>WPIO01000147.1:0-540000 GCA_009760855.2 Cristatella mucedo | reverse complement strand
GATTGAGTTATTGACTTCTGCAACTCACTGCTTGCTGGTCTACCGGCCTGTGCAATCAGGCAGGAGCTTTCAGTTGGTGCAAAACTCTGCAGCTAGGCTCATCTGTCGTGAGCGGCACATTTACCGCAGCGCGCCACTTCTCGTCAACCTGCACTGGCTGCCAGTCAAGCAGCGCATCGACTTCAAGGTGCTGTCACTTACTTTTAGGTCCGTCCCTTCATTCTCTGGCTCCAGCCTACCTATCGGAACTATTCCTTCACCAGGCAATGAATCGTACAACCCGCTGCACTGACTTCAATCGATTAACCACACATCGTGCCACCTCAAAACCGTCGGAGGGCCGTGCCTTTAGTTCGTATGCTCCCAAAGTTTGGAACTCACTACCGTCGCACGTCATAACGTTTTCATTGCAGCATTTGGTGTGTATTTGTGATTCTTCTTCCTGTGCGTGCACCTGCCTATGCCTGCTGCTTGCGAAAGTTACCACCAAACGTTTGGTGATACTTTGTATGCAACATCATTAAAGTGGCTAGAGCGATTCAGTTTTATGAGGGCACCATACAAATATAGTATCATTATTATTCTCCTTGGGTGCTATACAAATGTAATTTAATTATTTTTCATTATTCCGTTGAGAAAAATGGCTTCAATGATGACTGGTGGTGAGATCATCGTTCGCTATTTGTCTATGCGTATCTGCGGCCTGGGAATCTAAAAGCAGACTTGTGAATTACACAGCCTTACGCAGCGCGCTCCTACTACCTAAAATTTCTGGCTCCACTATTGCCTTCAGTGACCAAATGCCAATGGAAGAGGCAAGACTGCGCCCGTGTCGTGTCGGTTCGGGCTCCCCCTGGCTGGAGGAAGAGTTCATCCTAGTAACCAATAAACTACTGAGCCCTCAGTCTCAGCTCAAACGTTAGGTGCACTCCTCACGACCCAGGTCGTGAGTCAGCTGCCCGCTGTGGGCTATTCATTGTGGCTCATCGCAAGTGGCGGCCTTTGTGGCTGTCGTGGCCGCTATTTACTAAAGCTTTTTACTTAGCCTTTTACTTTTTTAGCCATTTGTCTACTCCTAAACTGGAAACGACGCTGACTTGAATCGCTCAATAGGAAATAAGTGCAGAAACACCTAAATTACTTGAAAAGAACTGCACACCGAGCTCCCTCGGAAGGGAGGAAAATAGGCTGCACACACTGCCTTATATCGGCTGCAGGGCTGTAAGAGCAGAGCAGCGAAGCGCTCGCCGAATTCCTCCTCTGCCTCTCAGCACGACGGCCATAGCTGCCAAGAGTGCCCGCCCACCTCACGTCTGTTTATATAACCGAGCAAGGTTGCTAAAAAAAAGGCAATGAAACATATTCAACTAGGATGCGAATATATGACTTAGATGATAATTTAGGAGGGAGCGCCCTAAAAGAGTTTATGAATTAGGACTTTACACCCACGCCCATAATTGTAAGAAATGTATACCCGTTAATCATCAGCCAATGATAATCAGTGTCTCACTCTTGTGCCAAGAAGTAGGTTCAAATTAATCACATCGAAGGATGAGGCGAATTCTATTACTTATTTCACCCAGAGATGATAGCCTGCCGGCTCAAATCGATCAGTAGCTCCAGTTGGAGGACTTGCTTTATTGATAAAGTGGTCGGTTCTTATGCTAGGCTTTCTCAAGTTTTCCTTTATGTAATATATCTCCGTCTGTAATCCACAAAGTCATAAAGACCACGTGGGTGTTACGCAGGAGAGTTTTGTATAGCGCACTCACAGCCTAAGCGGCTTTCGGTACGCATTCGGTAGCCAACAGACTTCGTCTCACACAACAAAGAGAAAGTGGGAAGCATAGCAGAGTCAGGAGAGCAGTTGAGGTAGTAAGTAGCATGGAAGTAGAAGCTCAGGACCGCTGAAAAAGATGTGCCATAGTCGGCAGTAGGAGAGTAGTTGTCGTTGCGCAAGAATTGTGGAAGCGAGTTCCACAGTCTAGAACCTGCAGAGCTAAAGCATCTGTCGCCAACGGTCTTTAAGCAGAGGAATGGGACAGCTAATTTATTGTCCACACAGGACCTGAGGGCGCGAACAGGCTGAAACTGGTGCAGCAGTTCAGCTAGGTACGAAGGAGCCAAGCCGTGGCGGGCCTTGTAGGTCAGTGTAAGAACTTTGCTCTGGATCCGTTGCTCAACCGGCATCCATCCTAGCTCTTTTAGCAAAGGAGACACGTGCTCAAACCGCTGGGACTTGAAGACCAGCCTTGCAGCCATATTCATAGTCTGCTGCAGTGGTCTAATAGCTTTCTTTGGCAGCCCAGACAATAAGGAGTTGCAATAATCAAGCCGAGACAGAACTAAGGAGCTAGTTAAATGTTTTACAAGCAACTGTGGGAGACAGCTCCTAATCTTGGATAGGAATCGGACGTGATGGCTAGCTGTAGAAGCAGTCTTCTGAATGAAGTTTTTAAAATTGAGGCAGCTGTCGAAAACAACACCTAAATTTCGAGCACGTGGTGATGGTCGCACAATAGCATCACCTATTAGAAGAGCAAAGCCTTTTAATTCAGCCGCACGCTTAGGGTATCCTTTGAGCAGCAGTTCGGTTTTATCGTCATTTATTTTCAAGAAGTTTTCCGGCATCCAGGATCTAATGTCGGCAAGGCAAGCAATCAGTTTATCAGTAGCTGCAGCAGATTCCGACGGTTTGAATGACAAATACAACTGAGTATCATCAGCATAGAAGTGATATCCTATTCCATGGGCCTCAATGACTTTTCCCAGAGGTTTTGTATAATTGGAGAACAGCAAGGGGCCGAGTACAGACCCTTGAGAGACTCCACAGGTGACCCTTTTCGTTTGTGAGACCTGACCCCCACACGACACGGATTGAAGTCGATCAGGCAAGTACGATTTAAACCACGCCAGGGCTTCGTCTGCCAGACCGATCGCCGTTCTCAATCGATCAAGCAGAACCTCGTGATCAATGGTGTCGAAGGCAGCAGACAGATCTAGCAGAGCTAGGGCAGTGAAATTCCCGTCGTCGTAGCCACGTAGAATGTCATTGTTAACACGGAGGAGAACAGTTTCAGTGGTTCTTCTATAACTTGTGTTGAGCAAGAGCAATTTGAGAGCAAGCATTCAATCTTTATGGTTAGAATTTTTTATGCCTACCCTTTGTTATGTGACAACATTACCTGAGGATATGTTACAGATTAACTAGATCAGCTCTCATGCATGTGTATAGAGAATGATGGAGCAGATCAAATCTATTCTGGATCATACCTCGGTAGGAGGGCTATTATATATATATATATATATATATATATATATGTATATATATATATATATATATATATAAAATTCATTTTTATAGCACGCTAAGATAAATTGTATCAATATTCAGACGTTACGCAACATATGCAACGAGGCTCGAGCCAGCGATCTTAAAGTCGTAAAATACATTCACCTTAACCTTGGTTTGAGGCAGTACCTTAATCGCTGGGCTAAACCAGCGCTTTAGCTTTTACTCATTAAAATAACCTCAGCTATGGCAGGTATCGCTACTTCTGCAATAAAGCGATACAACTATCGAGCGGTTTCTTTTGTCAAGCGGATGCTTATTCAAGGGCGTAGCCTTTTTAACTTAAACGAGTACGCTCCGTTTATGAGGCTAGTGGAATTGTTAAAGAGCCGTCGACCTTATGGAAATGAGATGCGTCAACAACGTGGACGACAAAGGGTACGAGGGCCAGACAGTGGAACTTTCCCTGTATGTGAGACCCACACGGTCGGAACTTCGGAGCTTGCAATTTCTTTATGTCGCAGTCCACAGTGACCGTTTTCCAGGGACCCTGTGAAATGGAGCTCCGAATGGACTGAAATCTTCTATCCGTGAAAAGGAAACCGACTAAATTTATAATCAGTGACATCAAAACTAGTCCTTTCAAGACTCATCTCGACTTATGAAAATTCATGCACAAACTGTAATATGACAATTGTATTGCTCCGAAAATCAATATTTTTCAAGTTTCTCAGCGTTCACAGTTCTGCGGGACAACTTTTAGTTTGGTGAGTCTGACTGAGAATAGCTTATGCGAATCTCTCAATGGCTGTGAGTAGCAAGGCAGATTGTTAACTTTATACATACACAAACGCATCAAAATGTGTACCGACTAAGTTAAGTAGGACATCCAAGCAATTGTTGCACTTTCCCTCTGGGCAGTATGTAGCCTCGCTTTATGAAAAATCCTGTCAATAGCTCGACGTTAAAAGTGGCAGCCCCTGGACAACGCTTTTTTTGAGAACATTACCACAATTATTATTTCCTTGGTAGACCTAAATTAGAGAAAGCTCTACTTTCTGTACTAAAATAAATTGGTTTATCCATTCATTTAATATTTATCGAGCCATCTAGCTGCATGAAATCATAAAAGCAAGCATGTTTTTTGAAAAAATATAAATCCTAAACACGCCACGTATACAAAATTCACGGGTTGCCATTCTTTAAAAAATTATGAATAATTCAACCAACAGGCACCTTATTTTAGGTGAAATATTACGGAGCCACCCTCCTGGGCTTCGTGATCAGGCTTATCTGACCGCATCTAAAAAGAATCGTGAAAATGTATTGGAATTGCTCTCGCAAAATTCCGAAAAGTAAACTTGTAGTGTATTTGTGACTTCATTTCCGCAGCTATTGAATCCTGTTACCGCTGACCCGTATCCGTCTGCTAAGCGCGACGCGGCAGCCGCCGCAGCGGCCCGATTGCCTCGGCTCGTCGCGGTTCTAAAAAGTGCGTCGTTTAAATGAGTCTGCAAGTCTTGATTCAATTGTATTTAAGGCAAACTAGGGTAATTTCAACTTCTCATGAATGCCTTTTTTAAGAATGGCATAAGCGAACACCGGCGAGACGCTGAATGGCGACATACGTAGGCGACTGCATGCCGCCGCCGCATCCGCCGCCAGCTATCGCAAATGCACCGAGGTGGGGCATTGTTTCTTGCAGCTGTCACATCTCCAATAATAGTGATCCGATTAACTTGAAATTTGGCACGTGTGATCTTTAGTGCGCCCACCTTGTTCCAGCCGTCTTTGGTGCATACTAGATCATGGTGCATAGACTTAAGTAGATAGAAAACTAGCGCTTTCTCGCGCATCGAACCATGCAGTTATTGTACCTTACAGATGTCATATCTCCGATAGTAGTGAACAGAATGACTTTAAATTTGCTGTGTGCGTGTGTGTGTGTGTGTGTGTGTGTGTGTATGTGTGTGCGAGTTTGTGTGATTGTTTGAGCTTACAAATCATTCAAGTCGGTGAGCTTACAAATCATTCAAGTCGGTTGTCTCGTGCATATCAGAACTTGGTAGAAAGTTTTACTTTGATGAAGAGCTTGTTGAGTGTCTTTTAGCGTAGCATATCACTTTGCCATTCACGTATCTTGAAAATGCCTCAGGAAAGCTAATATTCATCCAATCAATGTACAATCTATAGAACTTGCTCCTTTAAATCTGCTTATTAGGTGCGTAATAATAAACCGAGTAACTCTAGCATTTTCGTCATTTGACTTCGTTGACCACGTATGTTGTCTTCATTCCGGAGTGTTTTCCCCATAGCAGTCTTTGGAGCTTCCTAAATTCTACAGTTCTGTCAATTGTGATACGATCGACGTAACACGTCCTAATATAAGCGTGGCTTGACTATTGAAAGTGTACGCTAAGCTCGTCGTGGTTTTTAGGAAAGGTAAGTATAGCTGCAAGTGTCCTTGAATGTTAATAAACTTGATTTACCATAATAATGCACGTGATAAAGCGCCCTCAGAGAACTCAATCTCTCTCTAGGTGCTTTAAATTTGCTGCAAAGGGAAATGCATTTGAATGGTGAGTAATATCATGCTTGATAAACAAACAAAATGAATAACATGGTTAGGGGTGACATGCATAGGGTTAGCCTGCACAATTTATTGAGAGTTTGATATGACAAATTAATTTTATATTTCATTTTTACATTTTGAGTTGACTAATAACAATTTTCCTAAATTCTTTAAGGGGCAAGGCATATTTTTGAAGTGTATAGTATTAACTCTGTTGATTTTACAAGATAAGCCATATTTAGGTGAAGACCCGTGAAAAGGTGGCCATAACTCGTACAGTTGCATGGCTTCCAGCTGGGTCTAAAAGAAGCCACCAGTGGCTATATCATACAACATCTAAGCAGGCAGGTTTCGGGGTTATCGTAATGTAACCCGTTAACCGAGTGACTAATTATGGTGAATCGAAATGACAAGAAGTTAGCAAATGCACTTTTTTTGGCCAATATTCTGCATATTTATGCAATCGCGTGAATTTGTATTCTTTCGTAGTCATTGCAACTAAGAGCAGCCCAAAACAGCTCTTTAATGTGTGTCAACACAGGCCATTTCTTCTTCCATTTGATTTTTTATCGCTTTCATATTTTATTCATTCGTCACCGACACAATCAGTTGTCTTAAGCAAGATGGGACACTAAGAAAGACCGCTTAGCGTTCTAATTGTTGGCGAAAATATGACGACTTTCAGATGAGCCGTCAAGCTGCTATACTATATTGGTCTAGTTTTTGCCATTGAGATCTTCTCCTTTAACCGCTGTAGGTTCATGCCTACTACCATAATAGGCCTACTTGTCTTAAAAGATTCTTCGTAGACTGTGGTTAGCAGTAACGTACAATGTGCATATTTTCAAATTTTACTCCTGATATAAAACTAAATCTTCACGCAGAACAACCAAATTGTGAGCAAGAATGTGCACGTAATCTGCTTGATGTAGCTAAGCTGTGAGTACCACTGCCGCTTGAACTTAAGAGAAAACACTAGTAAATCTCTATCGAGGCACTTCAAGGGTAAACTATTTTGTATGTTGATATTGAATGAATGCACGAGATCCAAATGCATTAGTGCGTAGAGAGTATTTTATACGGACAGGAAAATAATATTCGGAATATGTGTCAGAGTTAAAGTACTACGCTATTTACGACCCAGGTTACGCGTTCGAGTCCTACAGAAGCGATTATTCTTTTCCCATTTTTGCAAGCGGTAGTGATAGCCATGAAGGCTCTTCAGTCATTATATAAAAGAGGCTGTTAAGACAGCTAACGTTATTATATCAGTGTAGCTTGTTCTTAAATGACGTCAAGCCGAAGGGTGCCGTTCCGTCACTTGGCATCGAGATGACATAGATGTTTTAGAAAATAGGAGATGAAGGCACAACTTCCATGTGAATTGTGGATTTGCATTGGCGCACTTTACAAAGTTGCGTATGAAGAATGAGCCCAGATTTAACTTTTGCTCAAATTCAGCACTGTTAAGTTTCATATTTTTTCAGGTTCTATGATATAGGCACACTCATTAATCTGCCGAAGTCTTCTAATAGATTTGTATCAATCCCTAATGATGGTACAGAAAGTAGCCAGTTCAGATTTTTGCGGTCATTTTTGTAAACATGGAATACGTACATACAAACGGTTTAATTTTCATAATAAAAAAAATTATGCTGACCACTATAGTATCAAGCAACAAGACTAGCATAAGGAAATTTGTTAACCACCGAAGAATTCAAAATGATCACCAATAGTTAATTTTATTTCTCACGCCAGCATTGTCTCGAGCGTGGTAGTACCTCCTCAATTGAAGTCCCTAGCTATAAAAAAAAGCTTAGATAAAGGGTTCTTGTCATAAAAACTGAATGGCACTTGCAGAGCTAGTGCCTCTACGTATCGTTGTGAGTCATAACTATTTCACTGATGCAGGCTGGCAGGATGGAGGATGTTAGCTGAACGAACGACAATGAAGACCATATTTCACCCTGACCAATTTATTGCTTCAGCATTCCAGCATATTGCCCTGACCAACAAAAGGCTATAATTCTATTCTAGCAGATACAAACTAAGACCCTGACTATATAGAATATATAAACCCTACCCGGAATTGCTTATGATCTACTGATATACACGAAGCCGCAAAAGATTTCTCGAGCTGTGGCCGTAAACTCGTTTTGTTAATCAGAGGGTTTTCAACGACTCCAGAAATACTTGAAGTTACGTGCGCCATGTGAACATATTTATTCAAAGCGGAAAAAACACATGCCTGAGGTATTATGCATTTATTGTAACATCATCCCACCACAAATCTGTATGACCTCGTGTATCTGGACACGCACAGAGGCCACCAGCATCTGCTTTGTCTGCTCTGCTGCTGAACATTCCACAGAGCCTGAATTTCAGGAAAAGGTCAGCTACTGGTGCAGCTCAAAATTTCTACCTGAATCGCTGTAGATAGTGCTTCCGTATTCTTTCTATTGGGTTAAAATTTAGCCGACTAGATGGGTCACTGCATCAGCACCATATCAGCATCCTAAAACGGCACTTTGTTTTCGTGGTAGTATGCTTAAGGTGCTAAATATGCTAAATATAACCAATCCATGCAGATTAGTTATTCTTTGAGGTCCAACTTGCTTGACTAATAATAACTTGAGTTAAAAGTACTTCGTCGACAAACCTGGTGTAATGTTGCTGCAGTGGCCTGATCCAGTCACCTGATCAGAAGCTATGGAGCGTTTACGGGGCGTTTTTGAAAGAAGACTGTGACGGGATTGCCGGCCAACAACAGTAGCCGAACGTTTCAGAAAAATGCAGGGTCTATGGAAAGTGCTACAAAAAAAGAGATAACGCAGAATCTCTTAGTGCCGAAGCTCTGGCAATCTTACAGCTAGGAAAAGCTCATGCTCTGGCAGGTCTCGCGGAATAAGATAAGGGCAACCACTTATCGAATAAGCGCCACCATTCGAACGACAAGCCAAATGCTTAAGACGTCAAAGATGATAGAATATATATATATATATATATTATTTATCGAGAAAAAGATTTTTAACAAGTATGTATACGTTAGCCGGCGTCGCCCTGTCCTGCCAGTGTCGAGCCTACTACCCGGGCCTCCCGGTTCAGGAACAGGGACCACACGGCTTCCGAGCCGGTAATGGCGTCGGACACGCAGTGTCGCCTCAAAGCCGTCTTGTCAGAGAGTGGGATGCTGATTTCGGCCAGGCAAGCTTCATTGTCTGGTCACCGGCTGCCGAGGGCCCTGACCACGAATGGCCTTACCACTTCCGACCGGTGGCCAGCGGTCAAGAAAGACCGGGCAGTGGCTGCATATTTAGCGGTCTTGTTCCGGGCCGCCATAATCAGAGCATCCTCGCTGCTGTCGAATGGCACCGTCACATCCACAATTACTATATAAGTGCCGTTTCAATTATCAGGTCCGGCTTGAGAGCCAGACAACCGGCAAGCGGGAGGGCGCAGTCTGCCTACATCTAGTTGAGCGAGGTGACCGGAAGAGCTCCGATTAGGCGGCCCAGAACCAAGTTGTGTCGGGCCGCAATTGCATGCAGCATCGAGCAGTGGCTCAGCACGTGGAAAGCGGTCTCTGCCTCCGTGCGGCATAGGCGGCAGCTGGTAAACGTCCCAGGGTATGCCCGACTCCTGGCAACACGTCCAGGCGCGCTCGGTTCACGAACCGCCAAGCCCGGAACGTCAGGCCGAGACCCGTGGTCAAGAAGTGACTGTGGGTGGCGAATCTGTCCGTGGCCAGGCAGCGGCTGACCCTGCCCTGTACAAGCTGGGACGCCCTAGCACGGCCTTCCAGGAGCATGGCGAACTCTCGCAGCTTCATGATGACTACTCGCGGCACGACCCAGCGCTCGATGCGGTCAGGGTCGGTGGGCACAGCTAGCACTGCAGGGCCGTCCAGCGAGAGGCGACAGGTAAGCCGCTTAAATGCGTCCGACAATAGCGAAATCGGGCCAACCGTGTTGCCAGAGCCGAAGGCTGCTGGGCTCGGGTATCGCGAACGCTCCTCATCAGACGATGGCGTGCCATCCAGGCTGGTGACTGTCCGGTTGAGTCTGTGACGGGCGACTTGACGGACGCACGCATCGAGGGAGCGCAGCATGCGACAGGCTTTCGCAGCTCTCGTAGGATGGAGGCGCTCGTCCCGAAGCGGATCAATCCAAGCCCACCCGCACAGTGAGGCGCAAACGGGAAATGCACCGACGCAAAGTTCGGCAGACCGTACGCGAAGCGACAGATCTCCACCGGAGCCTTTTCGGCTGGTTGCAGAGCGGCCCTAGGCGCAAGCCGCGCCCGACAAAGGTAGTCGAGCCGTGGCAGGAGGAAAGTCCGCAAGTCCGTAGGAAAGTCCGCAATATATATGTATATATATATATATATATATATATATATACATATATATATATATATATATATATATACATATATATATAACGTGAGTGATATGCACAGGGGTGACGGGGTGACATGCACAGGGGTGACAGGGGTGACATGCACAATGTCAGCGTGCAAATGTGGTTAGTGGCAGCATGCACAGTGCCAGCACGCATAAGCACACGAAGGCCGAATCACGGGGACCCACTAAATGCTGTCCTAAATGGGAGCGATTTAAGTTCTTTTTAAATGCGCTCAAGTCAGAGGATGCTGTGACGCAAGTCGGGAGGGAGTTCCAGCGATAAGAGTATGGTGTATTTTTTGCTATGGAAATATAAATATATATTTATTTTTATCCTGAAAATTGACAATATAATAACAATATTATTCTCCCCAAGGCCTGATCCATTTACTCTGCTTCGACCGCAGGGGCAGCAGACCGCGACCGGCCTTGAACCGGCTCGCAACGTGCGAGCAACCTGCGAGAGTCATTAAAGCTAAGTATGTCTCTGCGCGCCCGCCGCGCGTCAGTCTTCGGAGTCACACTTCGTGCAACTCTTTCGTCGGACGTCGTCCGCCTATCGCTACGCACGCGCCCGAGCTTTTGGAGCGTGTCCGCCGCACTGTCGCAAACGCCATGCAGTGGCTTCTCCCAATACGTCCTTTGGCCGCAAAATAATCGCGCTCGTCGCGGTGCTGGACCTTGCCGAAGCCCGCAGCTTTGAAACGCGGCTAGTAGCTCGTAGTTTCAGTACCAATGGACGCAGGGGTAGTGTGCCGTCGGTGGCCCGCGCAAGTGGCAGCGACGACGAGCGCTCATACCCAGATAAGTCTAGTCGACAGCGACGGAGGTTTGCATGCGTAGAGCATCAGCCATCGAGTGCAACAACTCTCGTACGACACTCCGAGCAGCAGTGAGCTGCCGAGCGGCGCAAAGCCTCGAGCGCAGCTCCCGCCTCGCTCGCTCAGCGGCTAGAGCTCTGTCGCCTGCTGTTCTAGCTCTAAGGCTCGGGCACTGCTGACCGAACGATACATGACTTTAATTAAATCTAGCGATAAAATATAAATAATCTATTCCGAGCTTAATAATCTAGAAACTGCGAATACTATTCTGCAGTCAAAATCTGGCCGATCCAGCATGCCGCTGTTTCTGCACGCCACCGCCGCGAAGTACGACTGCAAGTATCCCACGCGTCTTGCCCCCAACCCAAAGGTGGACTGGGCTGACCAGACTTCACCTCGTGACAAGGCATGAATGATGGACGATAATTTCTTATTTAACTTTTGGTAACATCACTGTTATATGTGAATCACTAATTACCGCGGCACTCCAGTCGGTGGCCGACAGCGTGGCCAGTTGCGGGGGTAACAAACTCATCACGTGACCTATGTAAGCCATCTTGGGATTGGAACGAACGCCCTGTACGTGCGTGCCGGGTGAGTCGCAGTAGCCTGCGTTTAATGCTGGCCAGTGCGTACTTTATAAGAACTCCTAACGCAGAGTCGGACGTCGATATATTTGGAACCATAGCTTCTGCTGACTTCTTCTTAAGTGTCTGAGCTAGCCA
The DNA here is from genome assembly GCA_009760855.2 of Cristatella mucedo. Lineage (NCBI taxonomy): Eukaryota > Metazoa > Bryozoa > Phylactolaemata > Cristatellidae > Cristatella > Cristatella mucedo. The sequence continues at coordinate 528,188 of WPIO01000147.1, read as the reverse complement.
CCGACCGTTACCATATAAGGTTCGCAGGGCCTGTCGCGTTAAACCTACGGTTATGAGTCCGTAGTTTCTTAGAGATTTCGTCACTAAGTGGCATACACGTTGGTCTTATGCGATTCCAAAGACATTCCAGTGAAAGTTTCGAGCACTGCTTTATCTTGTATTATCATCGTGGCTAAACCCGTTTGATGCCGGCTGCAGTTACGATTGGGGATGCTGTGCTTGCTTAGCAGAGGACCCCGTGAATGCATCGCAAGGTTGCTTATTACTTGTGTGCCCATGCTTTTTCCATACCGTGTCTGCTGGTTGCTATTCGAACTGCTATTTCTTCGAGCTGTCGACCGTAATTGTTCGGTTAAGCAGACGCAGAGCGGCTCTCATGACCTGTCGCTGGTATCTTTAGGTCTATATTAACAAAAAATGCCTAATATCAAGTTACAAAGTCTAGATGGTGAAATATTCGACGTTGATGTGGAAATAGCGAAGCAGTCTGTAACGATCAAGACCATGCTTGAAGGTAAGCTCCTGCTGCAACTACCTACAGAGGTTTTTGTCGTGGTTGCTTCAGTGCAAACGTGTTGTCGAACGCTCCCAATCTACCGCGAAGATCATTCGACGTAGGAGAAATCGAGGCGCGTATCAGTCAGGAGACGCTTCACGAAGTAAATATTCTAGCCTGAGTTGTAGCGAACCACTTCTAGAGCAAGTGCGAGTCTTGGCAGCAGGTTGAACAAAATAGCATCTCTTCCTAAAAATGTGGCCGAAGTGAGCTTGCAGTCCGGCACAAGCAGAGCAGAATCTTTTAGAGTAAGGTGCTTCCCCGAAAACAAACTAACCCTTTGGTGATTAGGCATAATGGGATTTTTCATGCGTTTCTTTCACCAATACGTTTATGTTTATCCTTTCTAGCCCATGTAAGACCCCTAGAATGTGACCTAGAACTAGCCCGTGGCATTGGCGAGGTGTTGCTTTATTAGCCCAATGCTGTGCACAAAGTGCCCTGTCGCGAACTTCCCATTGATCCTTAATTCCGCAATTGCTAATAAGCAAACCCTGTCGGCAGCTAATACTAATAATAGTAATGATAGTAGCACAAATAAAAGACATGTTTAGCACCATTAGATATCTGAATTTCTATCTTGGCACTTTTTATATATTGGAAGGGAAGCTACGGTCAAATCGTTAGTGATAACATGCACGATACCAGCAAATATAAGCACATAAAGCATATCCCAACGATGGAGCAAATACTTTATTTAGCTTCTCTTTAAATGAAATTGTGTCGTGGGGGTGTGTCGTAACCTCTGTCGAAAGTGTGTTCTAGGCTTAAGGAGCGTTCCAACTAACTACATGGTCACCAAAGGATTTTTGGCTAATTGCTAAACGGCTTGAGTTTGAAGACGGTATTATGATGCAAAGCACATTTAGGGGAGTATTTTGGATAGGTCTTCTGGAGCAAAAGAATGGGGTACTTAAAAATGAGTGACAGAACATCGATGTTGATATGTTGATGGATGGAGAGCTAGTTTAGATTCGCGAGAAGTGTTGAAATGTGGCAGCTGTGACGTTTGTGGTGGACTGCAGAATTTTGCACCAACTGTGTCTTATTCCAGTAGGCAGGAAGACATGCAAAGAAGGAGTGACATGGGTCTGTTCTGGATTTCACATATGCTTACCGGTTTAGCTGTTTTTTTGCAATGCCAAGTAATAATGTATAGCACCCTCAGAGAACTTAATCTCTTCTAAGCACTTTACATGTGCTGTAAAGGATGCATAATCAAATAATTAGTGGTAGCATTCACACTGTTAACAGGCATATTATGGCTAGAGGTGACATGCACATTGACCGTGTGGTTAGTGGCAGCATGCAGTGTCAGCACGCTTACACACTCAAAGGACAAATCAGACTGAATCACCAAATGCTGTGATAGACACTTGCATTTTTAGCCTCTTTTTAACCTTTAGTCTCTTTTTAACCTTCAGTTTAGCATACTAACTAAAGGCATGGTCTCCACAAGATTTGAGTTTCATACGATGTATAGCTAATAGATTTGAGTCAGAAAAGGGTTGGTACATGCCTAGCCTGGTGGGGGAGTAATCATCTGATAGGTCGACTGGAACCAGAGAATAAAGGGACCTAAAAAGTGAGTGACAGAACCTTGTGTGTAAGAAGTCGATGTGCTGCTTTATTGGAAGCCAGTGCAGGTCAGCCGAGCTGAAAGTAGGCAGATTTGACTGTGGAGCCAAAGTGGTAAATGACTAAAAAAAAATCAATTTGGAACAGGAGACCTAGATTCTGTGCCTTTTTGCTAGAGGGGAATGCTGGTTGGGCCTATTTAATGGGTTGGCTTTTCAATTTCTGAGCAACACTAGGTTCATGCATACCTAGTTAGTTGGATCTAGTGTAATTCAGTTTGAGTAGACTAGCTGCCTGCCATATATTTGTGAAGTAAAACTAACTGCTCAAGAGATCATTACCGAGTCTTAGGATGAGTATCCATGGAAAGAAATTAAAGAAGTCATAACTTAGCTTACCTTTATCAAGCATTTCTTCTGTACCTTTATCGTTGGTGTCACTAGCAGCTGCTGTTTCTTTCCGAATGCCTGCATGGCAGACCGTATAAGGTGACCACATCATGCCCCCCACATCACCGTCTGGACAGCAAATGTGTATTGTCACTGCTATTCTAGGTCCTGTAGACCTGATACAGACTTCACTTAGGCAATGGCACCGTTTGCAGTGCAGTAGCTGGAGCTGACTCTGGGCCAGGCTTGATTTGAGTAGTATGTGGATTGTGGGTACAAGCCGCGCAGACTCGGTTGCTATCCGCACACACCTACCTCAGGGTTTCGTGGACAGATTGAGGGCTGTGCTTGCAGATGCTACTAATAAAGATGATACCTTAGTAATGCAGCTCTGCTTGCTTGTGCAAGTGTGAGCCTACTTGTAAATGGGTGCATACATGCTTCCTTGCTTGCACATGCATGCACAGTGGCATGTTCAGCTAGAGCCACCTTTCTTAAGCCTCTAGTAATACTGATGCTCCAACTATTAATGCATGCACTCGTTTACACCAGCCGGCGATTGTTACTTGCTCCAATAGTGAGTATGCTTGCCTAGTTAGTTGAGTTTTCTTTCATGGAATTGCCTGTAGGTTCCTGATGTGCAATTGCCCTAAGTAGGCTCCTGCCTTCTGCCGGGCTGCGGCTTTCATTCACACGTTTGACCAATTACCTCAACTGCTCCCCTGACTCTTGCTATGCTACCCACTTTCTCTTTGTTGCGCGAGACGAATTCTGTTGGGTACCGAATGGGTTCTCAAAACCAGGGCAGCCCAAGATGGGAAACTCCCAAGTTGCCCTCGTTATGGCCCAGACCATCCCACAGGCTGCCACTGTTGGGTACGTTGTTTGCTTGTGACTAGCAGCAATAATATCAGGTGAAGAATGGAGAATCAGTGGTTAAGGTGCTCACCGTGAACAAGGTCAAGGTGAATGTTTTGGATGACCGAGGTCGTGGGCTCGAGCCCCTTGGCACACACACACACACACACACACACACACACACACACACACACACACACACACACACACACACACACACACACACACACACACACACACACACACACACACACTGAAAGCTAGAGGCACCGTGGTTCGAGCATGTATGTATGTATGTATGCATGTATTTAATGTAATGTATGTCCGTCCGTCTGTAACTCAACAAAGCCACAGACTATGTGGATCTTACGCATGAGAGTTTTGTATAGTGCAATCAAAGCCTAATCGGGCTTTCGGTAGGTATGCGGTAGCCGGCAGACCTCATCTTAAGAACGTGGAGAAAGTGAGAAGCATTGCTGAGTCAGCAGGGCAGCTGAGGTAGTGAGTAGCATGAAAGTAGTAGCTCAGGACGGCTGGAAAGGATGTGCCACAGTAGGCAACAGGAGAGTAGATGTCATTGCTTAAGAAATGTGGAAGTGAGCTCAGCAGTGTAGGACCTGCATAGCAAAATTGGGCAGACAGGTCCGACAAAAGCCCCACAGTCAGCAGGAACACTCTGGTCAGTCGAACGTCCTCAGCTCGTCAATGTCATCATAACTTGGTGACTGGCCGTCAGCGAGTAGGTCATGCATTCGGTAATATGCTTAAGGTAATACGTTTAATGGCTGTGTCGATGCAAAATGTAGTGAACATGAAATTACCACATCTAGAGCCTGCATGCGTATCTGTGAAAATTTCCGGTGTTAGCAGTATAGCCCAAATCTAGGCTAAATGGAAGCATGATGGGTGGCCGAAGCTGAGCTGCAGAACTGTAAGTCATAGTACGACCTCCTGTTGGCAGCATAGTGAGTGCCCAGCCCAAAAAACTTCCTGTTTGGCGATGGTTAGGCATTAGTTAATATTTGCTTTAAGGTTAAAAACCAGGGCCCAACGTTTATGGGCATATAGCTTTGTGCTCACAGCTTGTGCAGTTTATTCTCACGAGAAAATGAAAAACCGGAAAGCTCAAATGTGTTATAATAGCACCGACTTTGAACCACATCTTGTATGTTATCTTGATGGGTTATTTGCCAGGCTGGCGGCAACACAGCAGCAAGCACCTCAGGCCTGGTCTGGTGGAGCTAGCTAAGTCATTTACTGGAATGACTCACGGCAGGTCCTCTTGCCTGCTTTGTTGTTTACTGCTTCCTGCCTGTCAGGTGATCCTTGTGCGTGTCTTTGGGCTTGAACAACCGAGCTCCACATGTTGATACCGAGAACTTAAAAGTAGGTCTTGGTTTAGGGTGAATTTTGACATGCAAATGACCCTTTACAATGACGTCTGTAATACTCGCCACACATTCACCCACGCCCACATACACAGGACTTGCATACAAAGGCACTTTTGGAGACATGTACATCAATGCAAGTACAAACAGGTGCTTGCACACACGTGCGCAGGTAGCCGTGCCGACGAGCACACCCGAGCATCAAGCAGTTTGAGTTTGTCTTATGTTTATAAATGTATGTGAGATTGTGACCATTTTTTGGTTCGGATCCTGCAGTCGAGCCATTCTTTATATACTGTTTGCAGATCTTGGTGTTGACGAAGAAGACGATGAAGCTATTCCCCTACCAAACGTTAATGCAGCAATTTTGAAAAAAGTCGTTCAGTGGTGTACTTACCACAAGGTGTGTCAACATGTACATGGTAGCTAGTCTTGTTTCAGCTGATCTTCCTGTTCGTGGGCTACCAATCGGAGTTGGGGTGAGGGTGGGTGGATTTGGAAAACTTAATTGAGAATGCTTAGATGCCTTTCTAAAGCTCTGTCTGGTAGAGCTGTGTAGTATGCAACCCGATGTATTTTGCCTGACCGTGTAGCCATTAGAAAAACAGTCGTCTAGCTTCAGCCGGTGCTGAATAAAATTAGTATTCACGACTAGCTGTTTTAAAATATTGATTTTTCATGGTGAAGCATGTTTGCAAGTAAGGCTAGTTTTCAGCTTGTTTGTTGAACAAGGCTTAATCACGCACAGTTTTGGTGCTTGTGCATTGCTCTAGATTGTGCAGCCTCATGTAGGTATTGCTGCACGAATGTTCTTTTGCGTATAATAATGTGCTACAAGTTCGTATGCTCAGCATCGTTAACGTATTGCTCGTCCAAACTGCATTGACACACTGTGTGGTCATTACAGGATGATCCTCCACCTCCAGAAGATGATGACAACAAGGAGAAACGAACCGACGACATCATTCCTTGGGATGCCGAGTTCCTAAAGGTTGATCAGGGAACCCTTTTTGAGCTCATACTGGTGAGTGCAGTCTCAATTCTTGCTTGGATTGCAGATTTCTGTAGTGCCTTCCTCTGTGCACAGAGTGCTTTAGCCAGACTCAGTCTAAGGGCTAGTTGCTCACACTTAATGACCCGGGTCACGTGTTCGAGTCCTGTAGCAGGTAAGTTATATATTTTATTGCACACTGCTAAGGAAAATGATAGCCACTAAGTCTCTTCTGCTGCTGTATAATTGAGGCTTCTGAATCAGATGACCTTTACTTAAGCTGCATATTTGCTAATTGCTGGAAGGGCCGTGTTACTTTGTTGGGCTCGGTAGTCCTACAGAAAGCTTGTAGTATTGTCATAGTTTTTCTTGGCATGCTCGATGAGACCCATTAAAAAGAAAGGCGCCTAGCTGTGTTGTGACCTGTTGATCAGCTAAAAAAAGGCCAGGATTTGCTGAACTGAATGTTGCTTGCATCGCAATTATGGCCTGTATTGCTAAGAGCTTCAAGTAAAGCAAAAGTCCTCCTAAAATTGTTGCAGGCCTTCAGGATGCTGGTAGTAAATGGCACAATAGCCCTATGTCTTAGCAGGCATATTGCGTTTGCTTTGTGAGATTTCCGGTTGCATGATGACAGCAAGTGTATATACTCAACCTGACCAGGAATTAATCCGAATGGGACGTGTCGTGCATCAAGCCATCCACCAAGTTCTGTTAGCCACCCATTTATGAGGGCAGCAAGTTGTATCTTCTTTTGCTACCAAATGCTTCGAAATCCTGAATAGGTAATGTGTCCCAGCTGTTAAAGTGCTTGCTCTGACCAAGGTCTCGCTGAGCTCGTGGGCTCGAGCCCCGTCGCTTGTGCGAAGCATCCTTTAATAGAGATTGCATTCTCTTATGGCACTATAAAGTAAACTATATATATTTTTTTTCAACCATGCTTACGTTGTTTTTATCTAGCAGTTGGCAGCTACCTGTGTCAAGTGGTCAAGTGGCTTTTCGCAAACAGCTTTTCGCGTTCGTCACTCAGAATATCCCGGGTCTCTCTGAACGTTTATTCTTCAGTAAAAAAAAAAAAAAATGCCATCGGCCTTATTGATTGGGACAAAAGCTTGTGCTTTACCTTTCACTTTGCTGCTGGCTCAGTGAGTATATGCGATATATGGCATGTATGCATATAGTCTTACTTGGTAGGCTGCCAATTACTTGGACATCAAGGGTCTGCTTGATGTGACTTGCAAGACCGTGGCAAATATGATTAAAGGCAAAACGCCCGAAGAGATTCGGAAGACATTTAACATCAAGAATGATTTTACTCCTGCAGAAGAGGAGCAGGTATAGTGTGCCGTATGATGTAGCGGCTTAGTAAACGCTTTGATGGCTGCTTGTTATGCATCTTTATACCTCTTGAATATTTAGGTCCGTAAAGAAAACGAATGGTGCGAAGAGAAGTAACCACGATGTAAGAGGATGACTTCACCGAGTGCTGTTGAATCGCAGCCTTTCAGATAACGTTCGGCAGCATGTAAATAGCAAATTACAAATGTGCTTTGTGTTTAGTGGTTTGTTATGTATGTAGCAGTGGTGACTCGTGCTTGGAAAGCTCCTGGATGTCGGCCATAGTCTTGCCCAACATCTGATGACTACTATGAACCACGTTGCTTCCCATGCTCAGTTCAGGGATACAGCCTGCTGCATTTGTGTCCAAGGCTATCTTCATCTAGCCAAATTGACCTAGTTGTAGCTTTGTGGGGAGGTGGCCAGTCTTTAATTGTCCAAGATAAAAGCTGGGAAACACCAATTTTTCTCTCCCACGGGAACCTGGTTTGCTAACATTGCGTACTGCTAATCAGCTTCAGCTCTGTTAATAAATTATATATACTTCTTACTGCATTCGACGGGCACAGTGTACATTGTATATCCGACGCAGGCATATTTGCAACAACATTCCATGGTCGTCCACGCACGTGCCGCAATAGCAGCTTGTAGTGGCACGGCTGAGATTTAGTATTAATTCTTTTAGGTCTTGAAAAATATCACAGGCTTTTCCATCCGTGCATCATTGATCGGCAGAGGGATTTTGACGTGTATGACTTTACTACAGATGGTTGACTTTACCGAAGCCAACAATTTATTGGGGAGTTATGTATTTCTATTAAGCTTAATAAAAAAAATCGTGTCAGCTTACTTTCGAATAAAGTTATTTGTTTGAAGCCTGTAGTGCTGCCAGACCTCCCCCATAAGACACTTTTAGGCCGCCGTTTTTATGTGAGGAGCTTGCCTGCCGACCAGATTGTTGAGCCGATTCTGTATGATAATATTTTGACAATTACATCGCCAGATGGCTCCAGAAAGGCCTGGGAACTCTCCTAAGAACATGTAGACAGAGCAAGTTTATAACTGAAGCTTTCAGAGGGTACCTGCCATAGCTGCCCCTCCTGAACACCCCATTCCCGAGTCACAGAGCCTGAGTACCCGCCGACCCTTAAGTACTGTGAGGAAAGCCGACGTCAGTCCTGCTCAAAATAATTTCGCGTACCACATTTTCGGAGTGCATGGTTGCAACTAATAGTAATTTATTATCGTAAAGTTGTACACAAAAGGCCAGCTGCTAAGAAGACTAGATGTACTTTAAAGGAACGGGCTGTATCCTTTAGAGGAGCACCTTAAAATTGCTCGGAAGCTGCAACTTGAAACTGCTGCACTGCTCGGAAGGTTGCTTTAGCCTTCTCATGTGAGTAATTGTGGTTCAGATTGTTCGCGAAATGTGTCGCTAGAGAATAAATGCTTCAAAAAGTGTAGGTGCCCTCTTATTAGTCTATGGCTGTAAAGCAAGCTGATAGAATCATGTTCACTCAAGTGGCAGGGCTGCTGACCTGCCTGCGAAGCAACATCCTGCCCGAAAATTAAATTCACATTGTATTAGATTCGTCGGAAGAGCATCTGAAATATCTGGCAGTTTATAACCTTGACGAAAGCATCAGGAGTATTGCAAGCGAATGGCTATGCGTCCTAGTGTCACGACATGAGGAAAGCGTCCTCCATTCGTGGTCAGTCGGTTGCATCACAGGTACGTTCTAAAAAATAACAGTCAGTGTATCATCAATAAACACTGTTCGTAGAAAGTCAGTTGATTCGAAGAACAAGGGTCTGGCTACTTACGTGTCTACCAGGTCGTCTTCCGGGATGAGATTAGCCGAGCTTTCGAAAGCAGTGTCTACAATCGTATGGATTGCGAAAAAAAGATTTCTCAAAATGGCAATTTTCTAGATACTCCTTTGTTCGCGGAAAAACCAAAAAATTGAAGTACTGTAGTTTAACATATTCTCTCCGTGAAATTTTAGCTGACAACACGGGTTTAACCTGCATTATTCGAATGACACTCAGCTGTTTAACGAAATATGCATCAGAGGAAAACCAGGACGTATACAAATCCTTCGCAAGGCACGAATTCTTTCCTGATAGCGACAGGTAGACGATGCTTTCACTTGCAAGCTATATGCAGATGAGCCAGAAGATTTTCACCTTCGTAAGACGAATGTCAGGCTAGTAGCCATACATTTTGTAAGCGCGCCCAGCAGACTCTTGAATGGGCGAAACCGAGTGACAGAAAGAGCTGCAGTACTTGAGGTTTCCCATTCCGGCTTCGCACAACAGGTCGATAACCGAGATGCTTCCTTCCAAAAATGCCCAATTTACTAGAAATGTCTTGAGAGGTTGTATGCCAGAGATAGTATCGCGAAGTTCTATAGTTTTAGACCTGAAAAAGTATTCGAACATAATTATAACTTTAAAAGTATTTCTAAAATTCAAATATATTCGTGCAAATTAATAAAATGTTCGATAACGCTATCGAACTCAGTTACGGGCGAGGCAGGGATTTTTGATGAGGTAATAAAACATCGCTTCTCTAACTTTTTTGTCAACAAGATCGACCAGATCATGACGAAGTTATTAAATACGTACTGGATACTTCAAAATTTAAGCTATTGCAAACCTCTCTGCACTGACTGGTGTAAGTCTTGATGCGAGCAGTGAGTAAGCAAGGACATGTTGCCCGGCAGCCACACGATCTTTGATCGCTTTCCATTAGGCAGCGAATAAATAAAATGGGGCTTAATGCACGTGGTAAAAGTGAGCCTAGTTTATTGACCTTACAATCTTGGAGCAGGACTGTGCACGGGTCTTCGTCTCTCAGGATCTAGCAGATGAGCTCCTGAGCTTTTTACCGCCTCAATCCGATGGGACACACAGCTTCAGCCGGTCGATTTGTTTTGCCGCGAATGTCCCTAGCATAGCGTGCGACTGAGAGCGCCAGAATAGATTTTGAAACTCAGCCCTTCAGAATCGCTCAGGAGATCCTGGTTCTGCACGTTGGGATACAGTAGCCATGGACAGAAGCCGAAACTATTATTAACCAATTATTATTATTAACTAATTATAATAATAATAGTTATAATTAAGTAATTATTATCTATAAGCTCGAAAGAAATAATTCCCTGACTCAGACGTTCGCATAACGAAATCGAGTGTATGACGGAAAAACAGCTGCCTGCTTGTGTCATACATTCCTAACCCTTTCTTCGGACCAGCTCTTCAACCATCTCGTGGCATAGGTCAATACGCATTTTGCAGCTCCTGTGACCCGTCTTCATTGTAATGGAATAAAGTGGCACATCTTATAGCTCACCGAGGTTACGATTTGAAGCGATTGACCGCGTACTTAATTACTCCTCAAGTCTCGTGGCGGCCTATTCTACTCTGGTCACAGTCCGCATGGCATCATGCCAACTTGCAAGATGAAGAGCGAAAAAGATAGAGAGTAGACGGGCAGAGGGAGCGAAACGCATCGCGTCATGCGTGCATGAATATCCGAACTGTTGGCCTAAGCAGAGCAAGAATGAGATTGGATCACTCAAATTATCCCTCTAGATGGAAGTTAGCAATTTGGATAGAATATGCATATGCAGCCTGATGGTTCTTGGCAAGCCCTGTGGCTGCTGCTGGAGGCCAATCCTTCTATTAACGAATTCAGAGGAAGGAGTGGAAAGTGTTCTCCTATTCTGGACGCAGACGATGCACTCACCATTATCTAGCTGCATCTGGCTGGCCGCGTTTTCGATTATCGTCCTCACGCCGATATCTTCGCTAGTATCGCTCGCAGCCTGAAAGTCCGATGGATAAGTCTGCAAAGATAAAACATGAACCTGGATGACTTTATCGACCCAGTGTCTCCTGTTACAATTCCAGCTTCAGTTACAGCCACCCATGAACCTAGTCTCAAATCAATAAGGATAATAAAAAAAAACATAGGGATTCAATTATCTCTATGCAAAGAGAGTGGCAATTACTCTTTCATTTACTTTCATTTATTTATTTCTTTCATTTATTTCAGTATTCATGAAAGTGCCAAATTGAGATGCAACAGCTAACAACAAAATATTGCCCTAAAACCTTAAGCGTATTTCTCGTGATCTTACGTACCCATGCATAGCTACGGTCGTGCCGGTCGCACAAGCTAATAAATGCCGATGGGTGGCATTGCGTCATCGAATGGAACGGATTTTAACTGGATAGTCACATGGTCACGCGAAATGCATCGGTGCCATTAATTATTTCTGTGGCTCGCGAGTGTTTATGCGTCGCCGCCGAATAGCTTTGGGAGAAAATTGTTCTCGTAATCATCTTAGGAATTGCAAAATAAACTGCTAGCATGTGATATAGGTGTACCGCTGACATAGTGCAGACAAGCGTAGCAGACGACATCAACCTTTCTGAAATCAATCGCCTGCCCGTTTGTAAAATCAATCGCCTGCCCGTTCCCAAAACTAAAGAGGAGCTTAGAAAGCTTAAACTCCTATAGGGTAAAACGAGGCGTTACAAGTAGAACAGCAGCTAGCTGGTTTCGAGGTGGAGCCAGTCTATGCTACAAACGCTCGCTGTGCGGCTCCCACGTCCGGTCAGAGCCAGGCCGCAAACGCAGCGCTCCTAACGGTGCTAGTCTGAGCCAACGCGCGACGAATAGTGGTGGTACCTGAATCTTGTCGCGCACGGCTAGTTACTTGTAGGTTATGCACGCAGTGCACGCAGGTGCTTCGACAGTAGGAGAAACAAGGCAGCGACGACGAGAGCCTCAAGCCTCAGCTCTCAAACCTTAACGAATCAAGTCCGTATCCATAATGCAGACACGACCATTTGACAGCAGTGGCCGGTCACGTGTATTCAGAAGCGGCATACGACATAAACTAACGGCTCTGTGGCCTAGAACTCAGGTCAGCTCAGAGCCTGCGCCACATAGTCTTGAATCCTGACATTCTAATCTTCCATCTAAAGGCACCGGCTTTTTACGTTGCGTGGGCAATAAACTACTGCATACTCGTATAATCACGAATAACGATTATCCGCCGTAATCCAACTGGTTTAGACGGGCGCCGCAGCTTCATCGGTAGCCGGGCAACTTGCTTATTGCAGATGAGACGAGTGCACCGGACAGGGTCACCGTAAAAGGCAGCAGCCTTCTAGAGGCTTCTGTGCGCGTGCGCACCCACCGCAGACGCCCGAGAAGCGAGCGCTGCTGACGCGCCCATCGAGGCAGTGCTGCTTGCTGCTCGCACTTCGCTGCAACTCGGAGAGGCCAAAGAGTCAAGTGCCGCGTGCGGGGCCTCGCCTGATTTGGCACGTGAGCTCTCAGCGCTCATCATCGAGGTCGTCCTTTGGTAACTTTCAAACTCTGCTCGGCTCCCAGCGATACTTGCCACTCTTACCTGCCCTCTCCACCGGTTGTTTATGTGAAGCTCCTACACCGCCATGCAACTGTTTCCGGCAAAGATGTCAGCCCGTGCCAGAATGGCACGGAAGAATGAAAAAAGCAAGCGTGGTGTCGAAACTCGCTAGATAGCCCAGTCATAAGACTACGCTTTATGGAATTGAGAAGCCTGAATAGCGTCCAAATACCTCTCGCAAAATCTTTCGAGTGATGCTATGAGCACACGCATAGATTTATTCAATTCTATACGCAGATTCGACGTATGCCTTTTGCAGCATTTTATTTGATGTTTTACTAATGTCTAGCGAGGTCCTGGACCGATACGAGCTTCACAGGGGCAGTTAACTTGAATGTTTTGCATATTAATCAATATTAGATCAGCTGTACGGTTGAGAGCTGTAACTTGAAAACAGTTTTCAAATATTTGCACGCAATTATTAAATTTCGGATCGGCATCTGGCAGAGCGAAGAGGGATAGGGGAGCGTCGGCTCACGCCACTGAGAGCAGGATGCAGCAGCAGGATGCAAATGGCGGGGCGAAGCGGGACGGGGCGGGGCTTTGATCGGAACTCCATCTGCCACGCGATCGTAGCTGACTAGGAAGAACAAGATGTATGCATGCATTCGAAACTTACTGCAGTACACACGCTGGGCAAAGAAGAAAAAGCGTCATCGCCGGCTAGGGCCATTGTGAGAGCGAGTCCCTGATGCCGGGCGAGCGTATAGCGTCGTGCCTCAGCTGACGCGCCGAGGCCAGAGCCTCTGATCGCGTGCGTACCCGTGCATACGCTGACCTACCGCTTTAGCTTTCCGTACGGTGAGCTCTACGTCTGCCTGGGACTTCAGAGCCTTGATTACCTTCAAGGCGAGCGAGCGAGCGTGCGAACTTCAGTCTCAGCGCACGAATCATCCAGGCAGCCTTCGATCGCGGAGCGCCAGCCAAAAAAAAGTCGCCCGCCATTTCTCGCCCCCCCCCCCCGCTTCCGCCCGACGTCTTCGCGGCGGCGGGGCGGCGGGAGGCGCGCTCTGCGCACCTCCTGAGTGGTGAGGCCGGCCAGAGGGATGCCGTTGGCCTCGAGGACCTCGTCTGAAGCTTCCAGTCCGGCTTGAGCGGCCAAAGATTCTGGCTTGACGAGATCGATGTAGATGCCCGACGAATTTTCGTTCGCCTCCCTAGCTGTGCGTATGCTACAAAGCCGAGGTCATGTTTCGTCAAGGAAAGTGTTTTCAGCAAAGTCTGAGGAAGCTCGCCAGCAGCGCCACGACCACCGCCATCGTCCCTGCGCTTGACTTTACAAGACTTACGGATGACGTCATTTGTTGCTACCTGCTTCGAGCCCTTTCATCAAACGATCCGTGCAGCTCCTAGGCATTTAGTTACGGTAATAAAGACGACAAATAAATAAAAAAAATTATGTCAGATTGATGAAATTTGCTTAAAAAACACGCGGACTGCTCGTCTCATAAATTTCGAGTTTTCAATGGTGGTGTCCAACCGTATCTAATTAAGTGGCAGTTCGTTGTGAGAATTTATCTGATGAAAACCAAGTCACCCGTGAAAGAGAAATGACTGTGCCAGAGTCGGCGAAGTTCTTCGATTCGTAAACTCAGGTATTTCTTTTTGCAAACACGTCCCATTCCTAAAATGTCGGTAGTTTTATGCTTCCGCTTTGGTAGCAATATCTAGCTTCGGGTATCGGTGGCATACATTTTCTAGTATACCGGCTACTCCACTACTCTCCCTCTTATCGTTTCTTTTGATTTTTATTCACACTTAGTATACACTAAAATATTGAAGATAAATAAAATTTGGTTCACTGATTCTCACGCATATGGAGGCTTTGAAATTGTTTTTAGCGAAAAATTACCACATTGTCTGGAATCCATAGTAAAAAAGCGAGATCGCGGTCAAGTATTCTAGTCGCGGTAGAAAGGCTCTTAGCTTCTGACCTGCATCCAAGGGCAACTCCTTTCGGCATGCGGATGGCCACCGTGACGGTGTCAAGTCGGCGTCGTTCGTTTGGGTTGCGAGCGTTCTGTAACGTGCATCGACTCAAAAAGGCTGTCAGCATAGAAAGCAGCCATCCTTCAGCAATTATATTAGTAATCTCACTTACCTCAAAATTCTCCCAACCGTCGACTTTTGTCCATCTAACAGCATTCGATGACTGACTGCAATATAGACAGACTTTTCTACGAGTTCGTGCAACTCCAAGTAACCACTGAAATGCCAATAGAGTGCTCGACGGATGCCGCTCAGGTGCTGGACCACCGCGCCACAATCGAACTCACTCTTTATATGGCACCATGCCTATGCTGCGCACCCGAAGCGTGACTTCTCCTCCGATGGATGCTTTCAACAAGCTAACAGCATCGTCATGAATAGCTTGTTCCAAAGTAAATCCGTTGACAAATAGAATTTGATCGCCTACCTTCAGACCCATTTGCGCGGCAGCAGATGACGGTGCGACTACCGATACATAGATTCCAGTTCCGTGTTCAAATCCTATAGAAAAATAGTTGTTACCATAAACAGGGTAACACGTGGAATAAATCTAAACCCCATATAGCTAAATATTTTTATAATAAGCCAATACGTTTTAGGCTGGTACTAGATGTAAAAAGGACAATGTTCAATGGTTCTTGGCATGCAAACTCTGCCACTCTAGTTTGCAGGTTGCCACCTTACGGTTCACTAACGAGACAATTTGATTACACCATCGATCTTTCAAAAAAAGTCAGAGGACAAATAACTCATTGGAATCAAAAGTATCTAACTCGTTGAATAAGCATAAGAAAGGTGACATCACTAGTCCATTTAATCTTCATTTCCTTTTTAGTTATTGAAGTTTACAGCTCTAAAATCTACGGCAGCAATCTATGCATTTTTGTTACTAAATATGGCAAAATATCAGAGATTGGCAGCCAAATGCTATCAAACCAACGGAGTCTTATTAAAATTACGTAGTCTTAGGTAATTGAGTAGATGAAAATGCATGCTCTGGGATTTTCTGCTGTAAAACTGCATTACTAGTTCCATTGCGAAGGCATATAGGGCATATAAGGCATATAAGGCAGCTACATGGTGTGAAAGTGGAAAAGTCGAGGCCAAATGTGTGCATCTAAGAAAATTATACTTGCACGGAAATATATGCCATTTTAATATTCATTTTAATATTCATGCTTGTTATAATATGAGTTTTGGAAGAATGAATTGGCGAACTTACTTTTCCTATGCACTAAGCTTTAAGCATACACAATTAAAGCGCCTGCTTACCTCCTCGAATTGAGAATCCAAGTGAATCTTGCAATCGCCTGTCCAGTCGTATTATTCTCACAGCAGTTCTGAGTGATTTAGGAACCAATCTGCTGTAGTCCAGCTGTCGCTTTAATGGTACTAAAAACCTTAACAATGAGAACAAAATGTAGTGCTGCATGCTGCCATTAACGATATTGGCATGCTGAGGCTGTGCATGTCGCCGTTAAACGTGCTATGCTTGTTTTCATTGAGCATGCTACCACCAGCCATTAGATCATGCTTCCTTTGCAGCAAATGCAACACGCCTCGAAAGAGACTGAGTTCTCCGAGGGCGCTATAACAAAAGTCTTATTATTATCACATTGTTTTTGTTTGGATGCACATCGGGCTGGATCATCATGAGATTCAACCCCGGACATCTAATAAATAACAGTGATTTAATATTATTCTTCTTATTGCAACTATTTCGTGGTCAATTCGAAGCTTTTTTTTTAAACTTGCAATGAATTCCTTTTAAAGATTCGTCCGCTATGGACGGGTACAAGCAAACAGCAAGAACTGGAGACAAGTGATTCGGGTCGATATTTATTACATTTGATTTTATCTTGGTGTGTTACTATTGCATCTCTCTTGAGACTTTGGGAAATTGCAGTGCTGCATTTCATTAATGCAGCACTGCAATTTCCCAAAAGTCTTACGCCGGCTTGAGCTGCTTGCAGCAATAATGATGAAGATTACGAGAGTACTATCTCTTGTGACAGGAGGAAATATCTACCAACGGATTTGAATGGGCTTTTAATTGTCCGCTTAGGTTTTAAATAGGGCACATAATTTCAAATGGTTTATCAATGGTTGTTAAATGCATGAACCTCAAAAAAGTCTGCTACATGTCAATCAATGAATTGGGCCAGAGGCTGGTGACGCTGGGAAGGATCCGATCTAAGTTAATTGAGCATCCTCATTTACATAGCATGACTCTAGCCAATGATTCAGGTTGCCGGTTTGGTTCAGGGACCTCGCCACGTCGGTAGACCCTGTCACAGAGATAAATGTCGGCTGATTTACAACTGCCTGATTTATATGGCGAATGACTATCACAAAGTTTGAATCAAGCAATAAAGAATCGATAGCTGCAGGAATCGAACACAAGGCATGGGGTAATGAACTACAGTACCAGAACTTAAACAATTGGGCTAAAAGGCCCAGAGACGATGGATAAAAAACTACTTCATTGATGAATTTAGCACTTGACCTTGGAGCGGTTGATGGAATACGCCCGCTTTAGTATTTCAAAGAAAACAGAATAAGTTTAGTGATAGATGGACGTGCTATTTCATCAGAATGTTGTTATGCTGAGTATACTTACATATGAAAGCTAGCCTCATTTTGGCCTACAGTACAGATGACTTCTACACTGAATTCTGGAGGGCACCGTCTTACTTTACTCGATAATAGATGCCTGTGCAAGCAAGTGGAGATATTTTAAGAATGCATTCAACAGACGGCTAATTTCGTTTTAATTTCTTAGAGTCCAATGTTAATTTAGTTGGGAAAAACGTTATTCTGTATATTATAAATAAGCTTAGTGATGAGCTTAGTGATGCTTATTTATAATGATATTTTATAATGATATTTTATAATGATATATTTATATTTATAATGAACTAAGCTTAGTGATGAAAAGCTCGCGATTTGAAATTCTAAAAGTCCAAAATTTATCGTAGGTTTTCATTTTTTCTAATATGATTTTATTAGTTTTCCTGCTGGAAACATTACCCAACCTACAGTGACTGCAGGTGGCACAGCCAATTCAGAGAGGCGGCATAATGCAATGCGTCAAAAGGGTTACGGAAGCCAGCCTTTATGAGCGTACCATATTATGTAAACATATTTCATATAACTTAGATGGCAATCCTTTAATTGTTGGCTGCAGGCTGCTTACCTGCGTGTACCTGCATGCTTTTTCTTAATGCACTGAGGAACACATTTAGGACTGACATCAGAGTGGAAAATCTATCATTTTGGACAAGTGGGAAGTAGATATTCATAAACCGACGTAACAGCATCAACTAATTCTGGATGCAACGGTCTGAGTACAAGTGCGTATGCAGAGGTAGACCTATTTGTGGGTAGCCTCCCAGGTACAGCATGAATTTCCCTGCAGGGAAAATTTCAGAGCTTGATTAAGACAGAGTCTGTTTCTGATTTGCAATACGTCGATATTCTGCTTTAAATCTGCTTGAAGTTTTTGTCTTTTCGAAACACTTTAAAAACTTCCCAGGTAACAGCTTGAAAAGTTTCGGACCTAATAAAATATAGTGAAATTAAAATTATTTGATAGAAGTTTCCCTCAGATCATCTTTAAGCGTGACTAGTGCTATGTGCTAGACATGATGATATGCTCTAGTTAGAAATTGCTTGATACTTTGAATCCCGATTACCATTTGATTGCAAGTTAAAACTCCTTTTTGGTCTTCACCATTCATCGCCTATGCTATTCCAATAAAGGCTGCTCCGTGAAAAAATAAATATCCGATCACAACGACCACAGAATTATTTAATGTCTGGCGACCTCAATTAAAAGATACAAGAAATTATACTTCACAAAGTAATTTAAATCTGTAAGGAAAATTTAGTGACGGATGGAAATAAGAAATTGATGTCTACTATCGTTTCGCGTCTTAGGACAATAACAGGATAGGGGGAGGTCGAAGGAAGTCCCCTGATTTAGAGGTCATCAGTGAGTGACTCCGACGGCTGCATCTTGCGGCAAATGATAGCAGTAGTAATACATTTGTCTAGCGCTCTCAGAGAACTGGATCTCTTTCTAATCACTTAACAGATGCTGTATAGAAAGCACTACCAATTGATCGGTGGTGAAAACCACAGGCTCAGCATAAGCAGGCATATGCACACGAAGGACGAAGAACAAAGACTAACTACAAGCAGTAATTTAATGTAATGTATCTCCGTCTGTAACTCCACAAAGTCATAAAGACCACGTGGGTGTTACGCAGGAGAGTTTTGTATAGCGCACTCACAGCTTAAGCGGCTTTCGGTACGCATTCGGTAGCCAACAGACTTCGTCTCACGCAACAAAGAGAAAGTGGGAAGCATAGCAGAGTCAGGAGAGCAGGTGAGGTAGTGAGTAACATAGAAGTAGCAGCTCAGGACCGCTGAAAAGGATGTGCCATATCCGGCAGTAGGAGAGTAGTTCTCGTTGCGTAAGAAATATATAGGTATAAGACACACGTTGCCTGAAATAGGTGACTTGGTGCAAAAGATTCATTCTTCTGCCTCTTGTGTCTCCAAAATCCAGTCACGGTATAAAGTGCACTTTAGAAAGTCGCTTGAAAACTCAGGTATTACGCTGGCCCGATTGATACCTATCTTGCTGAATATTTGAAGGTCATAACCCAAGTGCTATTGGTTCCGTGACCTTCACATTTTTTGAAGTTAGCGTCCTTTGAAGCTGAGCAACAGGCACCTCGGAGGAGCCTCGCAGGGAATCAAAGAATATATATCAGCATGGCTAACTAATTTACCTAGTTATCGTGACTGATCTTTTTGTGGCTGTGGCGTCAGACGTCGAGTAGACGTCACCACAACCCCAACCGATAACAATAGAAAATACAATAACTGTTGTTGATATTTTTTACAGCATATAATAATAATAATAATAATATTGCACTTGATAAAGCGCCCTCAGAGAACTCAATCTCTTTCTAGGCGCTTTGCATTTGCTGCAAAGTGATACGCAATAGAATGGTAAGTAAAATCATGCTTGAAAAACAGACAAAATGAATAACATGGTTAGGGGTTACATGCACTGGGTCAGCATGCAAATGTGGTTAGTGGCAGCATGCACAGTGTCAGCACGCATAAGCACATGAAGGACGAATCACAGGGACCCGCTAAATGCTGTCCTAAATAGGTGTGTTTGTAAGTTTTTTTTTAATGTGGTCAGGTCAGGGGATGTTCTGACGCAAGTCGGGAGTGAGTTCCGGGATTTGGGAGCATCTTAGGAGAACTAAATAATCATCCAGGTGCTCTTAAAAGTCATCGCTGGAGAACCAACAACCTAAGGTTAAAGACGTGCATGGCACCACCACGCCTAGGCAAGGTGGTGCCATGCACGTCAAGCACGTCCAATCCAACGTCAAGTCCGTGCCCTTTGCAAAGCAAGGAGAAGCTCGTGAGTATCATCCAATCACTCAAGTCTGGAAGAGCACGCCAGAAGACACTCACAACCGACGGTTAGTGCGACCCCTGATCATTAAGATGCACTGAACTGAACCATTGTGTGAGATAAGAAAGCTAAGAGTAATACAGTAATAATAAACAGAAGGACGCAAGTTCGGTGTAAACACGGGTAAAGCTAAGTGGAAGAGACTCGTCACTAGACGATACTTAAGACATTGAAATCCACTGTAGTTGGAAAAGGATAACAGAGGCGTGTTCAGGACTTTCGGTGCATATAAACGGAGAAAACCTCTTCACAAAAAACTTTCAATTTAATTAGAGAGACGACTGAATAAAAGTTCGGAGGTGAACGACCACACTAGAGAAGCAAGAAGTTCGATGATTAGGTTGGTTCGTGCATACGAATGAAGTGACCTGTAAGCAAAAAAGAGTATGTATGTTGAATTTGATTTGAGGCTTGATAGGGAGCAGTGACGAACGGACAGAATTTGTGCATGTGGCAGCCATACCGTTGGCAGCCATTTGGAGAATCTGCATACCGTTGGCAGCCATTTGGAGAATCTGCTAAAATTGCACCGCTTGCAATGAGCCACATGTAGCAGCCGAACGGCACAATAACCTTGGCTATCCCTGCTTGTTTACGTACAAAGACCAGTTCTTACCAAACGTAAGTCTTTTGCCGCAGCTGCGGTGCTCATCTACGGGGAATGGTAAGGCATGGAGTTTTGGCTTGTGTTCAATGTAAATCTGCAGTGTGACTCTAGCTTTGTATTCATAAAGTTTGATGGTTCTTTAGCCCTATTTTAGGAGTTCCGAGGAAATGTTTTCCACAACTGTACTACAAAAAGCATTGCCTAACAATGCGACTTTCCTCCAAAGAGACTAGATCAACGGAGGAGAGGAGAGGAGAGTTAGCATGGCAGCATTCTGGAAGTATATCTGACTAGTTTGCGGCACACAATAGCTCATTATCTCTCTCTCTCTCTCTCTCTCTCTCTCTATATATATATATATATATATATATATATATATCCTTTACTCTCTCTCTCTCTCTCTATATATATATATATATATATATATATATCCTTTACTCTCTCTCTCTCTCTCTCTCTCTCTCTCTATATATATATATATATATATATATATATATCCTTTACTCTCTCTCTCTATATATATATATATATATATATATTTAGGTGAGCTGTGATGGCACACTAGGTAAGGCGGTTGCTTTCACGACCTCGGTCCCGAGGTCGTGGGTTCGATTCCTGCGGTGGGCGATTCTTTATCGCCACTGCAAGCGGTGGTGATAGCCGTAAAGGCTTTTCTGTCGCTATACAAAAAGAGGCTGTTTAATCAGCTAGGATTTTTTTTTATATTTATTTATATATATATATCTCTCTATATATATATATATTTATTTATATATCCTTTACTCCGCCCCTTTCTTGTAGCAGGGTTCACCAAGCAAAAGTGACTTACCTGACATGATCGTATAAAACCAACTTATTAGGACTATCAACAAGATTATGGAGTGACTGAACCATTTTCCGCAGGTCTTCTTGGCTGAAAATAAATCAAGACCTCAGTTCATTCAATGTGGAAACCTTATTCGATTGTCGCAGACATATATATTCACCCCACCAAATCAGTGAGCTTCCAGGATTCAAAGCAGTTATGCATTATGGTATTCTTTTGATTTCTAGATTTCGAGACGGGAGGACTTCAGGAGAGTTTAGCGTCCTTAAAGACTGGTTAGTGATCTGGAGATGCATGATCGTAGCCTACCTGTCTGTAAGAAATGAGTTCAGGATGTCCAGTAAGTCGTCATAATCTTGGGCCGTCAGTAAACTTTTTACCTGTACATGTAAAAACGCAGAAACAGTTATTGCATTTTTTATGGCAGCTTTTATCGGGATTAGTACACATCACGATCGTCAGTCCACAAAAGCCTCATGGGTTTTAACGAAGAGGATGATTATCTTCACGTCTAAATGAGTAGAAATTTTAAGAAATAATTACTGCTATAATGATCACGGTGCGGATTATATCCAACGTATGTCTATTAGAGCTTTTCACACTTATTACTCTTTAGTAGTGAACAGCACTGGAGCTAAGAGCTATCGGCTTTACCGTCTTGAGCTTGTGCCACCGCCATCGCCTTGATTTGCTCCCGGATAAAATAGCTAATACAATTCTGGAACTTGTGTCGAGCATTGAGCTTAAGAAATAGATTTTGAGAACAATATAGGCTAAATCAACCAAACCAAGTCAATTACAACATTTTTTGAGAGACTGCGGATGGTAACCAAAACACAGCTCATCGACAATGCTAACTCAGTAAATATACTCAGAAGCGATATTTGGATCTATAACCTCCGTTGAACAGCAGTTTATAGGAAAGCGCATGCTTCAAAGTGCAGGTTTCATGGTGACAGTGAGGTATTACAGATGGAAGCCTCTATCCGATTATGACGGAAGCCTCTATCTAATTAGCTTACTATTTCCCAGTTAATGTAATGAGCATTCGCTTGCGACCGTCATTTCAAGTTTGTTCAGTCATCCAGCAATGATATTGCGCTGTCATATTTACTCAAAGTCCAAGTGTAAGGGTAAGTAGATTTTGTGCGTGGAATAATTTTTAAGTGAATTAAATGCTGAGAAATTCCGCCTAGATGGTGAGCTGCGATGGCACGATACGTAAGGCGGTGGCTTTTCATGACCTCGGTCCCGAGGTCATGGGTTCGAATCCTGCCATAGGCGATCCTTTATCGCGGCAGCAAGCGAACGGGATACCCCTAAAGGCTCTTTTGTCGCTTTACAAAAGAGGTTGTTAAATCAGCTATTAGATAGAGTTCTCGCAATCAGTAAAAGTGAGAATGTAAGATCTGAAATTTATAAATAGCCACATTTTCAACCGGCTGGAGGACAATTAACTGCGACTGTTTAAGTGACCATGAGCCTCTACTAGTCACGTGCTTCTATTGTTTGTAAAATTAACTAAAAGCAAGTGTTTAGTGTTCTTGAATGGAACATATTAGTTGTGACATCAGCGAACGACCGCATTATCTCAAAGTGGCATGATATGAAGGTAACACGTAAGGAACTGGGGTTGCGATTCTGTATGGGTAACTTAGCTAAATAATTTATATGGCATTTCCATTTACTTTTGCTTGATTCAATGATGGAGAATCTAGGAAAAATAGATTTAAAGGCAGTGCTTGATATTTACACCGTGCTATGTTGAATAGTACCCTGAGTTCCCACACTCAAAATGACATGGTCGCATAGACAAGGACACGAAAACTACACACAAAGATGCAACTTTTCTCGAGCCAAAAAGCTCAAGGATTGGCTCTGCCAGCACATTTCCTGTAGAATATGTACGAAATCTAGACGTCCTGTTCTAAAGTTTCACTCGGCGATCACATCAGCTAAGTTAAATCCGTCCTCTTTCAGCTGCGAAATACTGCGAAATTTCCGGCTTGCCTAGGCAAGGGTGCCACTTCAGAGTTGTTCGATGCAGTTGTGACATCCTGTTTCGACTCCGTAACTCACTGCTTGCAGGTCTACTAGCCTACGCAACCAGAGGCTTATATTACACGAAAACTCTGCAGCTGGGCTTATCTGTCGCAAGTGTCGCAGTTACCACATTACACCACTTCTCGCCGACTTGCAGTGGCTCCCCATCATGCAGTGCCTCGACTTCAAGGTGTGGTCTCTCAATTTTAGGTCCCTTCATTCTTTGGCTCCAGCCTACGTATCAAGGATCTTCCACAACCCCGGCAAGGCATCGTACAACCTGCCCTTCTGGATCAAATCTCCTGGCTGTGACTCGAACGAGTATCTAATTTTATGGAACCTGTGCCTCTATTCTGTATGCTCCTAAAGCACGAAACTCAGTCCTAATGACGTCACGACATCCTCTGACTTGACGATTAAAGAGCAGTTAAAACGCACTGTTATTGCCAGTATTTTTAATGTCCAGTGATTTGTCACTTTTGCACTGATTCGCACTGAAAATCTGCATGTGACCACTAATCTTATTTTTGTTTTGAAACTGCATGATTTCACTAACCTAATGGTCGTGCTTCTTTCAAAGGATATGTAAAGTGCCTAGAAAGAGCTTAATAATAGCAATAATAACAACAACCTGTTATTATAACACTCTCAGAGAACTCAATCTTTTTCTAAGGACTTTACATTTGCTGCAAAGTAAACATCATCAAATGGTTAGTGGTAGCACACTCAATGACAACAAGCATAACATGGTTAGAAGAGACGTGCACGGGGTCAGCACGCAAATATGGTTAGTGGCAGCACGCACAGTATCAGCACGCATAAGCACACGCAAAGGGTAGATCATACGGGCCCATTAAATTGTGTGATAGATGGATGCGTTTGTAGCTTCTTTTATTTGTGGTCAAGTCAGTAAAAGTCGCTAAGGAAGTTGAAGTGAGTTCCGTGCTTCGAGAGCATGTGAACTAAAGGTACGATCTCCAAAGGATATGAGATTTGTACGAGGTATAGATAAACTATTAGATTTCGAAAAGCGGGTGGTACGATGTTTAACCTGGAGGAGAGTAGATCTGATAGATAGGCTTTTGCTAAAGAATGAAGAGATTTAAGTGATTGATAAAACCTTGAAGTCGATGCATTGCTTGACAGGTCAACTAGAAGTGTTATGATGATGAAGCAAATGCGAAGCTCACGACAGACAGAATTCTAGCTGCAGAGTTCTGCAACAGGTGCAAGATTAATTTCTCGGAAGTTGCTATACGAGCGTATTATTATTGTTATTATATAATGAATACTCGTGATTTGAATTTTTACTAGTTCGAACTACTCACTAAAACATTTGGTTGTTGGCTTATGCAATCCTTAAATCCCTGTAAGCAAGTATAGGTATTGCTTGCAATTCATTTTTTGTAATTAGTTCTTGCTTCATTGTAAGAAAATTCAGGCCTTCGCTCGCTGTGACAACATTGAGAATTTGTCAGCAATCGGTTTTAGAAACTTGTACCTGATGCGATGTTTGCTGAAATAGCTGTACCGAAGCTGAACTCTTTTTCCGCGGCCCATTAGTATTAAATCGTTGGCATGAATTGAAAAATATGTACTCTAAATAGCATCTTTCGACCAATTGCATTCCTGGCCTGGTAATTCTTAGCAGATCACTCTTAATTAGTACTGAGAAAGCTTGTTGCTAGCTCAATAGCTGTTTTTAGTCACACCCAAAGTTTGGGCCGGTGGACTCACGTCTTGCAGACATTAGATCAGTGTATCTACAGATTAAGGTGAGAAAATTTCCGCACATAATAGTTCCACTCCACTTTCAACTTAGACTCAAGAAAAAGGCCCTGACACGTATGCTTGCTGACTGTCCAATTTAGATTTGAGTTCACAAATGAAATTTCCCAGCGGCGATCACTGCCACTTTCAAAATCGCCTGTGACCTCAATGCTTTCAAAACGAATCCTTTTTCCAAACAAATTAACTTAAATTTATAAGTGTTGTGCTTGGTACGCTTCGCTAGTTATATCATGGGGTGATTATTTTACATGCTTTAGTGACAAAAGAACAAGTTGACAAGACAAGTTCTACAGTATCGACAACTAATATGCAGGTTCAAGCTAGATAAGGTACCTAGCGATTATTGCAAGGCTTGGAAGGCACTCTGAGTCTGCTATTTTCAAAGCTAAACGCACACAGACTTTATAGGTTAGAGTGAGCCGTAGAAATGCTGCGAGCTAAGACTTAAATTTTACTGAGAATCACTATGCGCCTTTAATAACACAAAGTGCTCGTAATCGCATATTTTATTGAAAGTCTAAATGTGAACAGATTTTTTATAAATGTCTTTTTGCTGCACATGTGAACGCTGCTCATTTTGACTATCGCAAACGTACAGTTTCGCAGAACGCATTCTGGAAAGAAAACTAATAGTTGCGAGGTTTAGCTTGCTCTGTGCATAGTATTTCTTTTACAATTTTTCTCATAATGACTCTCAGTAATTGACTTTTAAGATGCTTCATCTCGACGGTACAGTAATGGCAGCGGGTTTTACCTGTTCGAGGGCGCTCTTTTTTTGTTTGTATCTTCATGTTGACTGGCTTAGCTGTTGGAGTAAAACACTCGGCACTTACACCTACTCGTCCAGGTTCAGGACCAGCTACTCAAGCTTAGTTAATGCTGATGACGCGACGCTGGCAAATTTATGTTACCTTGACACCTGCTAAATGGTCTACTTTAGTGATATAAATCATTTTTAGGGAGAAAAACCTTTTTAAGCAACGCAAATATGTCTCCCACCAGACATAAGTAGCTAACAAAGTAGCTCAGACGTTGTTTTGACTAGCCAATTTTGATGGACCTGATGTAAATGCAAATGATATGCTAGCGTGTACCCTTGAAGCTTAGTCAATAATGCCAACCGGCGGCTTGGCTTATAATCATTTCGAATTGATAACAAAGAGTATAATTCGTCTAATTATTTTCGAAAGCCGAGTGAGCTATGAAGGATAACCTGCAGAGAATGATAGCCCGAGAGGTTAAAAGCATACCTAATTTCCGAAGAAATGATCTCTGAAGTAATTCTTTGACTTTTCTAGCTGATGCTAACAACTTGAAGCTCAGATAGAAAACAACATAGCTTTCTAGCAGTTTTTATAAGCAAGCTAGCTCATTTGTGTGAGGTAAATACAACGACAGACACATTCAGGGTGAGGATTCACTTGTCGATTATGATTGGGGCTGATTAGGAATGCAAATGAAGAAACTGGACGCTCAAAATATATCTCAATTTGCCGCATCAGTCTGCTTAACCGTTGGAGGATACTGTAAGAATCTCGACTATGCTAGAATTATTGGAACAATAATTTGGCCGTTGAAATCCAAGTTGAAATGCATACATCATGAAATAATTGGGAAGACAAACAGTTGTTCTAATTTTGATAAAATAGGGCTTAGAAAAGGGCTCACAGGTCGGGTTCTTAGAGGCATTTGCTCCGTAAGACACGTAAGGAATTACGCGCCACACCACATCCACGTGGACGCCTCCATGCTTGCTACTGTGTCCAGCCTCGTGCACGCCATACGCTAGCGGCGCTATGCTAGCCAGCCCTACCTAGTCGGCCCTACCACATTTTAGCTGGATAGGAAATTTAATTGGCCAGATATTAGCATATATTAACCGTGCTATTAGCGGCAATTGCTGCCACTATAGTGACCTCAAAGCTTTCAAAACGGATCCTTTTTCAGAGAAATTAACTGAAAATGTATACGCACTGTGCTTGGTAAGCTTCGTAAGTTTACCGTGAGGTCACTATGGTACATTCTTCAGTGACAAAAGAACAAATTGACCAGGTTTTACAGCATCAACAAGTAATACATATGCAACCAATATATATGTATATGCACATCTGTTTAATAAGATACTTAGCGCTAATTGATGCTTGTAGTGACAGAAAAGATATAGGATTATTGGTGATTCTAAGTCGCTGAAACAATTGTTTCCCTGGTTCTCATAAAATTCTCTGAAATTTCACTCTAGATTAGGTAACAAATTAATATTGCAACAATTGGAAAGCACTGTGCTTTTGTTATTTGCAAAGCTAAAACGCTCACATACTTTGCAGATTAGTGTAAGTCGTACAAACGCTGTGAGCTAGGACTGAGTCTTTGGAATGCTCGCTCGATGTTTAATAAACCCATGACATTACGCGACATGATTATTTACGACGACCATCTCTACTTGGTTTTTACAGAGATCTGGCTTAATATGACCAACCGCTTGACCATAACCACCGACATCCCACAAACTTCTCTTACTTTCCATAAGCCACGGTCTCGTTCTTTTCACGGTTTATAATCTCTCTCTAGTCGATGCCAGGCACAATCTAGACTTTCACTTCTATGCAGATGACACTCGGTTGTACCTTTGCTTTGATCCCTTCCAACCCTCCAGCACTTCAAATTCTCTGAAATCACTAATAATAATAATAATAGATTTTATACAGAGCCCTCATAAAACTCAATCTCTTTCTAGGCACTGTACATTTGCTGCAAAGGAAGCAAGCATGATCGCATGGTTAGTGGTAGCATGCTCACTGACAACAAGTATAACAATGTTTGGGTGACATGCACAGGGTCAGCATGCAAGTATGGCTCGTGGCAGCATGCACTGTATCAGCACTCATAATCATATAAGCGATGAATCACATGAACCAACTAAATTTCGTGATACATAAATTGGTTTGTAGATTATTTTAAATGTGGACAAGTCATGAGATGTCGTGACGCAAGTCGGGAGTGAGTTCCAGGCTTTGGGAGCATACGAACTAAAGGCACGGTCTCCAAAGAATTTGAGATTAGTACGTGGTATGGGTAAACAGTTTGATTCCTTGCAGCGTGTATTGATGACATCCCCACATGGATGGCAGCAAACTTTCTTAAATTGATTGATGATACAACCAACTTAATACTTAAGGGCCAACCAAGTATGATTCAGAAATTGGAAAGTTTAACGCTAACGATTGGCTCTGCTAGCATATCTACGGTTGAATAAGCACGAAATCTATATGTCCTGTTCCAAAGTAACCTTTCATTAGACGACCACATCAGCTCTACAGTCAAGTCTGCCTACTTTCAGCCACATCACGTTTCTAAAATGTGGGCTTGTTTAGACAGGGACACCACATTAAATTGGCCCATGCATTTCTGACATCCCGTCTTGACTTCTGTAACTCACTGCTTGCTGGTCTATCGGCCTATGCAATCAAGCGCTTACAGCTGGTGCAAAACTCTGCAGCTAAGCTTGTCTATCGTGAGCGCTACAGTTTCCACATCACACTATTTATCGCCGACCTGCACTAGATTCCAGTCAAGTAAAGCATCGATTTCAAGTTTTTGTCATTCACTTTAAGGTCTATTCATTTTTTTTTGCTCCAGCCTACCTATCAGATCTATTCCCCCAACCAGGTTAAGCATCGTACCGCCAAGTTTTCGAATCTAATCGTTAATCTATATCTTGTGCGAATCTCAAATCCGTTGGAGACCGTGCCTTTAGTTCGCATACTCTCAAAGCCTGGAACTCACTTCCGACTGACTTCACGACATCCTCTTACAGACCACATTTAAAAAGAAACTAAAAACGCATCTATTTATCGCAGTATTTATTGGGTTCCTTTGATTCGTCCTTTATGTGCTCATGCGTGCTGACACTGCGCATGCTGCCACTGACCAGTCTTGCATGGTGACCCAGTGCATGTCAAATCTAACCACGTAAGGCTTATTGTTCATTGAGCATGCTACCGCTAACCATTTCAATCGTGCTTCCTATAGAGCAAATTTAAAGTGCCTAGTATGAGATTGAATTCTCTGGAGGTGTTATACAAATGCATCAATATTATTTTAGATAAATCGAAACGGGAAGGCCACTGTCAGGTTTTTTCTGCCTAAATTTCCAACCGCTTGCATTACCCTGAAGCAGTCATTCGAATTTCCCTTGTTTGGCTACCCCTAACAATACTCTGTCACTCCAAGGTATCAAGTACTCATTTATTAAGGATTTTTCTGACCTCATTTCGATCCTAAGTGCGGGAAATTGGCCCTTTCTCGTTCTTGTAATTTTAAATGTAATTTGACGACTCAGCTGACGCCTTATCCACTTAATTTCTTGCACTCGCTGACTCATTTTCTTATGCGGGTAATGCACACAATATATCTCAAAACAAAAGTCACAGTCTAGATTAAATAATTTTGAACGAATGTATGCTATAATGATAATAATAATAACAATAATAATAATTCACTTGATAAAGCGCCCTCGGAGAACTTAATCTCTCTCTAGGCGCTTTACATTTGCTGCAAAGTGAAATGCAATTGAATGGTGGGTAAAATCATGCTTGAAAAACAAACAAAATGAATAACATGGTTAGGGGTGACATGCACAGGGTCAGCATGCAAATGTGGTTAGTGGCAGCATGCACAGTGTCAGCACGCATAAGCACATCAAGGACGAATCACAGGGACCCACTAAATGCGGTCCTAAATAGGTGTGTTTGTAGGTTCCTTTTAAATGTGGTCAGGTCAGGGAATGTTCTGATGCAGGTCGGGAGGGTGTTCTAAGCTGTGGGAGCATACGAACTAAATGCACGGTCTCCAAAGGATTTAAGGTTTGTACGAGGTATTTCCAGACTGTTGGATTCCGAAAAGCGGGTAGTACGATGCTTGGCCTGATGTGGTAGTATATCAGAAAGATAGGCTGGAGCCATAGAATGAAGGGACTTAAAAGTGAGCGACAAAACCTTAAAGTCAATCCGTTGCTTGACTGGTAGCCAGTGCAGGTCGGTGAGAAGTGGAGTAATGTGGCAACTGCGACGCTCACGACAGACAAGTCTAGCTGCCGAGTTTTGCACCAGCTGCAATCGCCTGATCGCACATGATGGTAGGCCAGTAAGCAGTGAGTTGCAGAAGTCGAGACGGGATGTCACGAATGCATGGACCAACTTGGACGTGGTATTCTTATCTAAACAAGACCGACTTTTAGCAATGTTATGAAGCTGAAAATAGGCAGATTTGACTGTGGAGCTGATATGGTCGTCTAACGAGAGAGGTCGCTTTGGAATATGACACCTAGATTTCGAGCTGATTCAACTGAAGATATGCTGGCAGAGACAATTTTGAGAGTCAGCCTTTCCAATTTCTGAATCACACTGGGTTTGTCAATAACTAGTAAGTTAGTTTTATCATCGTTTAGTTTTAGAAAATTTGCTGCCATCCATGTGCGGATGTCATCAATACATGCAGCAAGTGAGTTGAGAGAATTCGAGGTGCTCGAAGGCTGGGAGGGATCAAAGCAAAGGTACAACTGAGTGTCATCCGCATAGAAGTGAAAGCCTAGATTGTGCTTGGCAATCACATCAGCAAGAGGGAGAGTACAAACCGTGAAAAGAACCGGACCTAGCACAGAGCCCTGAGGTACTTCATATTTCAGAGGTACTTCAGATGATCTTTGTCTATTCACGTCAATACTCTGGAGTCACCCACTGAGATAGGACGTGAACCACAGCAGAGAAGTGCCAGTGATGCCCAGGCGAGATGAGAGGCGCTCTAGAAGAACCTTGTGATCGATGGTATCAAAAGCTGCCGAAAGATCAAGCAAAACAAGCAGAGACATTCTACCCATGTCTGCATTCCTAAGTAGGTCGTTGTATACCCGAAGCAATGCTGACTCTGTGGAGTGATTAGCTCTAAAGCCATACTGGAACTTACTAGCAAGGTGTGAGGTTTCGATATACGAGTTCAGCTGGTCCGCCACGACCCTTTCCAGTGTCTTTGATAGGAATGGTAGAAGGGAGGCTGGGCGATAGTTGCTCAAGTTCTCTTGGTCTAGTGTAGCTTTCTTGAGAAGTGGCCTGACTGCAGCTTTTTTGAAAGGTGCTAGGACATGACCTGAGGCTAAAGACATCAATTATGTTAGTTATGCATGGCAGCAGCAGATCAATGCAACGTAGGAGCAGGACAGTGGGAATAGGGTCCAGAGGACTTGTTGTCTTCTTTGATTGAGATACGAACTTTAGGACTAGATCACTAATGACCTGCTTAAATGCAGACATTGAGGTGCAGCCAGGAACCGAGGAACAGTATTCTAGTGGGGAGGTTGTCATCGCTGGGATGGATTCCCTGATCTTGTCTATCTTCTGCACAAAGAATCGAGAGAAGCGATAGGCCAGATCATCACTAGGATCATCAGGTAAGGAGCTAATCTGGGAACGGTTGAGGAGATGGTTTATTGTCGACATCATCATTCTTGGATTGTGCATCTGTGATTCAACAATGTTTTTATAGAAGCTAGACTTGGCCTTTGCTATGATCGATTGGTACGACCTACAGTAGTCTTCATATGCCTGTCGATGGACAGTTAGTCCGGATCTTTTGTATGTTTTTTCAAGCTTTCGTTTAGTAGACTTGGCTAGTTTAATGTCTGTGGTAAACCATAGGCCGTCTGGGCGGGGGCGGACAGTGCACTTTGTCAGAGGTGCAAACTCGTCGAGCGTGTCAGCTAGTGTCGTGTTGTAGCCATCTACCAATGATGACAGATCTGAGGGAGGATTGAGCAGCAGAGGTGAAGCAGATATTCTCGCACGGACAGCATCGATGTCAAGGGTCTTGAGGTTTCGCGATTCACATATTATTTTAGAGGAGGATGTGGGCACACACTGAAGATTGAATGAGATCTGCATGTGGTCAGATAAGCAGGATTTGGTAATAATTGGTGATGACGAAGTGCAGTTGTATGAGAAAATCTGGTCGAGTGTGTGACCCTTGATGTGGGTAGGGCCATGCACATGAGCCACAAGAGAC
This sequence comes from Cristatella mucedo, assembly GCA_009760855.2. Classification (NCBI taxonomy): domain Eukaryota; kingdom Metazoa; phylum Bryozoa; class Phylactolaemata; family Cristatellidae; genus Cristatella; species Cristatella mucedo. The sequence goes on along the minus strand of WPIO01000147.1, from coordinate 495,834 downwards.
AATGAGTCAGTCAATGCACGAAATTCGGTGCTGAAAGCGTCAGATAAGTTATCAAAGTGAACGTTGAAATCACCCATAACGAGGAAGGATCGATTTCTTGCACACAGAATCGAAATGAGATCGGAGAAATCTGAGATAAAGGAGGATTTGGTACCTGGCTGCTATCTATCTTACTGTGTTAACGCCGAATTATGGACATCTGACCACAAGCATATGTAATTTAGTTTGCAGTTTTAGTCTCCTATGCATTCTGAAAATTCGTATATCGTGAAAACTTAAGACCCTTGACATATATGCTGGCCTCACAATAATATCTTCGTTACACTTGCTTCCTAATCATCCCTCTGACCTGTTCTCAATGGTGAAATGGTCCAACGCAACTCTCGCCAATATTATTGATGAGATTGCACCCCTGACTTAGATCCATCACACAGTTCATTGCCTACAGTACTTCTCAACAGCATGACCTTTTAGCAACCCAATATCTGTATTCATGCCTGCCATCCGTGACCTCATCTGCTGGAATTCATCTCCCAGTAAAAGAAGACTAATAATAATAATAATGCATTTGTATAGCAACCTCAGAAAACGTAGCCTCTTTCTAGGCATTTTACATGTGCTGCAAAGGATGCTTGGTAGAATGGTTAATGGTAGCATGCTCAATGTCAACAAGCGTAACGTGATTAGGAGTGCCGTTCACAGGGTCACAATGCAAATATAGTTAGTGGTAGCATTCCCAGTGTCTGCAATCATAAGCATACAAAGGAAGAATCATATGGACCAAGTAAATGCTGTGATAAAGAGATGCGTTTTAGCATCTTTTTAAATGTCGTTAAGTCAGGGGAAATCTTGGCGTCAGTCGGAAGTGAGTTCCAGGCTTTGAAAGCATACAAACTAAAGGCACGGGCTCCAAAGGACTTGAGGCTCGTACGAGGTGTAGCTAATCGATTAGATTCAGAAAGGTGGGTGGTAAGATGCTTAACCTGGTGCAGGAGTACCGGTTGATCTGATTGGTAGACAGGAGCCAAAGAATGAAGGGGCCTAAAAGTGAGCGGCAGATCCTGGAATTCGATTCGCTGCTTGTCTGAGAGCCAGTGCAGGTCGGCGAGAAGTGGTATGATGTGACAACGGCGACGCTCACGACAGACAAGCATAGCTGCAGAGTTTAGCACCAGCTGTGAGCGCCGGATTGCACAAGCCGGTTAGACCAGCAAGCAGTGAGTTACTGAAGCCAAGACGGGATATCGCAGATGCATGGACCAATTTGAATGTAGCATTCTTGTCTTAGCAAGCCCGAATTTTCGAAATATCAGGCAGTTGAAAGTAGGCAGACTTGACTGTGGAGCTGGCGTGGTTTTCTAATGAAAGACCACTTTGGAAAAGGACATCTGGATAGCCAGATAGGTACCACATCCCCCTTGTCTTATTTGTGAGTTGCATAGATCTGCTGCTGCCGTATTTACCAACATACTGCACACGTCCTTAGCTCTAGGTCTTGTTGCTGCAAATTTAAAAAAAGCTGTCAAGGGCCATTAGTTAGGATGGCAACACTAGGTTAAGAGAGACTGGGCAACTTTGGCCAGTCTCTCTACTGTTGTTATCAAAGACGCTGAAACACGCTGCGGCAGGCCAGCTTTCATATTAAAACTTCAAGCTTACCAAGTCAGATCAATTCTGGTTTCAGAGCTAAACATTCTACAGAGCCAGCATTGCTTCGTGTTTATTACGATATTCTCGGGATCTCGGCGACTCGCTTGGGTCAAGTCTTTCTTTTTCTCTTACTTGATTTTTTGGCTGCATTTTAGACTATTTACCACCAAGTCCTGCTCGAGTGCCTCTCATGTCGCCTGGGCTGTCGCCTTGTGCTGCACTGAAATGGTTCAGATTTTATTTCAGTTTCAGACTCTTATGCATTGATGTCAACGGGCAACAATAATCCGAGGAGCCATTTAAGTACTGGGTAGCTCGGGGTAATGTGTCTGGTTTCCTTTTCACAATTTGTACTCTCTTTCTCTCTTACCAATGAAAGTTCAAGCATAATCTAGGCTTTCGGGTATACCGATGACTCACCGTTGCATCTACGCTTTGATCCATCCCAGCCCTCCGGCACATCAAATTTTCTCAACTCCCTAGCTGCACGTAGTGCTGACATCTTTACTTTAATGGCAGCAAACCTACTTACAGATTGAATGACGATAAAGCCAATTTACTAGTTATTGGTAAGCTTTCGTGACTCAGAAAGTGAAAAGGTAGACTCTCAAAATAGGCTCTGCCAGCATATCTCATGAAGAATCGGCAGTAAATATGGATATTCTGGATCGAATCAGCTTCGCCGTCAAGTCTGCCTGCTTTTAAGACCTAACGGTAAAACATACAGGCCTGTTAATGCAGGGATACAACATCCTTAAAATGCCATGCATTTGTGGCATCCCTTCTGAATTTCTGTAACTTACTACTTAAAGGTCAACAGTTCTTTGCAATCAGCCACCTACAGCAGATGCAAAACTATTCAGCCAGGCATGTCTGTCGCGAGCGTTGCAATTGCCACAGTACACCACTTCTCGCCGACCTTAACTGACTCAGCATCAAGCAGCAAATCCACTTTAAAGTTTCGTCACTCCTTTTAAAGTTCCTTTATTCTCTTTCATCCGGGTACTTATCTGACCTTCTTTCCGCGTAGGCTAGGAGGCATTGCACCAACTGACTAAAATGGCATAGCAACGTCTCGAACTGAACTGACATCCTTTGGAGAACGTGCCCTTAGTACTTAGGCTCTCAAAGCTAGGAAATCACTTCTGACTGACGGCAGGACATCTGCTGACTCGATGACATCCAAATAGAAGGTGAAAACACGAAGTTTCCTTGCAGAATTTACTAGTTTCTTGCGATTTGGTCTATATGCGTCTATGCTCCTGCTAATGATATTATGTCGACACTATGAATGTTATCACTAATATAATGCATGCTGACACCTTGAATGCTAACTCTAACCATAAGGGCATGTTTTTTTTTACTGCATATGTGAAATGCCTTGGAAGAGACTAAGTTCTCTCAGGGCACTATTCAAACGTCTTATAATTATTATTAGTATTATTATTATTATTAGCAGCGTTTCACTGGCGCTTACGCTCATTATCGATTGATAACAATATACCAGGGGCTTCAGAGAGAAAAAACTTGAGAGAGAAAAGTAGAGTCGTTGTATCACTTTTGTTTGGTGATGAGTGCTAAAGAAGCGTCAGTCCACAAAATCAGCAGCGACGCCTTACAAACTGACGACAACTCCGAAGTCTCCAATATCCCCTCGGACTTGCAATGGAGAGCTAGCGCCTGGTTAGCTAAACTAGAGTATTTGGAAAGGACTCTACCGGCCTCGATGAGGGATGCCCGATGTGTCGATACGCAATTGGCGAGTTCTGTCTCTGAAAGTTATTCGCGTCCGAATACAACCGTGACTTAAGGTTATACAGTGATGTATAGCACTCAAGCTGAAGCTCGCCCAGCCATAACTAGGTAATAGCAGCCGAAAGCCGGAAAGGATGTGGCCATGTTATGGTCCTACTTAGTTGCACCGGCTACCCAAGTAAAAGAGTCTTTAATGAAAAGCCATCGCCCACAGCCTGGTAGTGGTGAGGAGGGCAGAGACAGAGGGAGTTTCTACTGGTCATTGAATAGTCACAGTGCTACGCAGCGAGTGTACCTTGGAGCTATGAACGAGGCACTGGGCAGATGGGGGTCAACGAGACAGCGAGAACGAGCGCTGAGTCCTACCTTTGCCTTGAAGTCTGAAGCTAGCTTATACTCCATGGCTTTCTTGGTAGTGAGCCTGCAGCTAAGCTTTAGCGTTCAAAGTGTGAGCCCGCCGCATTTGCATATTTATCAGATAAGGCCTCGATCACTGTTGACCAAATGATGTTGGCGAAACTGCCCTGCTTGAGGTGATAGTGACGAGCCAACGAAGCACAAGACACGATCTGTCAGCCATGGGCTGACATGATCACTTTGGCCAAAAGATCAAGTTACTGTGTTGCCGTCATCTTGGATGTCTTAAACATTCGACTTGTCATTCTAATGGTGGAGCCGACATATGCCTTCACATCTTCTGACATCCGGGCACTGTCTGCTCTGAATGAGTGTTCTTTTTACCTGCATCCAGAAGCCAGATCAAGAGCAGTGAATGCTTTCGAAATGGCAAGTGCCGAGTCCATTGAAAAGGTTAGAAACAGCCTTAAGGTGCAGCTGAATGAGCGGCCTTTCGTCTTCTGGTCATGCGCAATGAGGAGACAGAGCGAGGAGATGATGCAATGCAGGGATGTTGGTAGATGAAAGTGCATCTCAAAGAGGATTGTGCATCTCTGACGCTGCTCGCTTTAGCCCTTATTCCGAATGATCTGCCAGAGTATGAGCTTTTCCTAGCTGTAAGATTGCGACAGCTTCGGCGCTAAGAGATGCTGCGTTATCACTTTTGCTGTAGCGCTTTCAAAGACCCTAAGTTTTGCTGAAATTTTCGGCCACTGACGTTGGCAGAAAACCCGTCACAGTCTCCTGTCGATAACGCCCCGGTAAACGTTCCACAGGGTCTGATGAGGTGACTGAATCAGGCCACTGCAGCAACACCACACTAGGTTTGTCGACGAAGTACTTTTAACTCAAGTTATTATTATTCAAGTACATTAGACCTCAAAGCTCAACTAATCTGCTTCGGGTGGTTTTGTTTAGCAGAAAGATAACGACCTTAAGCATACTGTCACGAAAGCAAAGTGCTTTTTAAGGAATTACTTTATGGTGCTGATGCAGTGGCCCATTTAGTCTGTTAAATTGTAACCCCATAGAAAGACTACGGAAGAAACATCGACAGCAACTCAGGTAAAAATTTTGGGCGGCACCAGTAGCTGACCTTTTCATGAAAATTCAGGCTCTGTGCAATGCTCAGTAGCAGAACAGCCAAAGCAGATGCTGATGGCCTCTGTGCGCGGCCAGATACGATAGGCCATAAAGATTTGTGGTGGGACAATCTCACCACTAATGCATAGTACCTCAAGCATGTGTGTCTTTGTCCGCTGTCATTAAACATATTCACATGGTGAACGTAGTACCTCAAGCATGTGTGTCTTTGTCCGCTGTCATTAAACATATTCACATGGTGAACGTAACTTCAAGTATCCCGGGAGTATTAGAAAACCCTCTTATTAACAAAACGAGTTTACGGCCACAGCAGCGTAGGCCACAGCTCGAGGAATTTCTTGCGGCTTCGTGTATGTCAGCGTATCGTAGGAAACTCCGTGTAGGGTCGATATATTCAGTATAAACAGTGTGTTAATTTGTATCTGAAAGAGTAGAATTATAGCCTTTTGTTGGTCAGGGCAGCATACTGTAACGCTGGGGCTCTAAATCGGTCAGGGTCAAGTATGGTCTTTATTGTCATTCCGTCCTGCTAACATCCTCCACCCTGCCAGCCTGCATCAGTGAAATATTTACGACTCGCGACCTTTCGTAGAGACACTAGCTCTGCAAGTGTTATTCAGTTTACTTAGGACAAGAACCCTTTATGTTAGCTTCGTTAATAGCTAAGGACTTCAATTGAGGAGGTACTGTCTACGCTCAAGCACAATTTGGCGTGAGAAATGAAATTTAATATCTGTGACCCTTTTGAATTCTTCAATGTCTAACGAATTTCCTTATGCTAGTCTCATTGCTTGTTACTATAATGGTCAGCATAATTTTCTTAATTCTAAAAATTAATTCGCATTCATACACGCATTCCATGTTTAAAACAATGGCCGCAAAAATCTGGATTGGCTACTTTCTGTACAATCATTTGGGATTCAGAAAAATCTAACACAAGACTGTGGCAAATTAAGTAGTGTGCTTAATAGAACCTGAAAAAGCTACGATACTTAACTGTGCTGAACTTGAGCCAACGTTAAATCTAGGCTCATTCTTCAGATGCAACTCTGTAAAGTGTGCCAACAAAAATCCACAATTAACTTGGAAATTGTGCCTTCATCTCGTATTTTCTAAAAGAAATCTATGCCATCTCGATGCCAACCGACGGAACGGCACTCTTTGGCTTGACGTCATTTAAGAAAAAGCTACAATGATATAATAACGTTAGCTGTCTTAACAGCCTCTTAAAATAACGACAGAAGAGCCTTCATGGCTATCACCACCGCTTGCAGTGGGAAATAAAGTACTGCCCACTGCAGGACTCGAACCCATGACCTGGGTCGTGAAGAAAGAGCACTATTACCCAGACGCCTATTCCTAATATTATTTTCCTGTCCGAATAAAATATCTTCTGCGAGCTAATGCATTTTAACTTCGTGCATTCTATGTTAACATAAATAATAGTTTTATCCTTGAAGTGCCTCGATTGAGATTTACTAGTGTTTTCTCGTAAGTTCAAATGGCAGTGCTACTCATAGCTTTGCTGCATCAAGCAGAATACATGCATCTTCCTTTTTTACAGTTTTATTGTTCTTCATGAAGATCCAGTTTGATATCGGGAGCAAAAGTTGGAAATAAGTACGTTGAATGCTACTTCAAGCCACAGGCTTCTAAGAGTCTTCTAAGACAATTATGCTTACTATGTTAGGAGGCATGAACCTACAGCAGTTAAAGGGTAAGATTCAATGGCGAAAACTAGACCAATGTAGTATAATTTCTAGCCTCGGTTGAAGCTTCATATTGTAAACTCGGCAACCGTGCATACGACTTTGGAAGCTAGAATCGATAATTGCAAACAGGAGCTTGTACTTGGCGGCTGGTAACGAGCACTTGTCTGGTATTTCAGAGTTGCGCTAATTATAGCCTCTGTGAAGGCTATCGCTGTCGTAGCTTGCTGGGAGTTTGCTACTGTAAAAACCACTGGTATAACAGACTGCTGCTCAGATGTGGCCCAAGTGCTAAGCTTTATCAGCGATCCTACTGCAGATAGTGTCTTTACTACGAGCCATGTGATAGTTACCAAACCTTGTTACGTACAAGCTAATGATTCGTGTTTGGTAGCGTTCAGCGAGACAACAGTGTCCCGCTTACGCCATTTTCGCATGCACTTTATGATTGAGTAGACTGCTTGTGTGTCTCATGGCCATTCCTCGTCCTTGAACTCATGAGCCTCTTTCAATTTAGGTAAGCTACCTCTTTGACGTGTCATGAGGTCCACATTGATTCTTCTGCGGTAAAGCCATCGATCTTTTTCTCAGGTGAATACGATTCGCTGATCGGCATCTCTGCTCTTTCACGAAATTAGTTTGTTTACAGCCCTGCATATGGATGGAATTTCTAGTTGTATGATCCAAAGGAAATTTAAAAGCTCCGGCTTCTCATGCTACATATCACGTGTTCGATTTCAACACCGCACTTTAAAAATGGTTCGATCTGGCTTACATTCGTCATAACATTACTATTAAAATCAAAGTAAACCTAGCTAGGTTCATTCTTGATGCCAGTATTAGCACGCTGAAGCTCCTCTTTCTTAGTAAACCCAGAAGCACTTGTAGCAGGCTGTGGGCTCTCAGCAGTCTCGAGTTTCGGTATCGCCGTCGCTAAAATTTGCTTACTATGCTGTAAATCGGGACCCAGAGCGACGGCACTCCCAAGAAACGTAATTTAATAATTAAAAGTAATTTAGCCAAATTCATTGTGGCACTAATCATTATTATCCAGCCTTAGTGGTACGCAGTTTTCTGAAATACACTCAATTTCAACATTAATCTGCTCTGTAATTGACTTAAGTTTGATTAAGCACTGCTAATGTATTCATGAAGTCTAGCAGAGAGCTTCCTGAATAAAAAATTTCGGTATAGAAACCAGCTAAATTTGATCTTAAAAACTCAATTTCACGAAACCTTCTCGTTTTATTCAAGTTCATCTAAAAGAGCATAGATTAGTTTCTTAGTAAAATAACAAAGTAGGGAGGTTGGGACCAGTTTAATGCTAAATATTCTCGGCCATGATCCAAGTTTAGGCAGTAAATCCTTCGAACGCGTTGTAGAGGCTTTATGAGCTGACGTTCTTAGGCACAAACAAGGCAAACTAGCAAGCGCAGGTGTTTGCAGACGGGCAATATATAGTTTTAAAAGTGGCAGGTTAAGGAACGGTTAGTGAGTCTTTCAGGCTGCATCAACGCTCGAAGGTAAACTAACTGAATCTGGGTATCGTTCCAATTAAGAAGGTCCATACTTAACCAATAAGTTCGTATCCATAACTTAGAATGATCTACTCAACATATACTAAGGGGCAACGTATGAAGCATTTTAAACATAAAGATACAAAATACTAGACCTACACTCTGGATTGCTACTTTCTCCTAAACATTCGATTATGACATATCCATCTCTAATCTATTAAAATTCAGGATCTTCCAAAAATCTCTGGCAAAGCTCCAATCTCACTAGTTGAGCATAATAACTTTTTAACTACTTAAGAAGCGGGTAGAGGAATTTCTAAAAGTCAAAAAAGTAATATTTAAGCGATCGTAGATTACGATTAATTCAGGTACTAATATTAGAACGCTAATCGTCGAAGTGCCTCTTGTTTCCGATAAGCAGGGACTGCCGGAAATGTTAGCTCTTCTCCGGTCACGCTTTCCACAAGTCTTCACCTACATATGGCTTATCTTGTAAAATCAACAGAGTTAATACTATATACTTGCAAAATATACCATGCCCCTTACAAGATGCAGGAAAATTGTTACTAGTCAACTCAAAATCTAAAAATGAAATATAAAATTAATTTTGCATATCAAACTGTCAACAAATTTGCAAAATCAAGTTTAAGAATATTCAAGGACACTTGCAGCTGTATTTATCTTTCCTAAAACCGCGATGAGCGTACACTTTCACTAGTAAAACTATGCTAATACTCGATATTTTACGTTGATCATGAGGCTCCAAAGACCAACACTCCGAAAATGACAACATACGCGGTCAAAGAGTTCAAATGACGAAAAAGTCAGAGTTACTCGGTTTAACAATGTGCAGCTATAAAGCACTACAAAGGTTCTATACATTGTACGTTGATTGGATGAATATTAGCTTATCGGCGACGTTTTCAAAAAAGTGGGTGGCAAGTTGATGTGCTACGCTAAAAGGCAAGCAGCCAGCTCTTCATCAAAGTAAGTCTGCTTACTAAGTTCCAGTATGAACAAGAGACCACTGACTGAAATGATTTGTAAGCTCAAACAATCACTCACACATACACACAAACTCGCGCGCACAAACTCGGGCGCACACGCACACCAAATTTAAAGTCATTCTGTTCACTACTATCGGAGATGTGACATCTGTAAGGTACAATAACTGCATGGTTCGATGCGAGAGAAAGCGCTAGTTTTCTATCTACTTAAGTCTATGCACCATGATCTAGTATGCACCAAAGACAGCTGGAACAAGGTGGGCGCACTAAAGATCACACGTGCCAAATTTCAAGTTAATCGGATCACTATTATTGGAGATGTGACAGCTGCAAGAAACAATGCCCCACCTCGGTGCATTTGCGATAGCTGGCGGCGGATGCGGCGGCGGCATGCAGTCGCCTACGTATGTCGCCATTCAGCGTCTCGCCGGTGTTCGCTTATGCAAATCGTAACTAAAAATAAAATACATAAGAACTTGAAATTACCCTAGTTTTCCTTAAATACAATTGAATCAAGACTTGCAGACTCATTTAAACGACGCACTTTTTAGAACCGCGACGAGCCGAGGCTGCGGCGGCTGCCGCGTCGCACTTGGCAGATGGATACGGGTCAGCGGTCACAGAATTCAATAGCGGCGGTGATAGTGCAGTGATTGGTTACCGCGGTCCCGAAGACGGGAAATTAAAGTACCCCTTACGACGTCTAGTTGTTACGGACAGTAAAAAGCTTGTCACGGAGCCAAGCTGAGACCGTTTCCCCACACCTTCTGATACTGCCATTGTCGTGCGTTGTCTTCAAGAGTTTCCTGCTTCGTGGGCATCATCGGGCCAAGGATTTTCCGCGTGCCCGGACGTAGCTTAATGTGTCACGCAAACGCAGCAGCACACAAAGGCAGCCAGAATCCAGCGTCATATTACCCTGACAGAAATTTAAGGATAGCTCTTTTCGGAAGTACTCAGACACCGACACAGAGGGAGTGCACTATGCCGCTAGTTTCAATAAATTTACTGAAATCAACGACTTGCACTGAGCTCAACATAGTTGCCGAGCGTTATTCACTTCCGGTTATACGGACTCGAAGGGGCGTATGGCATGGCGAGTTAATAAAGCATGAATAGACTGAGATAGCCATTCGCCGAAGTTGGGTCCCCACCGCAAAGGGCTGAGTCTAGCTTCATGAGTTTAAGTTTAGACTTTTCGATTATTATAACTACCAGTGGGATAGGCGACCTTGGGTTCAATACATTAAAAATTTAACGCATATGCATTTCAAAGTTTACCGAAAAAACACCATTCCGTTGGCATAATAGTCACAGGAAGTCGTAAGTGGGAGCTCAATGAGCTGGTGTAAACATGTCTTAAAAAACTTGCCAATTGTCAAAACTAGGGATTGCAATTATAACTTGTTTGTTTTCTAAAAGGCAAACTTTCCGAAAACTTCAAAATCTTGACCATTTCTTCTTGCTTTTCCCCGTATGTAGTCAATAGCAGGACGTTGTTTCTACGGTGTAATTGCTCCTGCAGGGCCTTTACTTGGCAACCGCAGACGTATCTATGGTGATCGCTGAGTCTACCTCCGCCCTGCGAGCTCTATGCCGTTGGTCCGCGACAGAATTCTGTGAACCATTCTTCGAGGGCATTGCACTAAAGTTAAGAATGGATTGCCTTTAAGGCGGCCGTAGAAAGAACTGAAATGCTATGCTACGCTTGCACGATATATTAAACCGTAATGTAGCAGAAGAAAAAGTGCAGTGCCTAACCAAAGCGTCATGTAAGCTTCCAATTTCTTTTAGGTACACATTCCTAAATAAATAGTAATGATAATGAGAGTTCGCTTGAAGAGCATCCTAACAGAACCAGAGCTCTATCCCACCACTTTACAATTCGCTACTAGAGAATCCATTACCAAGGTTTACTTACATGCACAGTATTAGCGATTGAGTATCACGATCAGGCCAACGTGCTCACGCAGATATGAAGATAGTCACGGCCACTGACCTCTTGCTTGCAGCATGCACCGAAGTACAGCGAATGAAGTGCACGCAGTAATAAAACAAAGCGTGCATGTAGCTCAACGTAGCGAATGTAAAGCTGAACGGAGTAGACGGCTGATACTTGAACCATGGAAGGTCTTGGTAGGCGATGACCGTAGGCTCAAGCAAGTTCCGGGTGCTTGGCGGTGCATACGAGCTGAAGTCTTTAGCGCCGAAGAATTGAATTAAGTTCGAGAGACGGCGAGGTGATTAGTTGCTGGGGAGTCGGTATGACTCAAGTGCTAACCATGGGAGCGAGGAGGTGATGTAATGGAATTTATCTCTGTCTGCAAGTTCACAAAGCCACGAAGACTAAGCGGGCGGTGTGCTTTAGAGTTTCCACGCAAAGCACTCCTAGCCTGGGCGGCTTTCAGCACTCATATTGTAGTCAACTGACTCCATCTCACGCAACAAAGAGAAAGTGACAAGCATGGCTGAGCCAAGTGTAGTTCGATTGCATGCGGGCTGGTATCGCTCCTTTCCTCAACAGCTGGTGGGAGCATCCCCGAGAGGGGCCTGTGCACAGCTGTGGTCAGCTTCTAATGAGGCGTTGACAAAGGCCGATAACCCGCTGGTGAACAGATGGTGGATTCACCATCGGGGTCGGCCAAGAGACAGCCGGAGTCGAGGAGAGGAGGCTCGAGTGTGAGAAGGGGGCGAAGGCAGTCGTGCGTCTTGCGGCTCCGTGCCTTGAGCAATAAACCGACGGCGTTGTTCATCGGCTGGCTCTCTGAAGTACGAACCAAACTACATCAAGAGAGTAATTGACGAAGTGTGTAACATGGAAGTAGAGGCTCAGAACGACTGGAAAGGATTGCATAAGTCGGCAGCAGGAGAGATGTCGTCGCTTAAGAATTGTGGAAGTGAGTTGCGAAGTCTAGGACATGCAGAGCAAACGTTTATGTCCCCAATGATGCTTAAGCGTCCGAAGGAAGCAGTGTTGTCCGTAGTTGTCCGTAGAGGACCCGAGGAGACTGAAACTGGTGTAGCAGGACAGCTAGCTAAGACGGAGCCACATATTTCGATCGTACCACTGGCATGCTCCTATGGCGAACACCCTTAACGATTTCTAATAGTATTAGAAAATGTTCATGTGGTATTTAGTCATCCAATAGAATCTCCTTTCGGCTTTTCTGTACCCCGTGGGTGCTCGGATAACATAGTGGTTAACGAAGTGAAGACCGCAGTGAATGTACAGGGCACCTACTTTCGACTGGCCGACGTTGCACAGACCGCTGCAGGCACTGGCAAGGCTGGCAAGCCACTTGCTTCGTCGGTCACGAGAGATCATCGGTCTGGCTCACGGCTTTCTGCCCGGCCGTCGGCCTAAATGGACGCTAGGCTTTCTCTTTTCCGATCGAAGCAACCGAGGTGACCGTTTCACGTAAGAGCACGTGCACTGTGGATGAGGCTACGCACGAACGCACCGCGCGAGCCTCATCCGGCTCGTTGCAGTGTGTAAGCCTCTTCCACACGTTCTTCCGTTGAATTTTGTTCTCGCCCAGCTTTACTTCATCTGCAGGGCTTCTTCTGCCTCATGCCACACACGTCCGCCACGAGCGCTCCGGGATACAGCTCATCTGACGCTGCAGCGATTCATCTTGACACCCAAGGCACACCCACACAGAGGGGCTGTACTTCGTGGATTTGGTGCACTTACATCAGAGGACCCGATTCGCCGAATCCTCGGAAGCTCTGCAAGGCAAAGCCAGAGAGGCTGCTACATCGTCCACGATGACCCGAGATGACGAGCACATACTGTATGCAACAGACTTAGTGGAGCCAACCGTCCACGAACTTGATGAGATTTTCGAAACTGGCTCCCCTGATTTGTTGGTCAAGGTCGACGAAGCTTGTAATCGTGCCTTCTGTGTCATTTTTCACCAAAAATACGATCGACAAAGTCGTAATTGAATTCAGTGCCATATTTAGTGGTTTTTCAGCTGAGAAGCTCTGCCTCGCTGATGCGTATCGCATCAAAATCAGTTGGCTGCCTTTTTTGGGACCGATAAAACTAACAAACTCGCCGGCAGGTTCTATGCAATCAACTTTCCCGGCGTTGAGCTAAATCTTCCGAATCAGCAGCAGCTTAAATCATTCATTTATGGCACTGCCTCTGCTGCCGACATCTACAACCATACATGTTTTAAAGGCTTTACATTGCATTAAGAACATGTTGATGTTGTGTGCAAAGATGGCCGGTAAAAAAACAACCAAATAACATAATTGTATGATGCATGGCGATGAGTGTAGACTATAACTAACGAAGAACTTGTGTCCCAGTCGATGAGCAGCCTGATGGGCCCCTGAGTGCGTATTGAATGAAAAATTTGATTTTGCGCTTGAAATTTTATTAGCGACATGTCTTGCCCTTCGTAAAAATTTGAGCTGTACCTCTGATTGAAATCAAATTTTCGCTGTATGGTATTACGATGTAGAAACGGCCATACGATACTATATTTCCCCGAAAATTAGACATAGCCAGATAATAAGCCGCTGTAGTATGTTTTAGGATACTCGTCACATGAGCTCAACCAAAAAACCCAGTTCAGGGAGAATGTGACCAATGTAGAATATCTGCCCTGGCATTTTCCTAACGATGTGCACATATGGCAAACGAATGGAGCAATCATCGTTAAACTTCATAGAAGTAACAATGGCATCACGAAAAATAACGTACGTGCTGGAGAGATCCCTTGCAGAACTGCCTTTCAGAGATGAATAGATCGATTACAGATTCTAGCTGGAGTAACCATCTGAAGCCTATAGATATTGCAATGGTAAAGCCATGTTTAGATCATTTTTGAATGGCCAAAAATGATTAAATTAAACATAGAATGGAGAGAAGTCAATGCTGAAACATTTTGCATACTATACATCCCGCAGTACTGTGCTCAAATAATAATTTATATTTAGGTCATGCACAATGTTTACAAATTCTCAGGTGCTCGGACATCCTCCCCCTCCCACTTTAGCCGTTTCTTGACAACATTCGGAAAGCCCCGGCTGAGCCAGAAGAGAATTTCTCCCACACTACTGGGCTGCTGAAAATCACAGCACTGACGCAGAGCTTCTGAAAAGACCCCAGCTGCTGTGCGGTAAGCGAGCAGCGTCGAGGCAGCGTTCGTTCGCTGGATACCAGGATACGAGCGAGCGCACGCCTGGCGATAGGCAGCGCGGCTGCTGTTCCATTTCCAGCTCATCCACAAAGTCTCGCTCGAAGCCGGCGTGGAGGTCGCGTCGCACCAGCTGACGGGGGATTATGACTAACGATGCCGGCAAGACCGACCGAACTGCCCAGATATTTATAAATTTCTGAATCTCCTATTAACAAACTCCGAGTCTGCTCTGAATACTTAAGTTGCTCCAGTAAGTTGCTGACCTTGGTGGTTACGTTTATCGACATTCTCGTTTTGATTCCGCCTATGCTACGCAGTCTCTGAGCTGGAACCTTGGAGTTGTTCTGGGTATATCTTTTGAGTGGGGTGGGTATTTTTCCCTGCATCCCGGATGTTAGGGTTATCACTTATTAGTCGGCGCATGAGGGGGTTAGGCGGTGCTAGGGGCCCACCGGCTGGCAAAGAGGACGGCGGAACATCCGGCCACTTCGGCGCTCCCGGCAGCGGAATGATGGCCGGTAGAGCGGCCAGCTATTGCCGCCACAACCAAATTGTAGGTTGTTGAGCTTTCGAGGCCTTAGCGTCTACGCTTCTCCCTACAGAGCGAACTGTACTGTCTAAATGCCAACTCAAGCCTCTGAGCGGGCGCGGGTACACGCTCCGGCATCCGGTTCTTCCGAAGGCTGAAGCCTCGCTCAAGGCTGGCGCAAGATGCCCAACCATAAGTAACCGGCGCTGACCAGCAAACGAAGAGATGAGCATTGAAGTGCACGCGTGTTTAAAGAATGGAGTCTTAATTGTGCTGAAATGAACCGCGGAAACGCACTTGCTTGTCTTCGTACTAGGTGAAGTCAAATGTTGCATTTATAAGTGACTGCAAGCGCTCCGTTTCGGTCAATTCATTTTATTAAAAAAATCTTTACTGGCTAGATTTGAATGAAGTATTTTAGATATATATATATATTTATTTATTTGTTTATTTATCCTTATAATTAAATCTGCAATGGTGTAATTTTGCTGTATTCGTATGCGGCTGATGGATGCAACTGGAATGAGGCTACCATACCCCAGCAGCCCGAGGTACGTAGGTGTATGTATATTTAAGGCACTCACAAGAGCTTCCTGTAAAATTGATATAGCTCCAAATCTATAAAAACCATCAGCGCCCTGACCTCGCTACACCAGCTGATTTGGAGGGAAAAAAGGCAAACGTCAATGAGACGCTGGCTGGAAAGTTTTAGGCTCGACGGCCCTCCACCCTGGATCGGTGCCGCTTAAAGCAACCTATCAAAATTTTTGTAAGCAAATTTTACCCGTTTATTTGAGCTGTGAATTCGTCTACCGCCACGGACTAGGACTGCAGCACTTGCTCAGAACTCTATTTGCACCGGCTTACTAGGCCGAATCCCAATGAAGGGGCGAGTCAATCGGCGTCTGGGACTTTTCCAGGGTCACACAGAATGCTTATGATGCTAATATTACTGCCTCTGTGGCACTTGCAGGTCTTAGTTAGTTCAAGTGTAGCTCACATTGGATACAGCCTCCCCCCCCCCCCCGACACTGGCGCTCTACCCAGAAGGCTATTGGCATCAATAGTTGGGGTTGTGGGGTCAGCGGGCATGCGCGAGGTCTGCTACAGCTGCTCGCGTGGGTGCTGCCAGCATGGATGGCGGCGACCGCAAACCTGGTGGCGAGGCTATGTATAGCCCTCTCAGTTGCAACCCCGAGGCGCCAAACGAAGTGGATAATGAATTATTGTATTCAGACAATGTCGGTGGGACTGCCTACAGCAAGCGGTGGCTGCTGTCAATTCTGCTCAAGCTGGCCAAGGTTCGCGTGCTGCCCTGCAGTGTCTGGCGGCCCGAGTTTCCCACGGCATTAGCAGTACATGTTTGCTCTACTCAAAATCCTAATCTCATTCTTCTAATCTGATTCTTTGTGTGCCAGTTCCAGCAATTTGATGTTTGCGGCTGAGTTTGTTTCCGCTGGTGGTTTGATCGAGCACCCATCGCCAGGGTTCCCCCGCCGGTTCATCGAAATCCCAATCCCCTCCAACTAGTGTTCTTAGCCTGATTCTTGGTCAATGCTCGAGGTTTCCGACAGCTTTTTTTTAAAGCAGCCTTGCTCTTATCCTATCGTCGTTGCTAGACTTTTCGGATTCTTCACGATCGCCATACTATGGTTATGCCAAGCAGGAGCATAACATGCAATTATGTGACTGTAAATTGTAAAAGTACCGTGCGTAGTTTTTGCTTGCTGTCATTTTGGAGATCCGGATATCGGCGCAGAAGCTGCTGCAGGCGTTAGGAGGGTCTGGCGTTAGACCGGCCCAGAGCTCTTGGCAAGGGACCTGCCTATACAACCCTAATGGCTAGGTGGGGCTGAGAATATAGACTTTTAGTCTGACTAAGATGTTATTCATGTGGTTTAGCAAGATGATAAGGATGCTCATGAGCCGGTGGTGCTTGCATGTAGTTGACTTGTTAATTAGGTTTGTAGTTTTAAAAGGCATATGCCCAAATCATATTGCATTCATGTGATACTCCGGTGTGCGGAGGTTCAATGCCCCCTACTGCTGTGCTTTAAGTTTTGGACCGTGGCCTGGCTGATGCCATTTGCGCACGTCCGTGCGCTTGCAGTGTATGTTCACAAGCAAACTCTTGGTATACCGAGCAGGCGAGTTAGGCTAGCTGGCTGGCTTGGGAGTCGGCATGCTGTTAGCTGCAGTAAAGAAGGTGTGAGCATTTGCTACGTTTTAGTGATTCGTTCGTGAACCAAGTGGTAGGGCTTGGAAAGGCCGGGCTTGCTCAGTCTTTGAGACAACTTTGACGTGGGGAAGGGGCATGCCACTTCCTAGAGGCTGTTGGTCCAGCTCTAGATGCCACGCCTGCCACAGCTTGGTTTCACCTCTGCATGCTGTGTGTGGCAAATCCGTGAAGTGCCAATGGTAGTCTTGTTCTTTTCAGTTTCAAGATGGCAAGCCAGGCCTGGCTGACAATGAGGGTGCTGCTGGTGATAGAGCTACTAATGTCAATCTCAGCGATGCCTTCCAAAATGAGCTTTGCCTGTTGTGGGACATGTCAATGGATTTGGTATGTTGCTTGGGCTCATTGGCATTGCATCATCACCGCAATCGAAATTTCAGCTGCTGAGAGCTGCAAGCCGAGACTTCACCCAATGTATGCAAATGCAACACATGCAAGCTTGCCTGTCATCTGACTGGCTGGCTCCACTTCTTGTCCAGGAAGTGGCCACATTCCTGAAGGACTACGATGTCGTGAATATCTTCACCGGTATTATTGTCAACTCGAGATCACCGAGAGCAACGGTTTGTGCTACCATCTTTTTGTTGATGCTTTTATGAGCATTGCCATTTTTTGCCCATCTGTCGCCTTTCCATCACTTCCCCTCTCCATCTCTCGCCTCTCTGGCACTCACTCTTTTGTGCTCTGTTTTCTTTCTCTCCCCTATCCCTCTTTCCCCTCTCCTCTCTCTTTGCCCTGCACCACACTCTGTCCTCCTTTCGTAGTATCTCTATTTAGCATTTACCTTAGATTTTCTTTACACTGAGTTAACCTGGTCAAGAGCTGTTTGTTCAGCTCTTCGGTTGTGGAAATCGGCATTCTTACATTGCCGATCGAAAGCACAACGGCTCTTTGCTTTTTGACTCTGCTGGAATTTTTTCGTGTTGAGTATTTGGTTAATTTGCTCGATTCAGTTTCTATACATTGTTTAGTCTGTATTGCACCGTTATGTAAATTTGTGATCGCCATGTTCTTTAAGGAAATAGCCATCGGCATTCTCGGCAACTTGGCATGTCACCCTGCTATAGCAGAGCAGATGGCTGCTCATGAAGACTTGGTGTAAGTTGCTCCCTTTGCATTTTTTATTTAGATGTGGATTTTTGTGGATTATTATAACAGATAAGGCTGACGAAAGGCAAGCTTTCTGTTTTGCCACCGTGTACTTTTGTTTGTATCCTGCAGGCACATGTCACTACTGCTTATGGATAGCGATGACCCTCCGACCCTTGTCGAAACCTCGCGCTTCTTGTCTACCGTTCTGTCATGCTCTGCAACCAGATCGATATGGCTGTCGGCCATAGAGAATTCGCATGATTCAGTCTGCCGCACCATTACCTTCATTCTTCAAAGTTCGACAAATGGTCAAGTATTTATTCTTTCAGCATGCGGGCACGGTTTGGTGCCCACAGCTTCATAATCGCCTGGCTAGTTGTTCAGCATGCTGCCGTGTTTCATCGAGCTGGTGGCCTTCATGTTGCAGATGGTCTTCTGCAAAATGTGGCACAAGTTGTTGACATCTTGTTCGACGCAAATCAGAGTGTCTGCAACTCGTGGGTGAAAGTCGGCATGGATGGCGAGAATGGGCACAGTTCCTTCCTGTTGGCATTGCTAGAAGCCATGCAGCAGATCGGGTCGGTTGTCGATTGTCGGTTGTCGATGGGTCTCAACATCCAAAACACTTCTCTTGGTGGCGTGCTGCTATCCTTGCCGCAGATGCACACTTCTTTCTGTGTCTTATCTCTGTGTCGTATCTCAACTTTCATTTTTTTTTACCCATTTTTCCGGCAATGCCCGACATTCCCCTTAATGCTAGCTCTCTTGACCGTGTGCCGTCCGACCTGCCCGCATTGGATGTATTAACAGCTAGCTTTTTGGTAGCCTTGCTGCCTCTTCTAGTACTGGCTGTGTTTGATAGAGCCGTTTGTATACCCACTTGTTCGTCGACACCAATTTTTTATCCATGTCAACGGCTCATTGAGGCAGTAACAGCTTCTGTGGCTTGAGCAACACGGTAGAACTGTCAGCCATGCATTGATAGTCACTAAGTAAAAGTTCAAGCTATTTAGTGTTTACGACAGTCGTTGTAAGCACCCTGACTTTCACCATCAGTAAGTATATTTGGTATATATATATATATATATATATATATATATATATATATATATATATATATATACGTATATATATATACGTATATATATATATGTATGTATATATATATATATACATACACGGATGGTATTGCGGCGGCTGTGAGTCTTTTCTCGGGTCGGAAGCCATGTGGTCCCATCTTCTGAACTGGGAAGTGCATGTAGCCCCCCCCCCCCTCCTGGCAGGGTAGGGTTCCTTAGGCTAAGGGAAAGACATGTTGCCACGTGTGTGTGTAGCATGTTACATTTGGCAGTCTATATTTTGGCCATGGTCTTATCATGGCCTTCTCAGACTAAAAGCGATTTTGGCCACGGCAAGTAAAGGAGTCGGCGTGCTGCTGACTGGGGTGGGGAGGGGGTTCGTATGCCATACAGCTGAGACACTTGGTGCCCTTTAGACCTACTTTAGCACGGAACAGTTTCAGAAAGCTGTTGTTTTACTGCAGCACCTCGATTGGTTGGGTGGTGCTGATGGCCCCTGTCAGCTACTGCCTCGACTGGTAACCTCTACTTTGAGGTTCTGTCTCGTTTGTTTACCATAACCCCTTTTTAATCGTATGTGAATCTTACTAAAAGCTTGCCATGCAAGTGCTCCTCTGCTGCTGTGTAAAAAAGGCTATTCGATCAGCAACACTTTACTTGTACTTAACTTTTTGGAATACCCCTGTAGCTAAGAACCTCTCACGTTGGCTGCTCTCAGGACCGATGATCCTAACCTTTAAATCTGTTGGGTCGCCCATTCTCTCATGCACTCACGAACACCACGCATATTCATAGAGTATATTCGTAAATTTGCAAAGACATTACACCGAGGGATCGAGCTGCTCCCGGTGCCTTGCTGATGAAGCAAGCACGAGTATTGGCAGAGAATATCAACTTGGACATTTGGCCAAAGTTTACTGGAAACGTTCCTGAGCTTTTGTTCCCGCTGCTTGTTGTCTTGCAGTAAACTGTGGTAGCTGTATAAAGTATTAAGAAGTTAGGCTTTCATAGCAAACTTCTTATGTCCTATGGGTACCGTCAGAATTTGTTCAAAAATCGCAAGACCAAAGTCATGCTTTTGTAAGTTCCTAAAGGTGTAGGTCTACTTTTACAATATGTATGTAAAATGCTGAATTCGATTGTCGTGCTGTTTGACAGCTGCCACATCAATTACGTGACCCGTTCTAGCTGACACATCTATTTGTGTGCCTCTTCACACACCACGGCCATGTCGAAGGGCTGGTTAATCAGACCCCACTGTAGATACTAATGTAACCTGTCCTTGAACCTGGCCGTCTGACAGTCCTGTTTAGTCTGTTAACCATCTTTGGGGAACTTTTCAAAACCATGCAGTGTGTGTCAGTATGCACTAAAAAGTTTATCTGAGAAGACTTTCACTGCATTTGCTTAGCTTTTCAGCTCTTTGAGAAATTTATCAAAGCCATGTGGTATCAGGATGCACTACAAAATTTATCTGAATTGACTTCTGTTGCTTTTGCAAAGCCTTTCAGCTTAACATATCCTTTTAAAACAAGGAGCATGCACAAAGCCAGTCTAGAGGATAGAGAAGTACGTGATGACTTGTCTAGTACTAATATAGTGAGTGCACTGTAAGCTCTAGTGCCCTAAAGATCTGCTGCCGGACTACCAAGATCTGCTGCCACAACTCTGATTATGCTTTCAGGTAACTAAGCAATGTTTGAGCACTAAATGGAGTTGCTACTGAGCCAGATTCAGCTGTGATACCTCTGTAGGCTGTGCGAAAACTGGATGCATGGATGACTCTTACCTTTGGCTGCTAAGTACTCCTAGTTAATTGGCTGTTACTTTGAATCCATCTTTGATCTACTGTCATGTTGCATAGTGTGCTTAAAGCCCAACTGCTATATTTTGGTTTAGCTGCTCGGTATTCAACAGGCAAAAGAGCCTGCTTGCATGCGACTTTCCAAATAGAAATATTGTAATAATGCAGCATGAAGCTTTATTACTTGGTATATGATTGGGACAATGTAATGTAATGTATCTCCGTCAGTAACTCCACAAAGTCATAAAGACCATGTGGGTGTTACGCAGAAGAGTTTTGTATAGCGCACTCACAGCCTAAGCGGCTTTCGGTACCCATTCGGTAGCCAACAGACTTTGTCTCACTCAACAAAGAGAAAGTGGGAAGCATAGCAGAGTCAGGAGAGCAGTTGAGGTAGTGAGTAGCATAGAAGTAGCAGTTCAGGACTGCTGAAAAAGATGTGCCGTAGTCGGCAGTTGGAGAGTAGTTGTCGTTGCAATGCTGAGCAAATTAGATTTGTATTATATGTTCACTGCAGAAGTAGCCCATATTCAAGCTTCAGCTACCCAGGTTCATGTAACGTAAGAAACCATTTGCCCCCTCGTGTACCAGCTGAATCCTGTGAGCTTATCTGCATGACCCCTATCGGCCATTTTTACTAACACGAGGTCTTGCTGCTGACCTGCAGCTGCTCTATGGTCAATGATATAATGCTTACTTAATTTGATTCGATGAACTGAGGTTGATATCAGCGTGCAGGTCCAGCTGTCATTAGCCGTGGTTTATGTGCTTGCGATTGTGAAAAGCTTTGGCAAGCCTCTCTGTAAACATACTTGGGTGGTGGGGGGGGGGGAGTCCCAAGGGTCTTGTAAGGGAATGCAAACGATCCAGACATTGGGAGTTTCACCATTTGCCTACAAAGCTCATCTCCGTGGCTGCAGGTATGAGCCGCCTAAGAATGTCTACGTCTTCTTGCACATTCTCCAGCTGCTCACCTGTGACACTGCTGGTGTTCGTGCCATTGGTAAGTTATGTTTTGTTCTAGCCAGTGGCTACTTAGGTGACGTTGATTGCCTACTTCATTTGCATGATGACATTGAGCACTGCTAGTGCAGAAGCTTGTGGTTTTGTCATGGACCTTGTCTTGGTCTTTTGGATGCAAATAGTAAAAATAGTAAATAATGCAAATAGTTTCTAACCAGGGAAAAGTCTCGCGAGTTTTCTTGAGTCAGTAGTCTGTAGTGGGCATTTTGGGTAGACTCTCGACATTGTGATCGTCGGAACCTTTCCTTACCAGTGCAGCTCACCAAGCCAAAATGCCATTTCCGTGTTATCCCAGTGGCGACCAGTACCCTGGTATAATTGTTGAATTCTTGCAGTCTGTAGTAGGGCTGCTGTTTTATGTTTTATTCGTCATCTTATCTTACTCAAGTTACTTCGAGCCACACAACCAGCTCCAGTTTTCAGTGTACTCCTCGAGCTGTTGCTGTTTTTTTTCTCAATTTGGTGCCGCTAATTGTGTTATGCTACGAGTAGGTATAATTCAGTGTCAAAGCCAGGGAATTACTAATAATGTTAATCGTGTCTTTTGTATGGCCTTCTAAGATAATGCAATCTCTGTTTGAGAACTGCAACTCAGACCACTAATCAATCAATAGTTGATGAAAATTCAAGTGTCCTGCTTATTCAAGAATGCAAAAGCATGCGATTGTCATGCTAAGACGAGCGATGGGAAAGCACACAAAAGACTGACTGCCGTTGGTTGGTATTACACCAGGTTAATATTAATCATTCGGTCATGCTTAGGAAAACCAAATTTTGGAAATCTTCTGACCTTGAACTCTAGTTGGCCTCTCATTTTACCTGAGCCAGAATAGGAAGGATGTAGGCACAAGGAACCGGGTTAAAGGACCATTACCAGTCTTCGATCTACCCTAGGTGTATCATATGGCCAGACCCCCTCCCTCCGATGCACCTCGTCTGCCTTCGTTTGATCGGCTGCCCTCCATGGCTGGTCAAGGTGCGGCCTTTTCCGTAGCTTAATTCTGATCATGCTGCCTCTGCATCCACCCATTTCACAAATCTAGTCTCGGCAGACCTCCATTTAAAAGCGCTAGCAGGTCGTCTTATGTACCTTGGAGAATTCTGTTTAAGCCGAACTGTTACTGCTACGAGGAGTGCTTAATGCTGTAAATGTAGCTGCACTACAAGCTGAAACTGATTGCCTGCTGCAGTTCAAAGTCAGTGCCGATGTCGCTCGTTACTGAACATGGCGAGTCGCCTTCGCCGATGTGTCCACTTAAGTCGGCTCATTGACTGCCTCGGCTGGCATCAGCGCCCTCTGTTGAGCTCCATCTGAACTGCTTTCGCCTTCTGCCAGACCAAGCCCCAACCCACTTGTGCTGCTTTCAGCTTTGTTGTTTTCCCCTTCAGTTATGGAGTTGGATTCTGTCATGGGCTCACTGAAGAGCCTTTTCCTTGCAATTTGGGAAGAAGACATTCAATGGCCCGCCGATTCTGCTCTGGCACTGCTGCTGTCAGTGTATGGCACTCTTGTCACAGCCGGCGATTCGTCGACCTTGAACGGGGGTACGGTGTTGCACAGGCTGAGGGCGCATTCCTTTGGCTAAGGTCTACATCGTGGATCTAGATTAGTGGTGCACCAAGGACCAACAGTATTGCCGGCTGCAGCTCAGCTTGTCCATTTCCCTTCTTAGTACTGACGTGTGACGACACATGATCTTATCCGTTTACTTCTTTGCAGCCATGATAGCATTTGATCGTGCTGTGCTAGCTCTGGAAGAATCCCAGAAGTTGACCGCTCTCCGAACTAGCTCGGACGGCCGCTGTGGCAGTGATGCCGCTGTCCAACTGCCCAGGTCCCGCACGCGCGAGGATGAGCATGTACGTCTAGCTGCCCTCGCCGAGTGTGAGCAGCCTTACGAGTGCAACTCAACTAGCCCTGCTGACAGCTTGTCAGCTGGTGGCAATGCCGAGCACCTCGAAGCCGGAGGAGCTGGCGGCGATGCCGGCGATCGGCCCATCGCTGACCAGCCAGAAGCAGGTCAAAGACGAGACGTCGACTTCTATCAGCCCAAGGAGGAGGATGACGAGGCGGATGGCAGCAGCAGCTGCTGCGACAGTATCTTCAGCCTCTATAGCCCGTCGAAAGCCCACCTCTGCAAGGCTGCTCACAGCTACCTTGCTAACGTGATTGAAGTGGCAGCAGCAGGCATTCTGAGGATGAACCCAGATCAGGTTGGTCTTGTGGTCCGGAAAAAATAGCATTGTCGAGCTTGCTTTTATGTACATTCAGCAGCAGGCACGTGACGACGAGCAAGCCACAACTCGGTCGGTGGCAGCAGCTGCACCCTTCGAGCTTCCGACCGTTGTGGGTGGAAGGGATGGGCGCTGGGCCTGGACGCCTGAGGGGTCGGTGTGTGAGGGAATTCAGTGGCCAGAACTGCCGATCCGACGTTTGCTAGCTAGCGCACCATTTTTGGAGGCAGGAGTTGCCGTTCTGCGTGCTCCCCGGCCGTTCGTTTTCCTTGCTCCTGGTCGTCGCGCCTCATGAGGCCATTCTGGCAACCGTGCGTGCGTGTGTGCATGCGCGTGCGTGCGTGCGTGCGTGGGTGTCGGTGATCAGGCCGTTCCCTATCGAGGATGCCTCGATGGCAAGTGCTTAACCCTCAAACTTTTGCCGGGCTGCCACATGGGGCAGTAGGCTTTTGGCACTAGCTACCTAGCCTGGCTGCAAGGAATTCTCTTTGCCACACCCTCCCTAACCACAAGGTGCAGGCGTGCATATCTGTTTATGCCGTGCGTTTTTTGCAGCAGTACTTTGTCTCAACTATCTGTAATGGTGGGCTGCTTGGCTGGCCAGAATGCTGTCACTGATACCAGCAACGGTTTTCAGCCATATACTCTTTCGCCTGGGCAGTGCAGGCTTGCTGATTGCCGTTTATTACAAGGATGAAGGGAAGATCTCCTACCGCAAACCCTAAAACTCCACACCCCTAAAACTGCCAGGGACGATCAAGCACTTCCCCCTCGGTGGCCGAGACACACTCACTGTAGTCTACTTCGCACCCATCCAGCCGAAAGTTCAGTGGCTTTCAAGAAGGGGCGAAGGGCTCAGCAAGTGGTCTTCGGAAGCTCTCGGCTCGACATGCCGAGCTCGTCGATCTGTCACCACTGGTTACGAGGCATGGAAAGATGGTAAAAAGCATTGGGTACGGCTCCATAACATTGTTCTGGCTCCGTGTGGATCCCTCTGAATTGAAAAAGAAATTTTGCCTTTTAAAATTATTTCTGAAAGCTGTTAAGTAGCTGCCCCCCACTCGGTAAGTCATCTATCGTGTATATGGAAGTATACAGTCAGCTTTTTATGTTGTTCCTGCCTGCCGGAACATTAAACTCTCCTAACTCCCTTGCCGCATGTATTGCTTACATTCGAGCTTTAATGGCAGTAGACTTTCTCAAATCGAATTATGACGAAACCAATTTACCGGTTGTGAACATATTCCTCAAAATGGACTCATGCGACTCTTGTTCTGTAGCATCTACATATAATCAGGATGTACTGTTTATAAAGTGACCTTTCACTAGACGATCGCGTCAGCTCCATAGTCTAGACTGTTTACTTTAATCTATCTGTAATTGTAAAGTGCAAACCTGTTTTGTCAGGGGTACCAATTCTAACTTGATCTAGGTATTTTTTTAAATGCTGCTCGACTTCTGTAACTGACTGCTTACATGTCTACCGGCCTATGCAGTCAGATGCTTAAGAGTTGGTGCTGAACTCAGCAGCCAGACTGGTGTGTCAGTCTAGCACGATGCAATTGCCACATCACATCACTTCTCACCGATCTGATCTGGCTAGGATCAAGTAGGACGGAAACTTCAAAGTTTTGACCCTCACTTTTAGGTCCCTTCTTTGTGTTGCTCCGGCCTATCTATCGGAACTGCTTCCTAATTAGTCTAGGCACCGTACTACTCTCTCTTTAAACTCAAATAGTTCGTGTCGATAACCAACCTCAAATTTTGAGACCATGCTTGTAGTTTGTATGCTCCCAAAGGGCGGAACTCACTTTCGAATGACGTCGTCACTTCCCCTGAACAGACAAGTACAGTCGTCCCTCACCACTTCCTGCTTCGGCTTTTGCGGCATCCCTCTATCGTGGTTTTTTCAACAATATTCATTAAAAAGTTGACCGAGATAGTGAAAATGATACAGTGGATACTCTCGGTAGATACTCTCGGCTGCCTGAGTCAATTTTACACTCCTGTATTTAAGTAACAATATAAATTACTGTAGGTATGGACTGTAGGCCTATGTATTCGAGCACCCCTCCTTTCCCCCGAAAATCCTTCGACGCCAGGTGCAGCCGCTTGACCACTCCATGTGTGTGGGCAAGAAGTTGTTTAAAAAAAAAATCGGTTGTTTTGAAACCAAGCTAGTCAAAGTGTACTGTTCACTGATTGGCTACTTTAGTATAATTAAATGCACAATAGTAATTTTCTCTCAATTTTGACGAATATATTGGGTAATACTAGTGTAATGCTGACTAAAGTGGTGTTACTTCGTGTCCAGGGGGCTCCAAGAATGTTAGAAACCTTATTTAGAGAGTCGCGAACGGGGTTCCTATGCTCTAACCACGAAAGAATAACTTGATTTATAAATAAAGAATCCTGCTTCTCGAAAATCTGCTTATCGGGTAGAGTCTGAAACTGATTGACCGTGGTAAGTGAGGGATGACTGTAGCTGAAAACTCAGCTGTTCCTCACAAGCGTTAACTGAGTCCCCTTAATTGTTCTTAATGTGCTTATGCCTGCTGCCATTATACACTAAATCGTCAATCCATTGACATGTGTCCATTGAAGCACATGTAGTGTGCTTAGAATCATATTTATTTCCTTAAAATGCTTGTAAAATTGTCTTAATATTAATAATAGTCTTGTTTGTTCGAGCACCCATCCTCAGTGGAGTCAAGCAATCAGTATCATCACTTGAACCTTCGTCACTCTCCCTCACTCGCCCTGGAATGGTGACCCAAGTCGGAAGACACCTCGCGCAAATTGCTTCTGTGTCTCCACTGGTAGGAGCCAATTTTTTTTTTAGATTGAGCTGGAAACTGTCTAATTGGGCATGGCTGGGGGGGGACAGAGTGGGTCTGCATGTTCGATACTATTTTGCTATCTTAGGTGCCGGCAAAATCTTATTTTAAGAGTTTTCGAAGAGTTAATTCTGTTCACAGTCTAGTGCACTTGCCAAGCCGTGAGCATCAGGCGCAGCTTAAGGCCCTAACAATGGGGCTTCAAATTTTCCTTTAGAGTGCCAATACGGGGCTCAGGTTGGCATGTGTTTAGCTCAGAGGTTCCAACTCTCTCGAAACGCTTTGAGATGTAAACTAGCAAGAGTCTAAACTAGCCATACAATTATAATAATAACCAAGCCATAGAGCTGCTGAAGAGCGTTCGCCAGCAGATTGCTAAGCAAAGACCACGGGCTCTTGTCACGTGTGCCTCGGGGTCACGAGGTAGCCCAATGTTCAAAAGCCTGGCCACTCCCTTGGTAGGGTGAAGGCTGTTTGACAGTCGATTGATGGCTCTGATCTGGCTTCTCGTTGCCATCAAACAGTTTACCAATACCTCGTGCAAACCTCAAATCCTTTGGAGACTGCATTTAGTTCGTATGCTTCCAAAGCCTGGAACTCACTCCCGATTTGCGTCAGAACATCCCCTGACATGACCACATTTAAAAAGAACTTTAAAATACACCTATTTAGGACAGCATTTGGTGGGTCCCTGTGGTGCGTCCTTCGTGTGCTTATGCGTGCTGACACTATGCATGCTGCCACTAACCACACTTGCATGCTGACCCTGTGCATGTCATCCCTAACCATGTTATTCATGTTGTTTATCAAGCACGATACCACTCACCATTCAATCGTGTTTCCCTTTGCAGCATATGTGAAACGCCTAGAAAGAGATTGAGTTCTCTTTATCAAGTGTATTATTATCACTGTAGCTCGTCTTGCAGGGCACCACGGTCGTCTCGCCAGCCGAGGATGCCATTGACACGTCCACTGATGCTGTTATTGTCTCCTCGAGGTCTGCATTAGAAGCTACGACAGAAGCGGGTGTGCTCATCAAGCTGGATCGTGAGTGCGCCAAGGGGAGGCTGCAAGACCTGGCGAGCCTGCTGCCAGCACCCACTCGGCTGAATCTCCTCAAGGCCGCGCGGCTCATGCAACTCGACCACGTAGCCGCCAGGCTGCCACAGGCTGTGTAGCCACAGAATATCAGCACTATGCACGGAAGTCGACCGATGCTTCAGCATGCCTTGCGATTTAGGTCACGTGGCATCACTTGCTCAACTCGCACAGGTTGTGCTCTTGGGGGACTCCATACTAATATGGACCCGCTGACTTTGGCTCGGTCGACTCTTAGTTGGTATCAGCAAATCTCCACAGGATCCAACAGCTGCATTGCCAATATGCTGCGATATAGACACCCGCCGGGATGCCAGGTCTTGTAGGTCTGTGAAGTGTTGAAGTGTGGGTGCCTACTGCGCAAGCTGTATCCATGCCTGGCTTTGCCAAAGCAGTTAGCCAACACTGCATTCCAGCCACAGGTGTGGCACCGCCTGATGTGAAGCAGCGCCATCCAGTCAGTCGCACAGTGATCGGCGCCCGGATCATGTCGGCTGCAATTCCTGAAAGCTACTTTGCAGCTCTGGAAGCTTAGCTGTTGCCCGGATTTGGTGGAGGCCAATTGGAGAGTGCATGTTGCTACACTGAAGTGTTGCCTTGGACAGCTGAAGTGTTGCCTTGCAAGTGACTCCGCTGAGGTGTTGCTTTAGGTGTGCTCCCTCGCTGGCCCCATTCCCTCTCCACCGTTGTTGCTGCCCCGAGGCCCAAATAAATTCGTAGCTACCCTCCTGTGCTGGACGTCCACCCAGTGCTTTTCGAAACCCGGTGGTAGGGGCCTGTGCATTAGTATCGTGTCGTAGTCCCGGGTTGTAGGATGGCCCAAGACCGAAACATTGTTGGGCACCGTGCTCAGCAGCAGCAGCATACCTTTGCTGTGCCGATCAGGCTGCTACTGAGTGATCCAGACCATATTGGTGCTAAGTTAGTGGAGTGGTCTGTTTGGCCTGTGCTCGTCCGTCAGCCTCAGTGGACACAATGGTGGCTGACCAAAGTTTAGCTGCAGGTAAAAAAAAAAGTGCTTGCATGGGGCTGGTACACCGAGCTATGTATGTATGTATCTCCTTCTGTAACGCCACAAAGTCATAAAGACCATGTGGGTGTTACTCAGGAGAGTTTTTCATAGCACACTCACAGCCTAAGCTGCTTTCGGTATGCATTCGGTAGCCAAGACTTCGCCTGACGCAACAAAGAAAGTGGGAAGCATAGCAGAGTCAGGAGAGTAGTTGGGGTAGTGAGTAGCATGGAAGTAGGACCGCTGGAAAGGGTGAGCCATAGTCGGCAGTAGGTGAGTAGTTGTAAATGCATCACTCATCTAGCCATTGAAAGCCTCTAGGAATTGAATCTGCTGGGCATCACGAGCCAAGCAGTCGGCTGTCAGTTTTTGCCATTTGAGCCCGTGTCGCCCTTTGGCCTCCAAGCTGCAGCTGCATATTGAGTCAGCACTACTGCCAACCTCCACTTAATGATTTCGCTCAGTACCAAATGGATGGTTGCCTTACTTATATGCTACAAGTTGGGTCTTGCCACTGCTGCCTTGTCGACCAACGGATGAATTTTTCGAGCGTTAGCAAGCAACCGCTTGCTGTTCTATTTTTGCTTAATTTCGTAGCTAATGCCAAGTGAAATTTAATCCATCGATCTCCCTACATATCTAAAGGCATATGGCATGGACACTCGGGATTATTGCCAGGGATGGGACAGACCTTGACTTCGCTTACCCTCTCCTCCTTTCCCTCCCGCCTGAGAGGGGAAGTTCTCTCTCTCTGCCTTCTTAGACCAATCTCAGAAAACTCATTTGTCCCACTAGAGTAGGTGCTGAAGAGCCGCCTTCCGAGTCCGGTGGCCCAGTCCTTGGAGCATACTGTCAATGCAGCAAGGCTGCCGTACTTCCAAGGAACAAGTGGCTAGGTTGTGCACCTCGGTGACGTGTGTGTGTGGCTCCGAGGCTGTTGCTCATGATAAAGTATTCTTGTGGTTCTATTTTAGAAAGGCAACTCTTATCAGTCATGTCATTCCTAAACTACCATCTTAGCTGAAAATCCAACTTTTTTACATACCTCAGGCACCCCGACTTCCGAGAAAGGTGCTTCTGGGCTAGACACGAGCTCCTCTGCTTCTTTCAGCACCTTTTCTTGCTTCATGTGATCTTGCCTTGTCTTGAACCATTTCTAATGCGAATCTCTCACGTTTTTACATATAGCTTGAATAATCGTAGTACCACGGCTGAATTCATTCACTTAGCTGGCAAATTGCTAGCTGCTCGTGGCTAATCGATTAACATCACTGCTTGCGGTCGTGCGGAAAGAGTTAACATGATCAGCGAAGTAGTTGATACTCAATGCCGGGCAGTCAGCACTGCCAAATAAATATAGTCTTCTAAGAGAAACCGAGCAGCTTATCCCACTAGTGCAAGGGGCAAAGAGTCAGTGCCCTTGGCACGCCCCAGCAATGAACTCGGGCTTAATGCTTTAAGATATTCTTTACGAATTAAATGTATGCTGATTCATCTCCTACAATGTAAACCGGCTACCTCCCAGATGAGTTCTCTTTCTGATCCATAGGAGTTTGTACATAGGTATACTTGATGATGGCCGATTCAACAGCCCTCTTAGCAAAAGTAGCAGAAAGTGTGTCAATGGCAATTTTTACTGATAGTATCGGCAATAAAAGATCGCTTACTACAGAACTGAAACCCACGACCTGGGTTGTACCTCCTGGATTTTGACCTGAGTCGGTGGTCACTCAAATAAAAATAAGTATGACATAAAAGTAGATGCGAGTCGGAACGAGACAAGTTTAAAGCCTGATTGAAAGATTTCTTTAAAGTGCTGATAAGCTGGAGCTTGGTCCATAATTAGTCACGAGATTTTTTTAATCAGACTAATGAAGACGTTAGTATAATAAAACTCCCTGCCAAGAGTGCACTGGTACCGAAAAAAATTGAGCTTGAGCATCAGCTGCACCACTTGACGCGATTGTCCTGAAAAAAAAGAACGTGGAGTTAGACAAGCTGAAATGTTGCATTCTCAAGAGTTGTCTGCATTATTTTTATAATTATTTGGATAACATAGGTCAGGTACATCATAGTTTTGGTTATCTGAATTAAAGAACCTAACTTTTACATAGTGATGACAGCTTTTTGTTGTTTCCTTTGAGTCATTATCAGCCCGCTGCTTCAAATATATTGGCAGGTAAAATAAAGGGAGTTGTCTTTTGAAACCCGTGATTCCATCTGCGTAAATGCATTGCTCGGATTTATTTTCGTTCTCGGTGTCAGGCATAATGGAGTGCTTAAAGTCGGATATGCTCAGATGATGCAATAGGTCTTCATTTCATGAGGCATAGTTTTCAACGGGCGTTCACTTGATTGTAATCGTATCATCTTTTGGTCAAACTATTTTCATCTAGAGGGATGTGCAAGAGCATTCACTGCTTCAATCGAGTCTAAATACCCCTGCGCTTAGCGATCACACAGCTGCACGTCTATATGAAGGTCTTAAGTGTTGGCGAATCTCAGCGGCCGCGGCGAATGTCTACTTGTAGCAACGTCGATCTACTCTCGGGGACCGAGCTTGCTTGACACAGCCGGAAACGCATAGAGCACGAACGAAAGTGTACGGTGCCACTAAAGTCATGAGAGAGTTTCATGGCTCGACTGCTGGGCGAATAATATTAGCCGTAGCAAAACGATGTCTAAAGTACAATGCTTGCGCAAGCCGGCTGCGACTGTCCGCTGTTTATTGGTAAAGTGCTGTTTTAAAAAAAGTTTAAAAAAGCTGCTTGACGCAGATCGAAACGCAGTAGATCCGGCGAGC
Source organism: Cristatella mucedo (assembly GCA_009760855.2). NCBI lineage: Eukaryota > Metazoa > Bryozoa > Phylactolaemata > Cristatellidae > Cristatella > Cristatella mucedo. The sequence goes on along the minus strand of WPIO01000147.1, from coordinate 463,795 downwards.
GCACTTCAGCCCTCTCGAGTAGGCTTAGGAAACGCGGCTTCTTAGTCCTCTGACTCCTAATTCGGATCCATAGGTTATCCTAATATGGAATACGGAATATTGTTGGGCCTGCTGTACCGCGACAGCGGTCTACTCCGGCGGAAGCCGCTGAAGCAAAAAAGCGGACCCACTTGCAGCAGCTGTTTCCCAGCCAGCGTGTTGGCAGTGCGGCCCGGCTCCGAGTTTGAAACCGTTTGTTGAAACCCGTACGGCAGAGGGGGGAGGAATGCACCTAATCCCTGGCTGTGGGAGAAGGGGGTGCCTATGCCACAGCGGTGGCTTAAAGCTGGTGGCCTACTCATCCAGCTGGTCACCAAAGGCCGTGGTTTGGTGTGCCTCCTACGAGCAGGTGTCACGTAGCCTCTAGAAGCCGACCTATGCTTAGTCGGCTTCTCGTGGGAAGATGGTTGCGTAGTTCGGTCTGCTGAACCGCGACAGCGGACTACTCCGGCGGAAGAAGCCGGGGCAAAAACAGCGGACCCACTTGCAGCTGCTTCTTTTGCAGTTTCCTAGCCGGCTTGCTGGCCGTGCGGCCCGGTTCCGCGTTTCCGTAATAATCTGCCTGAGCCGTCTTGATCTGTGAGCGACAGCCAGCACAAACACAACAAATATATATATATATATATTATATTATAATAATATTATGTATATTATAATATTACAATATAATGTTATATAATAGATAAAATTATGGATCACATTCATACCTAGACTATCCTAATTCGGACCCATACAGGTTATCTACTCTCTCCCATCAGCCGGCCTCCGAACTGCCAGCAGCGGAAATGGTTGCATATCTAATATTTTTTTACATTCTTTTCACACAAGCCACCAGACCTAGAGATAACGGCTTCTCCTTTAAAGTCACAGCAAAAAATACCTGGAACCTAGCACCCGTTTCGACTGACCTTGGCCTTAGACAATGGATGTCTAAAGATATAGTTGGCGCCAGCTTTGCACGGGGAGTGAAATACCCACATCTTACATACATTTATGCGTGCCTTGACAGAAGTGCAGCACAATAGTCTTAAAATGTTTGTGAATGCTTGAAACTATAACCTACAGTGTAATTAAAGATTTAAACTTTTCTTCTTATTCTTATCACTAGTTAACCCCGACTTACAACAGTTCGAATTATGAAAATTCGGAGACTCGGCCAGGGTCACGCAAAATAAATTGAAGAAAATCAATATGCATCCAAGAATCTCTTTTTCAAAATTCGCGCGCGGTCAGTAGATTTGACAATGCCGCAAACGGTAGGGGAAAGCGGTGTGTGACAGCTACGCATCGTGGGTACTGAGTGGTCTCTCTTGCTTGCATGACTTGCTAGAGGTAAAACGTGTTCAGAGTGATCTCGTGCGCTCTGGTGTTTTGTGCTGCGACTTTACCGTTCGCTACTTTATTTCTTTATTTACGACAATTTACTTCTTTATTATCCATTGGTGCGAAACTCTGCACTAGGCTCATCTATCGTGAGCGTCGCAGTAACCTCATAGCACCTCTTCTCGTCAACCTGCACTGGCTCTCAATCTAGCAGCGCATCGACTTAAAGGTTCTGTCGCTTACACAAATGCAGCAGCACACAAAGGCAGCAAGAAGCCAGCGTGATAATACCCTGACAGGAATTTAAGGATAGCTCTGTTCAGAAGTACTCAGACACCGACACAGAGGGAGTGCACTATGCCGCTTGTTCCATAAATTTATTTATTTCAACGACTTGCACTGAGCTCAACATAGTTGCCGAGCGTTATTCACTTCCGGTTATACGGGCTGGAAGGGGCTTATCGTATGGCGAGTTAATAAAGCATTAATGGACTGAGATAGCCATTCGCCAAAGCTGGATCCCTACCTCAAAGGGCTGAGTCTAGTTTCATGGGTTTAGCCTTAGGCTTTTTGATTGTTATAACTACCAGTCAGATAGGCGACCTTGTGTTCAGTACTTTAAAAATGTAATGCATATTTTATAGTTTTAAATGATGGTCTGGCACCCTTTTATTGCTGATTAACTTTTATTTTCAAAGTTTACCAAAAAAAAACATTCCGTTGGCAATATGTTCACACGTGTCGTAAGTTGGAGCGCAATGAGCTGGTGTAAACATGTCTCACAGAATTTGCCAATTGTCAAAACTAGGGATTGCAATTATAACTTGTTTGTTTTCTAAAAGGCAAACTTTCCGAAAACTTCACAATCTTGACCATTTCTTCTTGCTTTCCCGTATGTAGTCAATAGCAGGACGTTGGTTCTACGATGTAATTGCTCTTGCAGTGTCTTTATTTGGCAACCCCAGACGTATCTATGGTGATCGCTGAGTCTACCTCCGCCCTGCGAGCTCTATGCTGTTGGTCTGCGACAGAATTCTGTGAACCATTCTTCAAGGGCATTGCACTAAAGTTAAGAATGGATTGCCTTTAAAGCGGCCGTAGAAGGAAGTGAAATTCTATGCTATGGTTGTATGATATATTAAAGCGTAACGTCGCAGAAGCAAAGATTCAGTGCCGAACCAAAGCGTCATACAAGCTTCCGATTGATCTTAGGTTCGCATTCCTAAATGAATAGTAACAATAATGATAGTTCACTTGAAGAGATGCTTAACAGAACCAGAGCTCTATCCACCTTGTTTACAACTCGCTAATAGAGATTCCGTTGCCAATGTTTACTGACATGCACAATATCTAACATGCTCAATCAATTGAGTAACATAATCAGGCCAACGTGCTAACGCAGATATGAAGATAGCCATGGCCACTGACCTTTTGCGAGTAGCATGTACCGAAGTACAGCGAATGAAATGCTCGCAGTAATAAAACAAAGCGTGCATGCTCGATGTGGCGAATGTAAAGCTGAACGGAGTAGACGTGTATTTGGCTGATACTTGAACCAAGGTCTTGGTAGGCGATGGCCGTAGGCTCGATGGCCGTAGGCTTATTAATACATGGATTGATACCACAGGTTTAATGAAACTGAACTACCGAGTGAAGATAAGTTCTACTCAAGCATATCTGGATATATCAGTCGAAAGAGCTATGGACATGCTGTCAATGCTTAGAAGACCTTCAAAATTTTAAAATTTAGCTAGGTATCATGAACTTTACCTTAAGTTAGGCGTATTACTACTTGCAGATGTTTATGGGGCATTTAAGAAATTAATTCACTCGAGTAATCAGATTGATCCTGCCAAGTTTATGATGATTCCTCAGATGACCTAGATAATTGGTCTTAAGTTTACTGGTATTGTACTAGAACTGTTAAGAGATGGGGATAAGTACGAATCCTTTGAACGTGGAATACGAGAAGGAATGACAAAAGCTTCTGATCGATATGCTAATAAGGCTAATAATGAGCATTACCCTGGCTTTGACACTAAAAAAGAAAAATCCTGGTTGCTTTATCTGGACGCTACAAATCTTTATGAATGTGCAATGAACAACAGCTGCTGTAGGGGAACTTTCGTTTGTTCCAAAGACTGCAATAGAACAGTGGGCTGCTGAGTCTATAATGAGTCTTAGTCGTGTTTCTCAAAAAGGATTCGTTTTAGAAGTTGATATCGAATGCCCAAAAGAACTTCGCGATACATTCTCTGATTATCCATTATTGCTACACGCTCGTAACGTCACTAAAGATGCGTATTCTTGCAATCAATCTATGTTTGGTCGAGGGCATTTTGTAAGGCCAAAGTTATATTCAATGCAAGTAGCTAATACAAGAAATGGGGTAATAGAAAAGGATTGCCATGTCAGCAAAGCAAATGGTGCAACTAGGTCAGTAGTAAAAAATACATAGTCCCACTTTGATTATTTGAATTTTTTAAGAACTAAAGAAGAGTCAAGCTGTAAACAGTCATTTAAAAATAACTTAATGGTATAGTGAATTTCTGATAAAGAATCCGAGCAGGGAAACATTCAGGAATCTGCGTTGTGAATATGACGAGACTCTTTAAAAAGATTAAGACAAACATGCCTTCTCAGATAGTGCGGACTATGATCCAGACTATCTATCAATTGAAATAAAAATTAAAATATGAATACGAAAATGAGGAAGACAACGAATGTAATTTTTAAAAGTAAATTTTAAATATTATATAGAAATGGACGTATCAAGAATTTTTAGCTGTGGACAACCCTGTGAAATGGCTCTAAAAACTTGTCTACATAAAATGATCAGAAAATAGTTAAGCATTATGTTGATAAGTTAGTTCCTGATCTTTATAGTTCATACTTAATTAAATCTGTGATATCAGCGATATGGAGTGCAGAGTTAAAATTATTAGCGCGATCTCTTGGGAAGAGAAGGAAAAGAAATCACCTACTACCAAAGATGAGTGAAATTTATTACCGTTTCTTCTGATTTATTTTGTTTAAATTTTTTGCATTATAGAGACAATGGCAGCAGCAACAACTGATATTTCTTATACTAATCAAGCTACTTATGCTTCTCAAACTTTTTCTATTTTTACACAATCACCGGAGCGTGTACTTACAAAGTAAGGACAATAATGTAACTTGGGATAAGTTGATGCAAATGAAATAAAATTTGTATCTGTAACATCAATTAGTCCTTGATTATCTGGAACTGTATCATAAATATTAAAGTTTTTATTTTTGTAGAATAAGATAGTAGTAGAACAATATTATTATAAATCTCATAAAAGTTAAATGAGAAGAATTTTGAAGGGGAAAATTGTTGAGATGACGAAAATGATGATAGTAATTTTTAACTATTACTTCTTTTTTATCCCGTATATAAAGTTCAATGTCTGATGTTACTGTTTGATAGTATACTCTATTATCGCCTCTTCCAGAGTAATCAGATGTACTAGTTCTACTTCAAACTCGATAATATGATCTATAGCTAATTTCATTTCTTAAATTTAGCTGAGCTGCATCAATATCCGTTATTTTCATTATGATTCTATAGTTAGTTGGTTTTGAAACTAAAGCATCAGGTAATTTACAAAAGCTATTTGGTCTATCATCATCTCCTAAGTTAATAACTTCACTAATTTTTATTATTCTATTAGCTTTATACTCTCTAGGTGGATTATCAAATGTAACTTCATTGTTCCTAAATTAACGATATAGCTAAAAATACCATAACATCCAGCAGTATTTTGGGCTTTAACTTGAGGAAATATAAATGATCCACCTATTTCAGAACTACTTTTTGATAGTTTAGCATCAAATTAAGATTTAGTTGCAGCATCATTATTTCGAGTCGGATTTGATAAGTTGACATATTTTTTTAATTTGGCTGACAGGTTTCCTTTAATTACAAGATCAGAGTCATTCCTAAAGTAATTTTTATCAGCAAAACTTGTACTAATAGAATCTAAAGAATTAATACTAGTTGGAGTATTTATCTTGTTTGAATCCACATCTATAGTTCCATTCATTGAAATATAATGCCCACACATTGTATCTTAATGCTATATAAACATATCCTGTTATTTGTTTATTATATAATGTAGTATCAGATCTAAATACTGTGCTTTCCATAAGTTTTTATTGTAGTCTAATGGATTCGCTGTTAGGGCTTCGCGGAGCTGAGTGGAGCGCGATGCTCGCGGTCCGCGTACGGAGTTTTCGATGGACGGGCCGCTCGAGTTTGGTTGCAAGGGCTGCAGATACGTTCTGAGCTGGGCCAGGGTCTCCCGTGTCAACACGGTGAGTTCGTTGCCCGCGAGACGGTCGCCAGTCAGCCAGTCTGAGCCGTTAGCAGCACCTGGCCGGCTCGTACGGTTCGTGCAGGTCCATACCCGGCGCGTAAGACAGTTTGACATGCTGGAATGCAATCATTTAAAAGTGAAGGTACAGCTGCGTGTCATCTACATAAAAATGAAAGCCCAATGGTTGGCAGTTACACGGGCCAGGAGTAGAGTATACAGTGTAGCCTCCCGATAATAAACCTTGAATGCCAGAATATGTATTTGGTGGAGGTGTTTATGCTTTTGTTATTCCACCTGGTAATACATAATTTGCACCAACTACTAATATTCCTCTAGGTATCACGACATCACCTAAATTACTAACGCACTTTGTGTCATATGTAACACCAAACACATTTGGAGTTAGTGAGTTATCCATAAATCCATAATACCTTGAATAGTTGCAACTTTAATTCTTCATCCATTAGTTTATTTAGATATATAATGTATCTCCGTCTGAAACTCTACAAAGCCCTAAAGACTATGTGGTTGTTACGAAGAAGAACTTTGTATAGCGCACTCACAGCCTGAGCGGCTTTCGGTAAGCACTCGGTTGCCAACAGACTTCATCTCACGCAACAAAGAGAAATTAGAAGGCATGGCAGAGTCAGAAGAGCAGTTGAGGTAGTGATTAGCATGGAAGTAGCAGCTCAGGACTGCTGAAAAGGATGTGCCATAGCCGGCAGCAGGAGAGTAGCTGCTGTTTCGTAAGAAAGGTATCCTAGTGTAACTCCATCGCTTAGATCTGCTGGGTCATTATTAATAGTAATACCATCGCCTCATATATAATGTTTTATAATGTTTCACTCAAAGTATCACCTGCTTTTTAACAAAATTAAAATTAATGTATGCTAAATTTCGGACTGTATCTGCTAAATAGTAAGAAGTTTCTTCAGTTATTGTCATCCTACTATTAACAGTTATATCACCTATTATATTTCCTCCATTTATTGATAGTTTTGTGTCTGCATAATCTTTGAATGCAGCCTCTTAAGGATTTTTAGGATTTTCTAAATCAATTATACGGTGGTTATTCATATCGAGATCACCATCTATAGTAGTTACTCTTGATACCTTAGTAACAAAGTTAGTGTACACACACACACACACATATATATATATATATATATATATATATATATATATATATATATTCTATTAGCTACTTCTCCTTGATCGAGAGGAGCACCTAAATTTTTAGGAGATTTCCATTCATGCTAAGATTTCCTGAAAGAGTATCTCTGGTTCTTCTTAAATAAATTTTAGTAGATCCTCCTTCTATATCCTAAAGGCAACATCTATACAATATTGATAATAAAATCTGACCTAGATCAGTAATCCTTAAACAAAGTTTGATTTAATTTCCTCCAGAATATAAAATGGAAACAAGAATTAATCTAAGTTATAAACTGATTAAAACACCATAAAAAGTTACTATCTAGCTCTATAATAGGATTAAGGTATTCTCAATTAGGAGCTGGTAAACTAATCAAACTTATTAAGTCATTAATCAATACAATTGAGAAAGCATTGAAATCTAAAACTGGTGTTAATATTTCAGTCAAAGAAAATTATGGGAGACGTATGTACGGACCTTGAAAAAACTAATGAAGCATTGGGATATATTGATACAGCTACTTCTGCAGTTAAAAGTGGAACTTGTATGGTACAGACAGCTATTACAAAATTGTTGGCAAAGTAGCAATGAAAACGAGTAGATCTGCTCCTGAAAAAATAGAAAAAAATTAATCCCTAAAGCTTTAGGAGCGCTTAGTCGAATCAGTAACGTAGCAAGTGCATTTGGAGGCTTTTTTCAGGAGTTACAAGCATAGCTGAATTAGGTCTTTTCATAAAGGAAATATTTGATACTGTAGCTTCAAGAAAATATGGTCGCTGAAAAGAAAGAGGGAATATCCAAAGTCTTGAAGCAGGATATTATATATATGAAATATTGCTTGAAGCTGGGAAATCGTACTTAAATTGATATAAGAATCCTAGTGAATATCTTACTAATTGTGTTTGGCGAGAAAAATTTTCTGTGATGCAAGCATGCTAGATCAAAAAACTTGGTCAAAGGATTTCTAAACAGTTAGACAATGGGTTTTCTTCCAGCTAGCATGAATCGATGCCATGAATAATGGCTGCAATTGCTTCGATAATAGGAGCAGTTGGTGCAGTTGTTGCAATAGCGGTTTCAGTCGCTAGATTAGTCAAACAAATCGTTGATGATACTATGTTTACTGCTAGAGCCCCACCAGTGGCGACACATGAGCAATGAATAAATGGATTAAGTACATAAACCTCTTGACTTCATAATGCTATTGCTGACTTTAAAAAGATGAAATATCTATTAGGGAGAGATATAGATATCGACATCAGAACAAGTTGAAATTGAAATTTCTGAAGTAAATAACTGATTACACTAGCTTGATAAAGGAAAGACTTTAGTTGAGAAATCGGGTGTATATTATTCACCTGAAGTAAAAGACATTATAAAAATTGGAACGTTCAAGAATTGGTACAACGACCTGTGATTACAAATCTGAGTCATTGATGTTATTAGCAACATTATATGCGGCAGTAATGAGTCAAGATGAGATACATCGTGAGTTATTGAAACTCAAAGATGAGCTGAAGAAAAGATGGAGGAGTTAATTAAATATTATTTGAAAAATGAGCTATGAGCAGGTTGATCTTGGATTAAGTGAATTTCTAATGAAAATATCTGAACCAACTGCTCCTGTTTCACTAAGACTAAAATATGAGAATTTAAGTGGCACATCTAGAATATTAGTTACCAAAAGACAGAAGACAAGAATAGAAAAGTGTTGATCTTCAAAAAAACGTTTAGTCTTTCGATTTAGCGCTTTTCAGTTAAAGGCAAATAAAAAAGTAGGGTTTGGTTTTTTAGAGAAGATTGCAACTAAACTCTTTGGTCAGAAAAAACTCCACATTACATTACCTGCAGGAAATCCGGGCGAGAGTTTACCAGGTGGGAGCTATAATAACACCGATAAGGCATCATTTATAGGACCATTCATTCAATTTAGAAAACGATTAGATGAAAGCTATTCTGAATTTAATGATCTTGATCAAGCAGCACTTAATCATGATTACATTTACGAAGAAACTTCAAGTGATAAGGAACCAAAACGAGCATAATTAAGAAATCTTAGTGATTTAGTACATTCTGAAGCAGCTGCTAGAATAGCACTGGATCTAAGACAACCCGAATATGTGCGTAATGATGCTAAGACTGTTAGTGCTATAATGGCTGCTAAGGCTAAATTAGGATTTGGTCTCAATGATTCCTTTGCAAGTGGCTTCCTAAAAGATAAAGTTTCTAATTCATTAATTATAAAAAATCATTAATTATAAAAAATCCAAATTCATGCTAGGAGTTTAGTAAACAAGATGCTTGAGATAACTAAGAAAAAAGTTTAAAAAAATTAACTAAATGGAAAATTAAAAGTGAGAATTAAACATGCATGTAAACAAATATTTTTTTACAATTCTTTTGCATCAATGGTTTCCCGATTCTTAAATGCTGAAGTGTGTACCTTAATCTGATAAAGCTTTAATCTATAACTAAGTCTGTAGATGCCGTTATAGAAGTCCTTTACAGTATATGATCCATCTAGCAGTCCAGTTATTTCAACGTCTGTTCCAAGTTTATTAATAATATCTTTGATGTTAGTAAGTAGTATCTTTTTATTACCTTGTGAATAAATGATTGTGCTATTAGGACCAAAATAAAATCTATCTCCAATTGTTGGTATTTGTTCATGAGTCATGATTCCTTCAGAGCAAGCGCAATCAATTAGTTTATTAACTTTTTCTGTAAGTTCAGGATTAGATTCAAGATAGATATTAGCATTGATGTATGCTTTTTCTTCCTTTTTTCTTTTCTTCTACTTTCATTCCATGTGGAGCACCTTTTGGAATCAATATATTCTCATCTTCAAGCTCAACACTTCTCTTCCCTTGTTCAGTTGGTGAGTTGAGATTCAAATGAGCAGAACTTCTTGACATTCCTTACTATACATGAAAAACACTTTTGTTTAAATAAAAATTAATTCAGCAACATTTTCATTGTGGCATCAGAATCGTTACTTTCCACTAGTTTAAAGAACTCATGGCTTCTTTTTCCACAATCTGTATTGGTATAACTTTGCAATTGGAAAGTCGAAAAACTTAGGATGCATTTTAAAAATATTCAATCACTTTTAGTAATGGGGAAGCACCATGTGAGTTGAAGTAGTATGCGTTTCCATTAGAGGTTTTTACTGCAATCCAGTGATATATAGCTTTATCAGATTTTCCTGTGTTACATATCCAACACTCTTCTGAATAAGGAGTCACTTATGATATTTCATCTCTCGCAAATACACCTCAGAAGTTTTTAATATTTAATCATTTTACGAATTTCAGTATATCAAAATCTTTCAATGGCCTGCTTGGTACTTTTTTAATATTTAGCTTCCTTACAGCTTTATCGAATTCAGAAATTATTTCATCCTTGATTCGCTCATCTTGTTTAAATGATCCTCCTAATTTTCGATCATGCCTCAAAACACCTCTACCTAACTTACGCCCATGTGATAACACTCAATAACCATAAGATCGTAACATAACAAACTTTGATCTCCTACTTTCACAAATTGCACCGATTGCTTTAACCATTCCCCGTAGACCACGAGGACTCTGGATTTGAGTATATTCCTCATTAAGATTATCCTTATTCTTGTTATACTTAATGACATTAAATATTCATTTCCTGTTAAAATAAAATAATTTATAATCTAGATAATTTCTCTAAAATTCCGTGCGTTCAATTTTGGAATATCGAGAGTTCAACGAGAACAAAATCGAGAAACTGTTCAGAAAAAACATTACTTAAAGTTCTAATTAGAACACTTTTTTGGGCCAAGTGGACCAGGAAAGTCTCAGCTAATAATGAATTGGGAATTCCATGGAATTTTAAGTTATGATACTTGTACTATAGTTGCTTCTTGTCTTGATCAAAAGTTATATCGTGGACTTAAATCAATGAGGGATGGAATGGCGAAAAAAGCTAATTTTTGGGTAGACTGAATTGAAGAAATGCCTGAAGTTGATTCGTCTATTAGTTTAAAAAATGTAATCGTTTTAGATGATTTAATGACTAAAGATCAAACAAAAATACTTGATTACTTAACTAGAGGAAGACATAAAGGATTAAATATATTTTATGTTACTCAAGGTTTCACTAACATTCCACGTAGTGAAATCAGGAATAATATGAATATGATAATCATTTTATTTAACAAAACTCTACTGATATTAAATACATAAGAGATGCATATGCTGGAGATATAGACCGCAAATCTTGAGAGATTGGGTAAATTCTAGTACACGAAATAGGTTTGGATATTGTATGATTGACTTGACCAAGACAGGATCAGAAGGGCAATTTTGGGTTGTAAATTCTTCTGAAAACAGATAATTACATTATTTAAAGGAAAGGACACTAGTATATAGATGTTCAACGGAAATATTTATTTCAAAAACGTGCCTACCGTGGTAGTATACAAGAAGCATTAGAGTATGAAAGAAAGATTTGAAACCATTACGATCTGCGTGATGAAACATAATCTGAGAATTAACTTGAAGCAGAGATAGATGCTAAAGATAGTGCAGAGACTCATACGAATCAATAGAAAAATCAGCTGATAACTCAGGTAAAATTGATTTGGGTAAACTTAAAAAAGTGAGATCTAAACTAGCTGCTGTATATTAACGTAAAAAATCCATAGAGAGTCTTAAACCAATAAAGCAAACCACCTGATGCATCACTAGCACTAAATAAAGCTGCTGAAGCAATTGAATTAGGACAGTATAGTAAAAAGCAATTAGAATAGCTAACACTGCTAAGACAAGTGCTCCAAATCTAGAAACAAAAGAAGCAATTGATACTTTCCAAAAGGATCTAACTGATCAACTGGAATCAATAATAATAATAATAATGTACTTGATAAAGCGCCCCCAGAGAACTTAATCTCTTTATAGGCGCTTTACATTTGCTGCAAAGGTAAACACGATTGGATGATGAGTAATATCATGCTTAATAAACATGAATAACATGGTTAGGGGTGACATGCACAGGGTCAGTATGCAAGTGTGGTTAGTGGCAGCATGCACAGTGCCAGCATGCATAAGCACATGAAGCACATCACAGGGACCCACAAAATGCTGTCCTAAATGGGTGCGTTTTAAGTTCTTTTTAAATGTGGTCAATTCAGGGGATGTTCCGATGCAGGTCGGGAGGGAGTTCCAGGCTTTGGGAGCACACGAACTAAATGCATGGTCTCCAAAAGATTTGAGGTTTGTACGAGGTATTGGTAAACTGTTGGATTCCGAAAAGCGGGTGTTACGATGCTTGGCCTGGTGGGGGAGTAGATCTGAGAGATAGGCTGGAGCCAAAGAATGAAGTGACCTAAAAGTGAGTGACAAAATCTTGAAGTCGATCCGTTTCTTGACTGGGAGCCAGTGCAGTTCGGCGAGAAGTTGTGTGATGTGGCAACTGCGACTCTCAAGACAGACAAGCCTAGCTGCGAAGTTTTGCACCAGCTGTAATCGCCTGATTGCACATACCAGTAGGCCAGAAAGCAGTGAGTTACAGAAGTCAAGACGGGACGTGATATCCCTATCTAAACAAGCCCGAATTTTAACAATGTTATGTAACTGAACGTAGGCAGACTTGATTGTGGAGCTGATGTGGTCGTCTAGCGAGAGGTCACTTTGGAATATGACACCTAGATTTGAGCTGATTCAACAGGAGATATGCTGGCAGAGCCAATTTTGAGGGCCAGCCTTTCCAATTTCTGAATCACACTGGCTTTGCCCATACCTTGCAAGTTAGTTTTATCATCGTTTAGTTCTAAAATATTTGCTGTCACTCCAACTACTAGAACTCCTAAAAAATATATAATTCCTGTAATAGAGGAAATTAGTGTCAAAAGAGATCTACAGCGAATTATTTCTATACCAGGAGAATGTAGATTGACAAAAAGGAATTAAATTATTGATAATGAATATGAACAGAGAAAGCGAAACTATCAATCTAACTAGTATAAAATCATTAATTGAAAGCTAAAGATGAGAGCAGAATTAATCGAAACGGACAAGACATTCTTTATTATATAAATAATCTTCATACAAGTGGTTCTGGAATGGAAGAAGAAATTATTCCAATGATTGCAAAAAGTTAATCTTAAGTTAAAGACAAATTAGAATTATGGATTAGATAACTTGCTACTTGTAAAACAGAAGTCATAAGTTCCATTCGTTCTGAAGTCGATTTCAAAATCAAGACATGCTCCAAAGAGGTATGTTGCTTGAATCACGAAGATTTTATATAACTTAAGTATATAGACGAGTGATTTAGTTAAAATAACACAGGAGATTCTAAGGAACGTAGAAGCTATAGAGAATGCTCTGATCTGGCTTCTCGTTGCCATCAAACAGTTTACCAATACCTCGTACAAACCTTAAATCCTTTGGCGACCGTGCATTTAGTTTGTATGATTCCAAAGCCTGGAACTCACTCCTGACTTCCGTCACGACATCCCCTGACTTGACCACATTTTTAAAGAAATTTAAAACGCGCCTATTTGTGATAGCATTTAGTGGGTCCCTGTAATTTGTCCTTTATGTGCTCATGCGTGCTGCCATTAACCACACTTGCATGCTGACCCTGTGCATGTCACCCCTAACCATGTTATTCATGTTGTTTACCAAGCATGATACCACTCACCATTCGATCACGTTCCTTTGCAGAAAATGTAAAGCGCCAAGAAAGAGATTGAGCTCTCTTAGGGAGCTTTATCAAGTGTATTATTATTATTACTATAGGCTAGTAAATATGAATGAATTTTTAAAATTATTGGGTCAATTAATCCTCTTAGGATCAGAATAAATTAACCTATAATGTTAAGAAGCACGAAGTTTAAGAACAGGTTTAAGAAGTTTACTGGATTCAACTCTACAAAATATATTACTACTTTAAAGAACCCTTCTCTTTGTAGAGTTGCAGGAGGATCAAAGCAACAGTAGCTATAAGACCTGGAATATATTCTAGAGTGTCTGATTATATTAATGTGGAAATCACAGATACCTTAAATAACTCTATATTTCAATCAGGAGCAAATGCAGATATATTTGAAATAGATATAGATACTGCAACATCTAATTGATGGATTAAGATGCCAGCTGAATAAACGTTTTTAGCAGGTAGATCAACTGTTGCAGGAATCTTAGGCTACACTAGATATGCTTACACAACTGAACCAAACTTTGCAAGTATATATCCTGATATTGATGATATTAAAACTTGTTCTCCTAGTGTAAATTTAGTATTAGATAATGAGCTGTTCGTTTCGGATACTAATTTGGAATCAGTCCAATATAATTTTCTTGCCATTAGAAGTAGTTATATCAATGGAACTGAATCACAAGTTATTACAAGCTTCGCTTACAACTTTTATCCTTGGGAATTAATGGCATAAGAACCAGCAACAATTAAGTATCATGAACCAGATGGAGAAGCAGTTTTAGATATAGTTATTACAGTTACTTATCAAGATCTTAAACTATTATACTTTGGATGGCAAAATCTTACAACTGTAATAGAAATTGTTGAGATAAAATATAAGAGATGTCAACAGGAATAAATGGAACTTCTAACGGTTTAGTTAAAACTGTATCTCCTCCAATAATACTACAAGAAAAAGGATATAATAAAGTTGAATTATGTCGGGTAGAATTTATTTATGTAACTATGATATTTATAGTGCAATAGCTGGTATAAATGATATGCTTTGGTACAAAATATTGATGACAGATGCTAATGCAGTAAGTTTTGCATTAAAACAAGGCTATTATGATGTGAATCATATAGTAAAAGAGTTGAACTTTGTGTTAAAAAATTACAAGTATGGTGCTCAAAAAAGTGCATATTTTACAGCTTCATGTGATTATTTTGATCCAACTTTAAGAAATGATGGATCTTTTATTAGATTCTCTGTAGATACAGAGGATAAAATAATAATCCAAGCTGTTGTTGGTGATTATGTTGCACTTCTAGGACCTTCTATGCTTCTGGAGTAAGCGAAAGTGTAGGTGGTAAACTTGGTTCTAATTCAAATCAACAAAGGTCATTCGATCCAACTATTGGGGATAGAACTCCATATGAAGCAATAGAAAAAGCTATGTATTTTTATGGAACATGTAAGGCTTAGAGTAAGATGGTATTACCTGATAATAAAGGAGTATCCATAAATAGTACAAACTTTGACTTAGTTTATCCTGATGTTAATTATGTATAAGACAAAATTGGATTCCTCAGACAATGTAATTCTCTATATCTACTTGATGTTTGAGATATAAATCCAGGAGAAACGGTAGACCTACACATTTCAAATATACTGTTCCTACCAACTAGGGAGACATACATGCAATTAGTTCAGTCACTTTTTGTTTAACAGATCACAATGGAAATCCAGGAAACTTTTCAAATGTAATAATTACAATAGAGATTTCTAAATAATATATAGATGGGAAGTTACGCTCGATAAGGTCACCTCAAGATAAGCAGAGGAAAATATGGTTTAGGTGTGCTTGATGGAGTAGGAAAGGTTGCACCGGTAATCGCTGGTGCTACAAGTATGGGTGTTAACATGGCAAACATATGAATAAAGATGCATAAGCAAAGAAAGCTTACTGAGCTAAAAACTGAAAGAGGAAAAATTGATTAAGAGTAATGACAAAGAAAAAAGGACTAGACGATAAAACTGAATATGAGCGCTAAAAGAAAGATAAAGACTATGAGAGACGCAAAAGAGAAAGATATTAAGATGAAGATGAAGATGTTAAGATGAAGAGTATTATGGTAAAATAAAAGAACTTGACTTGCAGAGTAAAGAAGCTGCGATTGTGAAAGTTGACAAAAAGAATATAAATATAAAGAATATATATATATATATTATAAGAAAATATATCTTTATATAAGAAAATATATATATATATGTTATAAGTAATATATAATGTAAATAATATAGAGAGAGAATAATATAAATAAGAAGATAAAAAGAAAAATAAAGTTAAGGAGTTGGATAGTGAAACTGAAGACTATACAGTAGCATTGAAAGAGAATGACCCAACAGCCTACAAAGATATAGGGAAAGTTATGAAAGAAAAATCTGTAGCCACGACTCCAATACCTGATGGATATCGGGGAACAATTGAAAGAATTGGAGCAGGTTTGTACATTCAAAGAAAAATGTAAATGCAAACAGTCTCATTTTTATATAGAGAAGAAATGACAAGTGTGCCGATTGATTCAGTTTTAGAGAATTCTAAAATAACAATAATAATAATAATGCACTTGATAAAGCGCCCTCATAAAATTCAATCTCTTTCTAGGCACTTTACATCCTCCACAACCAAGATATTCAATTAGGGATTGTCAATACAAAAAACTTCAAACTAACGGTAATGAACTTGAACTTGAATGAGAGAATTGCAAACAAATAAATAACTTTTACTGTACCTGCTGAGAAAAACCTATATTATATTTTATCAGACTCATACCTACTTCGAGAAGGTCAACTTCAATTACAGGCTATAGATAATGGAGTGTTTACTGCACCTAATAGAAACTTAGCTGTTTGGCTTGTCAATAATGCTGGTGCTTGGTTGTTTAATGCCGTGAAATTAAGACTGGGTTCTGAAAAGATTGAAAGTATATCACTATCTCAAGGAATTGGAACAGTATCAACACTCATGGGTCTTCTTACTTATCCAAATGATTTCAATAGAGCTGAAGATTCTGCTACTGGATGGAAGAAAGACAAAGCAAGTTCTATAGACGATATGAAGAAAGACGAAGCAAGTTCTATAGATGATACGTCAAATGGTCTTACGAATTGAACTAGACAACTAGCATCTGGAGCAACCACGTCAAATATTGGCTTTTGGTACAGAAGAGGATTTATGAAAAACTTAGTTGATAATGCTGGAGCATTTGGTATCACATGCCACTAGCACGATTATCTGGTTTCTGAGCTAATATGAATAGGATTTCATATAATATTCAGTTTTCAATTGTTCCGATGAAGATCACAAATATCGTATCTGATTTCAAATGGTAATTAAGGCTGACGAATAACTTTTTATATAATATACATCCACTTAGTATATAGTCTTCAAAATTCTTAGTTTTTTTAATTTAAAAAAAATACTTCCATTAATATAGAATGTCATTCTTAACTTTAAAAAGAGAGAAAAAAAGGAAAGTATGATTCGTGGTTTGTTAAAAGTCAAGTATTCAAGCCTTGACCGAATGAAGTGTTTGAATGAACAAATGAAGTGAAGATGTTCCTAGTGGCTTCTTTAATGTAGTAATACTTAATAAAAGCCATCAGACTGACACATATGTCCAAGTTGGTCCATGCATTCGTGACATCCAGTCTCGACTTCTGCAACTCACTGCTTACTGGCCTACCGGCATGTGCGATCAGGCGATTGCAGCTGGTGCAAAACTCGGCAGCTAGGCTTGTCTGTCGTGAGCGTCGCAGTTGCCACATTACTCCACTTCTCGCCGACCTGCACTGGCTACCAGTGAGGCAACGGATTGACTTCAAGGTTTTGTCGCTCACTTTTAGGTCTCTTCATTCTATGGCTCCAGACTATCTTTCAGATATACTACCCCATCAGGCCAAGCATCGTACCACTCGCTTTTCGGAATCCAACAGTCTGGAAATACCTCGTACAAACCTTAAATCCTTTGGAGACCGTGCATTTAGCTCGTATGCTCCCAAAGCCTGGAACTCCCTCCCGACCTGCGTCAGAACATCCGCTGACCTGACCACATTTAAAAGAAACTTAAAAACACACCTATTTAGGACAGCATTTAGTGGGTCCCTGTGATTCGTCCTTGATGTGCTTATGTGTGCTGATACTGTGCATGCTGCCACTAACCACATTTGCATGCTGACTCTGTGCATGTCACCCCTAACCATATTATTCATTTTGTTTGTTTTTCAAGCATGATTTTACTTACTATTCTATTGCATATCACTTTGCAGCAAATGTAAAGCGCCTAGAAAGAGATTAAGTTCTCTGAGGGCGCTTTATCAAGTGCAATATTATTATTATTATTATTACACTATATACGCCAACTGATAATGGATATAAATAGGCATTAAATGTGATTAAAGTAGCTAGTAGATATAAAGACTCGAGCAAAGCAAATCATCAAAAGAAGTAGCTACAGCAATAATTGGCATTTATTCGAAAGGTCCATTAGAATGGCCAGCGAAGATAACAGTAGAAACCTCACTTCGCGATAACGTACGCAACTATTAGCGGCGGCACTTTCTGATCTGCCCGTCGCCGTATATGAAAATCGGTGGTATTGCCATTTTTCATGCGCTCTCCCTACCGAAGTTGTTTGGGTCGTTAAAACTGCCCCTCCCCAATTCTGCCACCCAGGCTCGGGGCACTGGGCAGGGCGTTTGAGTTAATTGGCACGCATCGGGTTCAACGAGTGAGGTTACCGCCTGACTTGAACAGATCGATGCGAAACCTAATCGCTGCACTCGCCGCTGAGGCAGAGTGGGCGGGATCACCGAGCCACCGGCTACTGCCACCATTCGCGACAATGCCAACAGGACTGTCCAGATAACGCCAGCATCGCTCGGGGGGGGGGGACTGTGGAACCCACCTACGACTCAGTGGCTGGAGGACAGGCAAAACAAGCGTAGGTGGCGTATGTGGCAAGCGCCGCATTACTTGTCCTCGCGCTTGTTTGGCCGCCGGTTTCGGCCGCCCGGTCGTTACTCGGCTGTTGGTAGAGTCCATAGGGAGTCATTTCTAAACCGGCCGGCCAAGCGGCCGCCTTCTAATTGCTGGCTCAGGCTTCCCACATAAGGGCATATTTTATAATTTTATATTTGCTATTTTTTATTTTATAAGGCATATTTTACTCTTTAGTTAGCCCACAGATGAGTCCCGGGAGGTTGGCCTTTGGCGCAGATTCATAGGCTTTCCAAAAATGTTAAGATTTAACTAGTAGATAAAGTGTAAAGTTGGAGTAAGAAACATTTTGGGGCCTTTGAGAGCTTTCCGATTATATTTTGAAGATTTCCGATTATATTTATATTTGGAACCTTATTCCACATACCGCTGAAAGTCGTGGTTGCGCCTCCCCCTTACCAAATCCTGAGTATACCCTTGCAGGCTGCATGGCCACCGTAGCACTACATCGCACTCAATCATAGCTAAATTGTGCGAGCTGAAAAAAGAGCTGCCTACATTTCCCTAAAAATCATCATGACTCAATGCTTACCTTTTACGAGAGCTGCTTGCGCCGGCTAAAATAAAAGTAACGGCTCGCTGATTAAGTAAAAATTTACTTTAATTAATTTACTTAATTATTTTTTTAATTTAATTTTTTTTTAATTTTAATTTATTTTATTTTATTTAGTTTGCTGATTAAGCACGTGACGGCGTGCTGATTAAGCAGCCTTCTCTTTAATGTAGCGCGTGGAGAGCGTCCCTTGAGAAGATTTCGTTCACTGCTTGCAGTGGACAATAAGGAACTGTCCGCTTCGAAACCGACGAATTGAGTTGCTGGTTGCGAGCACCTTACAACTGGTCTATTCTTGTAGGTTAACTAGCGGTCCCAAGTTTTACCCCACTCCTCCCAACGATGGCCGCCCGGACGGCTATTGCTGTAGGTGGTTTATAAGTCTGTGTCGAGCCTCCCAGCGATTGAAATTGCTGCCAAAATCAGCGCGCCAGCAACTTACGGTTTGTGTAGCATGACAATAGCGCGCGGGCGGTAGAAATATTTGTGCTAGTAGGATGTGGCTCCCTTGCTTAGCGAGCGCGCTTCAGCAATTGTCACGTGACCCTACAATTCGGCGGGCGATGCGACGTTCCTCTCTAGAGCACTCAGACGACGCTTAACCTCGCCCGATAGAGATTAAATCAGTTAAAGGTCAGGCTCTGGCTCAGCCTCTGCAAGCTCGTGAAACTGGGCCTGTAGGGAAACTGCAGCACAGCTTGGGCTTGATGTTACGGATTGTAGCTCTGTTCGTAAATAAAATTGGTAACTTGCAGTTGTAATGCACTTGGCTCAGCAATGTTGTCCAGAAGTCACAGGTAGCCGCCTCTATTCATTATGGTCTCAATGCGGTAGCGTGCACCTACACAGCCTTCTGCAAAGATTTTCTTACGCAACATCTTCTCTCCTGCTGCCCACTGTAGCATGCGCTTTCCAGCTGACCCTGAGCTGCTGCTTCCATGCTACGTCACTTCCTAGACTGCCCTTCTGACTCAGCTACGCCTCTCAGTTTGTCTTTGTTGCGTGACATCATATCTGTTTGCTACCAAATGCATACCGAGAGGCCTGGGCTTTTGAGTTCGCTTTAGAAAACTCACCTGCTTAGCACCCGCTTCGTTTTTGTGGAGTTACAGGAGATAAATTACATTACGTTCCCATGCCACCACGTGACCGCGACCTGGACAAGACGGTACGTTGATTGCAGGCGTCAGCACATGCTTCGTCACCCCGTGAGCCGAACATGGGATTGACGCTTGCAGCTGCGATAGACGGTGAACCTTCGTCGGTAAAGAATACTTGCCTAGATTCTTCCTTCGGTCCTCCTTCCGGTGTCCATGTTACCACGCCCACCGGCGGAGTGTCTTGAGGACTTTTTACAGAGCCTGAGTTTTTCTTGCTACCCATTCGGTTAGCCGCTTCAATTATGCATTCGTCTACTGTCAGCTCGCTAAGGACTGGTGCCACTACTAAGCTCGAGTGCTCTGGCATATACTGATGCGGATGCGAAACGGTTCTTCCAGGCCCTCCACTTCTTGCAGAAGCCCGAGGACATGCAGAAGGAGACCGGCTCTCCGTCGCCCCTAGAGAGGTGCTGAGATATAGCAGACAGCTTTCTCACTCACTTCTTTCGTCCGTATTGTTTAGAGCATCTGAATTGAAGCTTCCAAAATACATTATGAACGTGAACTTGCTGAATTGTGGCTTTCAGTCTACACACGGGGTCTCACACAGTCTATGCACAGGTCCACTCATCTGGATTCTTATACTCTACTATTTCCTTTGCATTGTGATGAAAACAAGGATTTTGTCCTCATACGCAGTGCATCTCGCACCCCATCCAATTTAACCGTCCATTGGTGTTTTCTATTATATATATATTGGGTTGTTCACTTTGGCACTCTCAGCTGTTCCATGCTCGGATTATGCATTCTCGGCTTATCCATGCTTGGAGTATGCATTCGTGGACAGCTGATGCTTAAACTATGCACTCTCAGGACAGACAGAGCATTCTCAGCTGATGCTTGGTAACTTGCGCAAGGCTAGGCAAAATCCGACAAATACATTCTCAATATACGGGTGCTAGTTCTACTGGGACAACGGACTTCATCACAAAAACCGAAAATATAAGCCAGGCAGCACTTTCCGCATGCCCAACACAAAAGAATATTTTTCTTATTTTGGGCATAAGACGATGCAAATCAAACAGCTGGCTTTTGATACTGATATAACCACGTAGTTGACAATGGCACTCTACAACAATAACCGAATAGACTATCGTAGTATAGGCAATGCCCAATAGTTCATATCTGCAATCGCCTTGTCAGTGCAGCATCTTCACATAACCACAGGCGATGATCTAGCACTCAGAGGTATCTGATGGACAGAATATTTCTGCCAAAGTTGAATCCCATTGGCGACAATTGCATCTTCAGCATCTTCCGGTATCTATAAAAAACAAAGACCGCTAGTAACTACATAACCAGTTAAGAGTAAAGGTAAACACTAAAAAGAAGGTAACAATTTGGGAACAATACAAAGAAGTTGCTTACATCTAGGTAAAAGACAATTGGGTTTATGCTTCGCAATAAACTTTCCAAAATCAGCTCTAACAACTAGCCAAGATGGGCAAACTGGACGATACAAAGCTCGTACAGCCACTTGCTGGGCAATCCTCTAGTTATATCTTATCATAATGGCCCTGTCGCAAACAAAGTTTTAGATTGACAATTTATTGCTTAGAATAGACTAAAAAGCATGCCATCTTATGCTGTTTAACTTGAAAAAAAGTAGTGCATGCAAAATGCACAATGAAAACCAGCGAATAAACAAATTATAATGTCTGATGATCCTCGATATTTGCATCACCCCGTTAGGCACCAAGTATAGTATAGTTTTGAGAATGTTCAAGCTATTTCTTGTCAGAAAGTAATTAGTTATACTAGATCCGAAAAGCAGCCGTCAAGCCACACTAAAGCATAAAACGCACAAAAATACAGCAACGATAAATTCAAGACACGATAAAAATCGATTGTATGCCAAAAATTAAAATAAGACTGCTATTAACCATGGCTTATGACAAAAAAGCTGCAACAGTAGAACAACGGCAGGCTTGCTTATCAACATACTCTGTATGGATGTCAAGAGAAAAGTCTAGACAACGGATACTAGAAAAAGCAATCACACAACTCCCACTGACTGTGGTCATGGAACTAGCAGAATGTATACATATGATGGCCAATCATCTACATGCAGATTGTGCTATGGATCCAAGGTTCGGAAGAATACAGCAAATACAAAAAATATATAACTTTTCTAATGATTTAGATCAAATGTGGAGACCTTTACGTGGCTGGCAATTCCACATACACGAGACTTCAAACGTAAATATGGTTGTGAAGGCTAAACTAAACTCACATCCTTTCTAGGGTACATAGCAGCTCCTCAGCAATACTACAGCATGGCTGAGTGGCCAACAGACTAGCAGCCCAGTGTAGCATAGTAGAGCTCAGACATTGCAGCATATTGCAGCAAAATCAACAGCACCAAAAAGCCAGCCATACTACTCGGAGCATGCACGGCTCTTTAACCAAAAATTCCCAAATATCCACGAGGCCATGCAGCTACTTGGAAGACCCGAATACCAGGGAGATCATATGCGGTTAGAATTTTGCCAAGCTAGTACGATTGCCCCTTCATTTCGTTCGATTATCGAAAAACCTGCCTGCCAGCAATAGTTAATTAGTAGACTGCAACCCAGAGATGGTACACTTATGCAACAAGCTAATACTCTCTACATGTATAAAAAAAAATCCCAGCTGATTAAACAGCCTCTTTTTGTATAGCGACAGAAGAGCCTTTACGGCTATCACCACCGCTTGCAGTGGCGATAAAGGATCGCCCACCGCAGGAATCGAACCCACGACCTCGGGACCGAGGTCGTGAAAGCAACCGCCTTACCTAGTGTGCCACCACGGCTCACCAGTATAGCAACCTACTGGTTTTCTAGGAAACGTAAATAGCTAGGGTCACGCAGTAAATCACAGCTTCTGATAAAGAGCATCTTTCTTAAGTAAACAATCTCGTTTTCGAACATTGAAAATAAGATACTCGTAAGTGCTCATAAAAATTATGCGCAGTGCCGAGTCCAAGTTCCTGGGAGGCAATCCGAGCATTTCCTGTGTACTCTTCGTAAAAATATATATTAAGTAAATGCTGATTCAACGGCCTCATAATGACAAAAGAGCTTTAGGCAATTTTTTAACTCAGCCATAAACACTTAAAAAACCATTGCCTGTTGCTATACTCGAACCCACCACTGTGCATGATAGGAAGTTATGTAAGTCGCTGTCTATCAGCTTCGTAATTATTGCTAAGAGCAGTTTTCTGGTCTGTACAGGTTTAAGACCACTACAGGCTAATGCTGCTTCTGCTTGTTCAGTAATAATTACAATAATAATACAGTGTTTGTATAGCTACCTAAGAGAAGAAATTGTATACCTAGGTTCTCTGAGGGTGCTTACAATAAATGTATTAGTACTTCTGTTATTATTCAATGTAATACAGACTTCTGGTACAAGCCACTGTGCAAGAGCTAAGGTTCTGTCACTCACTTTTAGGTCCTTTCATTATTTGGCTCCAGCCTACTTATCAGATCTTCCTCACCCGGCGTATCGTCGTCCCACCCACTTTTCTTAATCTAATGGTTTATAGGTATAAATTTTTTTCATTTGCATAAAACCCTAAGAGAACTTGATCTCTATTCACGCACTTCACAAATGCCATGGGGCTCGAGCCCACCACCTCGGCCAGACCTTGGTCTGGGTGAGTACCTTAACCACTGGGCCAAACCAGCTTGGCTACCTACACATCGTACGAACTTCAAATCCTATCAAGACCGTACCTTTAGTTCGCATGCTCCAAAAGTCTGGAACACACTTCTGACTGGTGTCACGTCATCCCCTAAGTTGACAAATTTTAAAAAGCTAAAATGCATTGATTTATCACAGCCTTTAGTGGCTCCATGTGATTCGTCCTTTATGTGCTTATGCGTGCTTATGCTGTGTATGATGTGTATGACGCCACTAACAATATTGAATGCTGAACCTGTGCATGTCACCTCTTACCAAGTTATGCTTGTTGACATTGAGCATGCTACCACTAACTATTTATCTCTCTGAGCCACTGATTAAGAAACACTAAGGCCAACATTCAGAGCACGATGTTTGCCATGTTCATGCAAAGCAGATATTTGATTTGACCGTCATTTGAAACTTCCCAAGTAGCAGCAGGTGAGATTTAACACTACTAAAGACTCAGGATCGGCTGAAAACCTGGTTGAGCTCGGCTATGACCTATGACGGAAAATCACCTAGAATCACTTTAAAACATCAAGAATCAAGAACAACATTGAAGTGCCAATCATCAGCGTAATGGATGGCTGTACAACCCAGCATGCAAGCAAGTACAGTGGTTCAGCTCTGAATTACCTGATTAGTCTGACATATGAAATTGATGCATGCCAATAATCTAATGTGCAGGTAGCTATTCCCAACTCCCCAGTCGTCATGTGATCAAAAGTGCTCTTGATTTTTATTTTGACTTGATCAAATTCGACCGCAAGTTTGCAGAGGAACTGGTAGATTAAGCCTAGCATTACATACCTTGAATCGACAACAACTGACAATAGAGCTAAGGTATTTTTTACCCACAACGAGGTGGAATTTGCTTCATTTGTCATTCTGCTTAAAAGAGGCCTGCAAACGCTTCAGCCAAAGTCAGTTATATATGCCACTAACCATGCAGAAGCAGCATGCATACAGTTAAACCCTACCCATCAGCATAAAAGTACTAATTACTTAAGAAGGTTCCTTTTGGGCAGTCATCCATTGCAATGCAATTCATTTCCAAAGATATTGCTTGCGCTTCTACAGTACACACGATGCTAACACATGAGTGGTCCAGCTGAGAGCCTTCAGAGGTTGCTCACAAGATGTTCAAATACACCACAAGATGCTCAAATACCCGTAGAGGAGCAAAGTCTGCACACCAGCAGGAAACTACTACTTTTGCAGTCCCAACATGAGTATAAGATATGCTCGGTGGAAATCTATACAAGAAGCACTTCCACTACAGCCAAAAAACATGGGAAAACACAGCAAACAGATTAAAGTAAAGTAAATAAATAAAGATTAGCTGATTCAACACCCTCTTTTGTATAGCGACAGAAGAGCCTTTACGGCTATCATCGCCGCTTGCAGTGGCGATAAAGGATGGCTCACCACAGGATTCGAACCCACGACCTTGGGATCAAGGTCGTGAACAGCAACCACCTTACCTAGTGAGCCACTAGGGCTCACCTTGGATTGAATAAACAATGAAAAGAATGGGATGCAGCCACAAGACAACGAGATGCAATACGAACAGAACTTACACTGCTAAGAAACCGGTTGACATCACCGGCATGGTTGTACTTCATCAACGACCGCCGAAATTGCATCAGAAGGGCAACGGCAACAAACGACAGCAGCACGACAGGACCAGCGATCACTTTGTCCAGCAGTCTACAAGATGCAGCACTGAGTACTTACTACATGGATGCATAACAGTCCTAACAACGTGGTACTAGACAGATCTCGGGAGCATGATAGTATCACCCATTTTGAAGGAATAACCCAGTATTCTCTATGGGCAGAACTCAGATACAGGTGTGTGCAAATGTGCGCAAGTGCATGCATGCACGAACGTGTGAGCTTGCGAGATGGTCGGTCCTTGGTCACTAGTGCCGCTGTGGTAGTGGAGGGTTAACCTTGGCCATCCATGTACAGACAGCAGGCTGAGGTAGGCCTCGTTTGTGGAGGTGTGCCGTGCTCTGAGCCGTGCTAACTGCTTCACAGAGATACGGTCAAAGCATTGTACATTTTTCTAATGTGCCGAAACCAATCTACTTGCTTCTTAGCATCAGTCGAGAGTCACATATCTCACTGGCGGCTAAGTATACACGGCAGTAGCAAAGTAGAGATGTCTGCTCTACTGGGAGCACCAAGCAAGCAGAGCAGACCAAGCTAGTAGCAAGCATCATGCCAGATCATTACCGGCCTAGCGACTCTTCGTGCAGAATGCTGCAGTAGCACGTGGAGAACCACTTGCTCAGAGGCAGCTCCTTCAATGCACCGATGCAGTCCAGGTGATCGTACAGGCGTGAGTCAGGGTCTTCTTTACGCAGGTAGGCATGAGTGTGGTCCACCTAAAGCAGCATGCAGACCAGCCCTACTATTGACTGCCCAAACGTCAGCAGGCATTTTTTGCACCAACTATCTTGAAATGGTATCACATCATCTGAGATAGCAGACTAACTAAATATCGCTTAGAAAAATGATCTCGGCACTGAAGGTGATAGATGGCAACGCAGATTGGTTGTAGAAAAAGCATTGATGAACTGCAATACACACAACTATGATAAGTTTGATATAAGTGGTTAAAAACAAATAAGACTATCTATAGTATATCACCAAAGTGATGGAGCTCAAATGTATTGATGAATAAACATTGGCTTTCACTCGAGCACAATCGTTGTTAGTCTGACATGACCCTCATAACCCCACAATGGTAGGAGTATGACCAGATGACCCACTAAACTGTGTTTCTGGTTAACACTAACAACATCGCTGCATATATATTTGTATATGCATGAGAGCTACCAAGAAAAGAAAAAATTCACAAAAATAAAAGAGAACCATACTAATTATCCATGGCTCCTACCATCATAAAAGCACAGTTAGAGATATGAATGTTTATCTATCCTCATATAATATCTACAAAAGCTCTAGCATAAGCATAATTTGCATTTTGATGAGATCTACTCCTAGAGATAATTCTGCCACGCAAAATACGAATTTCAAGTTTCCTCACAGTGCAGAAGAAAGTCATAATTAAACGATCCATCTAAGTAATTTTTTCCAGAGCGATTAACCATTCACTAACAGCATCAGTCCCCATAGGCAAAAGCCATTCATTGAACAGCATATAGTCAGCTATGGGTTGAGGTACAACATTGCTTGGAAATCTGACAATTTGGCTGCGAAGCTCTGCTCCATGAGGTGAATGAATGATCAGGCGAGTTACCAGCTCTCAGAAGGCAAACAAGAAAGTCTTAAACGCGTTCGTTATGGACCATACCCAGTAAATACACACAGTGAAAATTCGTCGACAAGGAAGCAAGCTGGCACGTTGGAGACACGGCTTCAAAGCATTTGATCGACAAAGTGCAGCTTGTGCAGCATGGTTTATGCGCTTTTACCAAGACGTGAATATAATCCTTCAGATTTTTCTTTTGCCTGCGATATAGGTTTCGCGAAATCCAATAGGCATCAACTGGTTCAAACATCTCGCTAATTGCCCTGGCAATCTGCTGAAAGTTCCGCAAGTCATCAAGCTTGGCCAACGATGCTTTGTCAGACACGAGGGCTTTGTCTTCTATGAGATACATAAAGCCGAACTGCTCGTGCAGTGGCATCGAGTCGTCTGAAAACCTCATCAGAGCGACAACTCTTTTCAGCATTTCGTAATGCTCACTTCTATGTGCCATTACAGAGTCATGGGTCTCCTGATATGGTGGCAGTACACCTGCAGCACAAACAGAAACTGAGCTTTGAATTTGCACAAGCATTTACCAGGTCATGTTACATGGGTCAATCAATAAAGAA
The DNA here is from genome assembly GCA_009760855.2 of Cristatella mucedo. Lineage (NCBI taxonomy): Eukaryota > Metazoa > Bryozoa > Phylactolaemata > Cristatellidae > Cristatella > Cristatella mucedo. The sequence goes on along the minus strand of WPIO01000147.1, from coordinate 435,965 downwards.
TTTGCTTAGTGCAACAACGGCTAGCAACGAACTGGCTCTTGTGAACAGCCTCACTAAACTGCCACCCCCTCCGGCAAAGTGCCCTCTTACGCAGGTCATATGGCATGACCTAAATACTTTTGATTTTTGACCCCCTAGAAGCCTGCCTCCAGCCTGACATTGCAACTATGAATGCTGGGAGTAAACACAGTCAAAACTACCCAGTGACAAATGAAATCCTGCATCAAACTATTCGAACGAACCTACAAGTAGAATGAGGCCTGACTGCACACTTAGAATACAAGATAGCAATAAGGCAGCAACTAAGTCAATGCATGCTGAACGTGTGGCAGAGACAATCCCTGGATCATGCATCAACAGCGCTAATAGCATGTACACGATTAGAGCAAATAAACGTGAAGATATTGAAATCCTGCCAAGTTATGAATGCGCTTGACAACCTGTATCAGCTTCCACGTATTACTAATAAACGAAAAGGGGGCACATGAGGTGCTAGAGAGCAAGAAGCATAGAAATTATCAGCAAAATGACAAAATGAATTAAACAGAGGAGAGCTAGCAATAACAGCAACACTAAATAAGTCAGCTAAGTCATTGGCTATTGTATTTGGGAAGATGCAAGTATAACCTAATCTGGAGCCAAGAGGTAAGCAGGAGAGCATTTACCCAAAGCCTAGAGAGGGCACAGCAAACTGGGCCGCCCCTATGCCTGTACCATTGACTATCACCAACGACTAAACAAGATCAGACGATGTCAGACGATGAGCGACCATCGATTGTTTCTCAAAAAAACACTATTATTGTGCACTATAATTTGTATTTACTTGTGGGCGTTGCTCCTACATGAAAATCTTGTGGGTCTTGCCACCTAGATAAAGATAATGGCTCTGCCCGTGTCTACGATTGCCACCTCTATAAGATTCAGCTGCAGGCAAAATCACAACAAGCTCCCACGGTCTACAATGCTTACAGCACACACAACAAATCGACTAAGACATCAACATAAAAAGACGGCTAGCATGGGCAACCATCGTCTGGACCACGTCAGAATGTGAGGCTACACAGTGCTAACACTGGCTAACCGACTAAAATGCTCCCTGGTGTTAAATAGGTACTACGGTGAAATAAAGGGCACTCCTCCTTTGCAGCAAGTGTAAAATGTCTAGAAAAAAAAGATCTTTGGGGGTGTTATATCAAATGCATGATGATGATGATGATTATTATTATTATTATTACTATTATCAAAATACGGATAATTTCACTAAGCTTGTAAGAGTAAACCCACAATACTGCAACCACAGTGGCTATGCTAGATAATTTAATGACTGTTCAGCACAATCACCAAAGAAATGTAAGGGTAAGAAAATCCGAGACAAGCCAACATTCTTACTAAGACCTCTCCAGGCTTAACTTTCCCATTAGCTGGATAAACTGCAACAACTGCAGTACCAACCTCCCTACCGGTGAGCTTCTCGGGACCAAAGGACTATACTTGCTAAATGTCAAATAAGTTTTGTTTGCTAGTCATCAATGCTGAACACCTGACCATCGAGTGCAACAACACACTCAAGTCACACATGTACTACTAAAACTGCTGTACTTCTACAAATTTTGCTATCGATTGCATGCCGAAAGCAAGTGCTGAAGGAATCCTTCAATAATAAAAACGACTTAGTTATGGCAGATGTGCAGTACTACGGGCAAATAAATGTTTCTAAAATGCTCAATTTAGCCCAAATGGGTCTGTCGATACTTGGGAACAAGGCAAAATAACCTACGGTAATCAAATAATAGCACACATTTTCAAGCTATGAAACATGCTTAAGTACATAAGCTGATAAAGTCAGCTGCACTGCTTTGGCCCAGCAGTTAAGGTACTCACCTTTTACGATGGAAATTGACGAGCGAGGTCGGGGGGGGGGGAGGGGGGATCGAGCTCTGTGGCTCGTGTGAAGCACCCGAATGCAGATTAAGTGCTCACGCGGCATCATACTAATGAATTACACGTGCACACGCCCATATATGAATATTAATTTCTATATATGTACATCTATATTTAATACTAGGAATATATCATGTCGCTAAACTGCAGGATAATGCAACTGCAAAGGGAATCAAGTGATAGCAGAGCCAACACTACTAGAGAGATAGAACATAGGCCTCGGTCACTCAGTTGTCAAGAAATAAGGTCAGAAAGCACTCCAGAATCGCAGCCCTGCTAAACTACGCTGGCGATTATAAGCAGTTTGGACACAACTTTGAACATATGCACACGATGTAGCCGGCTCAAAGCACGACAGCAGCTAGGAAGTGACCTGACTGTCTACTGTGCTGCATTCCATTAATCACGACCTGGCTCATAATATGGCCCCAGGTTCATTCGAACAACCAAATACTGAAATATCGTAGATTGCATAAGTATATCTAAAGCTATATCATATTAAATACCCAGTTTGCTTAATCACATAGCAGTCAGATTAAAGGGATGTCAACCTTGCGGCAATTCTCCATTCAAATGTGGGAAACGTTCATTGCTTTTTGCTAACAGCTTCCTAAAGGTAAAACAGGTTGTAATTGCAGTTTGCCCCGTGTAAGGTTGGTGCAAAACTTTGCAGCCCGGCTTGTCTGCCGTGAGCATCACAGTTGCCACATCACACCACTTCTCGTCGACCTGCACTGGCTCCCAGTCAAGCAAAGCGTCGATTTCAAGGTTTTGTCACTCACTTTCAGGTCCCTTCATTCTTTGGCTCCAGCTTGTCTATCAGATCTACTCCCCCACCAGGCTAAGCATTGTACCACCAGCTTTTCGGAATCTTACTGTTTACCCATACCTAGTACAAACCTCAAATCCTTTGGAGACCGTGCCTTTAGTTCGTTATCTCCCAAAACCTGGAACTCACTCCCGAATTGCATTACGACATCTCTTGACTTGACCACATTTAAAAAGAAACTAAAAGCGCACCTATTTATCACAGCATTTAGTGGGTCTCTGTTATTTGCCCTTTATGTGCTTATGCATGCTGACACTGTGCATGCTGCCATTAACCATATTTGCATGATGACCCTGTGCATGTCACTTCTAACCATGTTATGTTTGTTATCATTGAGCATGTTACTGCTAACCATTCGATCGTGCTTCATTTTCAGAAATTGTAAAACAACTAGAAAGAAATTAGTTCTCTGAGGGTGCTTTAACAAATGCATTATTATTACAAGGTGAAAAATCCCTACGAAAGACAATGCCTGCCAGGGACAACCTAAAACCACCTGTCAAAGAATGAGCTGCCGAAATGGTCTAAACTGTTGGTACCGATGAAATCGGAGACAATAACAAGACCCTGCAATAGCACGGCAGTGTGCAGCTAGTCCACAGGAGAGATTTATTATCATTGCTTAGTTATCAGTCTCACATAATACCAAATGCTAAACAGCTCAGTCACTAAGCTTATCACAACACAATTCCACAAACTACTCATGCAAGCCAAGAGCAGAAACGGTAGCTGCGCAAGATAGAAAGACATGCGCAATTTAAAAAGTGCCTGTTTCTTACGTCGACGTGCTATGCTGCACATTTGAACGATTGGTCTGCCATCAACAGGCCCAGCCAAATACATGCCGTTTTCATGTGAGATGCAATCAGTCATAGATGTGCAACTGCTAACAGAACCAGCTACACAAGCATTGAACTAACTAGCCTCTAACACTACAGAATTCAAAAAACACGAGGCAGCACAAATTTTGCAATCACCAGCTCACCGCTTTACATAAGATCGCGTACCCGATCAAATCTGCATGTCAAACCAAGGCGTTCTACATATGCTTCTGATAGGCTGCATCACCACAAGCTAGCCTGATCCCGTCATTTGTTCTGCACACGAGTCGGTTGGGCTGAGGCGTTCAAAAAAGAAATACCAAGACACAGCTCAGAGCCAACATTCGAAGAGGGGAGGATGGCAACAAGATGTCTAGGTCGCAGCCATGGGGTAAGTAAGGTGCTCAAACTTAACGAAGCATTTCGCGGATTTGAGCCCTGCAGCCGGAAATTCGTTATTGCTCTCTGCAAGCGGTGGTGATAGCCACTATAGCTCTTCATCCTCTGTAGATATAAATGAGGCCTTCGAATCAACTAGCCTATACTTTACTTCTGCGGTAGAGATAGGAGCACAATTGCCGAGTTCTAACTTTGCTAAGCCGTCCGTTGAGCATCGTCCGGCATTTTCCAACTTTCAGCGATGAATGGAAAACAACTGATTACTGTGCGTCCTATTGTATGCAGACGGCGACTGCAAAACCGCTCTCGACCAAGCGGTAGCGGCAGCAGCAAAGTGCAGTCACAACCTTATGCACAGCACTTCGAGCACTTTGCGCGTCATGCTCGCGCTGACCAGCAGCTACAGCCGCAGCTACTCACCAAGTATTAGTTTCCACAGGAGGCAGCGATACTGGGTGTGCACGTTGTAGCGCAAGCACGCTAGCTCGAGCTTCTTCACGTCAACTTGTTTTTCTTTCAGCAACGCCTCTATTGACTTTTTCCCGTCTACTGCCGACAGAGCTACTCGGCTATAAAACTGGGATCGAAAGTTTCCGGCGTCTGCCATGAAATTGGGTGCAGCAGGTGTCAGCAGGTTAACAGAGCGCACGCAGCAGGACGGGCGTAGCGAAGACCCGTCCAGAGCGGGGGCGCGCTGCAGACCATGGCAGCAGCTGTGAGTCGGGTATCCCGAAACCTTGACATTGCTGCTCAAGGCCGAAGCAAGTTGATTGGGCGGATTAGTCTCCCACCCCGGTTGCACCTAAGCTGCGGCGGATTTGCGTTCGTGCCTGAACAAGTTCCTACACCGTACTCACGAGATTTCGGAGAAGTATAATTTAAGTAACACAAATAAATACCTAAGCTTTCTCTTCACTTAACTAGTTGCCTCAGGATACCCCTACGTTTAGAGTCCGGATGTCAGCGCCTGCATCCGGCTCGGAGTCGACCCATCTGTGTATCCACAAAAAAGGAGTTTGATGTCAGATCTAACCGCTTCAATTTGAAAAAATTCGATTTTAAAGTACGCATCTGCCAGTAAATAGAGACTTTGAATTTATTCGGTGCCAGATTAAGCCGAGAGAGTTCATCAAGATGCCTATTGCTCACTCAACGATGGTAAATTGAGCAGCCGGTAAGGGTCAGGGTTGGGCCGTAGGTTGACCTACAATGTCTAGTCCGACTGAGCGCTCAAAGAGAATTCTTAAAATAATAAATCGCCTGTCCATATTTTCACATTAAGACGCTTGGCTATAGAAGCAACTGCTATCGGGTCATAAGCTTTGAAACTCATTTCCGCCAAAATCTTGCACAGCGAAGTACCTTCTCCCTTAGTAACGACTATAAAAGTCCTACGGTGCTATCTCTATGCCATTTGAAACATACATATAATTTATTTGTATAGCGCCCTAGGAGAACTTAATCTCTATGCAGGCGCTTCACATACGCCACGTGGCTCAAGCCCTCGACCTTGGTCATCAAATGCATTCACCTTGACCTTGGTTGAGGCGAGAACCCTAATAACCAGGCCAAACCAGCGCATTTACTTGCTTGATCCCCACTTGGCCTTTGCTTGTTATGCTTTTGTGAGTTGCATGAGGTGCAGTTTGCTAGTTGCCAAAAGCCCTCATGGAGACACCTAGGCTTTGATTTTGCTGAACTCATCCCTCGTGAAGTTTCAAATAGAAGTATGCGTTCCTATATATATATATATATATATATATATATATATATAATATATATATATATATATATATATATATATATATATATATATATATATATATATATATATATGTAAATAGCCTGTAAGGTATATATATATATATATATATATATATATATATATATATATATATATATATATATATATATATATATATATATATATATATATTGCGTATATGTAAAGCTAAGGTAGATAGGTAAAAGGTAAATGTCCATCCACAGAAAGATACACGGATATGTCTATATTCAGCTTAGCATGTGTGTATTTTTTTGAAAGCCTTGACCGGCAAATATCAACGTGTAGATTAAAAATGGCTGAGCCAGTGTGACTCTTGAAATCTGTTTCGAAGGTTTTGGGGTCGACTTCCGAGAAAGATAACGAGATGTGCTTGCTTGCAAACGCTGCAAAAGCTGGTGAATTTGGTGTGTACTGCTGGATAGTTGAATTTTTTATTAGGAATAATAATACATTAGTTATAGCACCCTGAGATAACCCAATCTCTTTCTAGACACTATAAATTTGCTACACAGGTTTTCCGGATTGGCCTCTTGCTATCGTTTTGTGAGATGGTTAAGCTTATAACGGATCATTGCCAAATGGTATTTTCCCAAGTTTCGCTACTGCCGTTCACACTGAAAACACTGGTGATAGCCGTTAGGGCTCTTCAACCACTATACAAAGGAGGCTCTTAAATCAGTAAATATTTAGTAAATTGACCCTCCTGTCCGGTAGGCACTCCTTTGAGGGCTTTAGATTTTTAGCAGGCAGCGAACAGTTGGGCGCTTCCGAATGACAAGACTAATAACTACGCATTACATTTCATATGGCTGGATTTGCCATGTTCCATTTACAGCAGCCACAGCTGCTTTCGCTGCAGCTGTGGCTGCTGCAGCTTCGAGCGCTCAAACCGACCGGATCCGCTTGGCAGCGACCCAGCTGAACTCATGTCCGACCGATTGACCGACTGATGGGTTGCACTTTGATTCGGCGAGTACAGAGTTGCATTTTTAATATCTGCACGATGTCAATTAGCCGAACGTTGACTGATTTATCTTGGATGCTTGGAGGCGCTATTAGACGAACGGCTCATTGCGGTGTGGGACGAGAACATGTTCGTTTCGTTTCGATGACTCGGACTTATAAAATTAACCGAGCTTTATGACGTAGTTATACGCCAAAATTTTAGCTTTCGCAAGAATAATTTAGTTTTGTTCAGAAATCGGAAAAGCTATCCCTCAAAATTGGCTCTGTAGCATCTCTGCACGAAATCTGGATATCCTTTGTGCCAATGTAAATAGGCGTGGGCCCTACCTGCCGGATTTTGGGGTCACGTAGAGGCAGGGCTTTTCCGCTGACGTCATCCGATGCTCGTCGGAGGGGGGAGTTGAGAGCGTTTTGTTACTTGCTAGCCTATTCTAGAGCGTTTTGGCGGGCTCTTGTCCGTGGCATGTACAAAGAGTGCGGTTAGCTAGCTGGTGCGCTTCTCGTATGTTGGCGTTGCTTTGGAATAAACAGTTTATCAACATCCTGTTAAAGCATGATCTTTAGTAGATGGCAACATCAGTGCGGCAATCGAGTCTGATTACTTTCCGGTTGAAGCATTGCATATTGCTGGGTCTGTTTAGACAGGGATCCTATAGTCAAGCTGCTTGCTGCTTTTGTGGCATACCATCTCGACTTTTGTAACTCACTATTCTGATGTATTTCCGCCTGTGCAATAAGCTGTTTGCAGTTGGTGCAAAACTGGGCAACTAGGGTTTAGTTGTCTTAATTTTTAAAAGAAATCATTTTGCTGACCTCTATACACCACTTTCAGTGTAAGTAGTAGGTTAAAAAATATTTTTATTTACCACGTTCCGGTCATCTGTCAACCACCAAAATTTGGGATTGCATTTGTAACTAATTTGTCTTTTAATAGGCAAATTTCTAAAAAGTGAAAAAATGTTGACAATGTTTGGAAATTTCCCCCTAAGAACCCCCCAAAGAAGGTTTATCAGACCGGCGGACTCTATATGTTGAGAAGTTACTAGCCAATGGTCGTAGCTTGCCGAGGTAATTCGGGTGGCTGGGCTTCACAGGACGACTGTTCCCTCTACGAAGAATAATTTCTCAATTCACTAAATCCCCTTTACTACATTATTATTGTCGGATCCTTACCGATCGTACTGTTATATAATTTATTATCGTCATTTTATTTGCGATGCCATTTCTGGGCAGTCTGCACAGCAACGGACGAGTCAACTTCGACGTTTTCTAGGCATAACCTAGGTCAATCAAGGTGTTGTGACACGAGAGCATTTTACATGTCCACACAGATAAACCAGACAACAGAATAAGCCTGTTTTTAACCAAATTTTGCATCAAATTTATCCGAATCAACTGAGTAGATGCTTACCAGACGCCTTACAGATTCCCTTAATTTAGCGAAACGGGAAACATTAATTATTACTGGCTTGCAGAGCTCATACAATCCATATTTTATGAAAGCCGTCAATTGCCAGCATTGATGCGGTGATTATTTCAAGCACCTTTTCTAAGGACTTAAGAAGCTTTTCGAAAAGAAATTTAGCTCATTTAGCTGGACTACAATGAAAATATTGGACTATCAAAAACGATAAGGCTGACGCGCAATGATTAAATCAATATACTCCTGAGGCTCTCACGGTGTACTATCCGCTCCTTTGGCTTGATTCACATTTAGCTTTGGCTCGGAGAAACCTCGAATCCTTGGAAACCGTGCTTTTAGTTTTAATGCACCTAAATCCTGCAGATGCCTATCAACTGACATCGGGAAAAACCCGGCTTCAAATTTTAAATGGAGCCGAAAACCCAACATCTCACGAAATTTGCTTTGTCCATTTGAATCCTACAAAATGGCCCCTGTTATTTTGTTATTTGCTATCAGATGATTTGCATTATTTCTACACCAAGTGCAATACCTTAATAAGATTTGGTTCTCAGGCAGCGAGCTTCTTACAGAGCTTTTTGCTATCATTCAGTTAGTTGTGCTACAGCCCCTATTATCTGTTGGAGAGCTGTCTAGTACGAAACTGTATATTATTAGTAATTAATGGCTAATTGAATTGAGCTGCTCGGACTCTGCTTGGAAGAAGTTTTTACTATCAGTTCGCCAAGGTACTTTCGATCATGCATTTTTTTATCCAATATTACTTTTCCAATTTTATAATAATTTCACTTTTGAAGAAAAATCGACTAAAGCCTTTCTGTCATGAGGCTGCCGCTAGCTACCTACCCGTGTATCTTTGTCACGCATACTTTACAAGATTATTACTAACATATAATCGACACCAGAACGTTGGCGATTCATTAATTGTGTGGAGTCAGAAATCCTGTGGCAATAGCTTTTCAAAAGGTAAACCTGCGTTTGAATTCCGGTAAAACTTTTTTATGTTGAAAGTGAGTGCAAATATAGTGCAGCTTATATAGTGAATACAATCATTCAGTTCTTTCTTACTAATCTGAGATAGTTTGAACCTAGAAGCGACAATTTGGCCGCTCTCAGTGTAAAAGCTATCTTTTTCTAGGAATGAGATAAAATAATGGTATAATGTAACCAATTTCAAATTATAAGTGATTCTAAAATTTAAAATAACTTGAAATAGAGGGCTTGAGTCCGAGCCTTTTATAGACATTTGCTGCACTTTATGATAAATGAAAAAAGAATGGTAACTTGTTTGGTAAACTTCAATATACCATAAAAGCATTCAAGCAATCTTTGATGTTGATGCTATCGCTGTTTTCCACAAAAATATTAATCCCGACTTCGATGCAGAGAGTAACAAAAGCCTGCGAGAATCCAGTAAAAGAATCCACTAATGCTAGTTTATTCAACGATTTTATCCTTAAAGTTATTTGGTATTATGTATTTGTTATTTATTTTAAAATAAACGAAGAGATTTTCAAATAATAAATATTTTATTGAAGATGCTATCAAAAATAAACCAAGAGATCTTCAAAAAATATTTTATCAAAACTCAAGACAAAATAATAAAAGCTTATTTCAAGATGCTCAAAGGAGATGCTTTGTCGAGGAATTTTCTTAACCTAAAATTAAAGGAAAGACATGGTCGCAGCATGATCTCGAAGATATCGTAATTCTGAAGTCCAAATTCTTCAGTAGCTGCGATTTGGAGAGAAAATGAGCAATTTTCTACTTGCCTCGTATCGAGATCCTGCTGACACAGCTCAAAGCGTCTTCTTTTTCCGGCATGCGAGGAGTCAGTTAATGTACTGTCGTCTACAATGACACTAGATCTATTGGACACATGGAGTTACTAGTACGGTCTTCGAAATACAACACTGAGAACATTTCAACTTTCTTTCCAACTGCAGAAATTTGTGTTCAATGTACAGGCAACTTACACCATGGTACTGAATATTCTTTAACTTTGTCCTGTAAAAATTTGTAATGCCAATATTAATCACAGTAAGCAACAGGGCTCACGTTTGATCATTGAGAAAAAGAATTATATGAAATCAAATTAAAATCGTAGTTTTCAGCTGATGTTTAAGACTCACCTGAACCCGAATGGTCTCCTGATCAGGCGAAACGTGTTTTCTTTCTTTGGCTAGCCTCATGTTGGGAATGACTGTGTGAAAAAATATCATCCTGCTCAGGAAACTAAATAGTTTAAAATAATGTGATACAAGTGTTTTTCAGAAGTTGAGCCTCGCGAAAGCAGAGAAGATCTGGTGACACAAGTGAGTATCATACAAGCGAATACGTTCAAGCACGTTTTCGAAAGGTAGGGAAGGATGGCTGACAACGAACGAGCACAAATAACTCACCTCCGAGAGGCGTTGTGGCGGGTGCACTGCGATGAGGCTGAAACGTCAATTTCGAAGAAAATGTTTAAAGCGAGTCTGTAGTTTCATTTCAAAACGGCAATCACGGTCGTCGCGCGCTATGGCTTATACTGGGCTCTTTCAGGAATAGAATAAATCTAGAAGGTAACTTTAATATCTACTTTTTCTAACAATAAAAGAAGAAAGATAAGTATATTGTTGATCTGGATGACAAAAAATGCGGAAATGAGACGGTAAAGAATTCAAGTGGCCCAGCCGTCAGTAATATATGTATTGACAGCGTACATGTCTGATTTATGGGCTTCTGGCTTAAGAAAGAATCTGAACCAAACAACATTTTTTGAAGAACCTAGGGAAGTACATAACGAGAGCGGTAATAGTGTATCGTAAGTGTCATCGAGACCTTCCATGAATTAGGGCATCCCCCAGCAAGACTGCTGGTGGTCAAGATTTGGTAAGGAATAGGCCTCACTAGGACTGCTGTAGCCGATGGCATTTTGACGCTACATTGACTGTAAAGAGGTGACGATCGTCGTACATACCTGAAGAGTAGCAGCCTCATCCGCCTCGACCCTGAAATGTAAGAGTTCATTAGACAAGAGTTCCGTTTTCTCCTATTCTTGCTCATTAGTGCTCCATTTGCTAATTAGTGCTGGGCATCTCCATTTGCTCATTAGTGCTGGGCATCTTTTGTATTACCACTGTGTGCTTATCAGGTAATGCTTACCTTCGCCGGAGCAGAGCCCGACAAACAGCAAATCTCGCTTCTGCTGGCATATCGCGATCATCTACAATTTTTTAAACTCCTCGAATCAGCTAAAGGGAAATCTCATACGAGTGACTGTTAGGCTGCGTCAAGGCTTCAAAACTAAGTCAGCAGTTTTGATTTTTCGCATACCTGCGCTCATATTGCATTTCATGATTGACAAATGCGCGAAATGTCGTATACCCTACGTAAGTATTCATTATAAGGGGAAAGGAAAGATTCTTTTCAACGTTATGGTGTAGGCGCTTCAGCCAAACAGGAACACAAAACTTCGAAAGAAATTATATTTCATTAACTGAAAAAATGAACTCATATCACAAGCAAACAAGGTTGGTTTCAAGGTTGGGAAAGAATCAATTGTTTTATCGTATTGCTTTAACTTACACCAATCAGAATCTGTGGGAACACCATCCGGAAGGTACTAAAAGGCATTGGAGATGAATAACAAACACATTTTAAACGGTTTATACACACATTGTACAGAATTTTCTGCAGCTAACTCATGGAATTGGTAAAAGATTAACTTACATTTTCAGACAGCAGACGTCTTTCTTTTTCCAGACTTACACCTAAAGCGTCGCCAAAATGTCGCCAGCAAATGTTAACTAAGTGCTGATGCAATGCTCAGCGGAGTGTTCCAGCAATATCTAGGCACATGGACCTTGGAAATCAAGGACATCAAGGAAAGAAGATAAAAGACCACTTTTGTACGCACATACTAGCAGGCCGCTGAACACTTTAGGCATCGGTAATTTGTTTTAACAATGCTGCTGCTACATATTGGAGGTCGGCAATCTACCTGAACACCTCGTGCTTTAGGCAGCCATGAGCCTCAGTGGTTTCAATAGGAAAAAATACAATGGGGCGTTAGATTCGTATTCTAATTCTAATTCGTATTCTATGTCTGCAACCCCACAAAAAAAGTTACCAAGTGGATTTTCTGCAGGAAATTTTTCTACTGCCACTATTGTAAGAATTGTGTGACTCCTGCTCTTATATGGAAAGAGAGTGTTCAGCTGCAATTGACTCGCTGTTTAATCGCTGCAAATTGAAAGTAGAAGCTCAAGACTGAAAAACTTGCCTCGCAAGATGTGCTTACCAGTTGTGTGAGATGAATTCCACAGAGGCAGCTACAATTTTTAAAAATATTGATTAGTAGGCCGAATACAGTCACTTTCTTGTCGGCCCAAGCGAAGTTTGCTTCGGATAGCGGTAAAAAGACGGGTTAATTAGCATGAACTCATCTTACCTTTCGCTTGTTCTTGTTCGCGGTCGTCCTGCAAAGTAAATTATAAGATTACCTCAAGTTTCATGTACAGGGGAATAGAAAGCTCGCCGATTCTTGTACTTACAGCCGTCTCAGCACATCCAAGCAGCCTCTGAATCTGGCCAGGCGAGCCTCTTTGTCTTCATTCTCTAAAGTGGCATCGACTAAGAAAAATAATGCAGGCTGCAACACATTTTAAACTACGGCTACTCCTTACACGCCAAAAGCTATCACACAATATTTAATGACGTCTTTGCAAGCAATACTTACACCACGATGGATCATCCACTCTAGTTTCACCGACGACGCACTGCAAGTACAGCCCTGATTGCTGCAATACTCTGATTTGCCCAAGAGAAAGACAGCAAAGGTCAAGCGGTCGCATTGCTTACCTTAGATGCTGAGGCTGCAGCTGGACACACAGTGACATTGACAAAGGGTCCCAAGAAACCTGGAAAAAAGCAACTCGTATTTCTCGAAGCAATAAACCTTTACTCTATATAAAAAAAGGAAGTCTTACGACTGAGAGGCACAATCTGTCTGCCTAGAAACAGTGGCGTGCGGATAGCATGGGTCTGAGACGCAAAGAGAGCCCTACAAGCATCCGCTTAGAATCACAAGTTATTACGCCCCTATATCATTTCAAATATTCAATATTTTGAGTAAGCTATTTGATAGAGATGAAATATGTACACATCATCAGTGTAGTGCATCAGTTGTATCCACATAGTAAGCATGCCAACGCAGCTTTATTCTAGGGCCGGCATTTCATGATAAATGCAAGAATAACTTAGATACTTCTGCAGCATTGAGCTGGCATTTAACCTATCGTATGTTAATGCACCTACACCAGTTGCATTGCGTTTAGGGATAGGTGACATCTCTACGTTATGTAGCAAACGTTCGTAAAGTCTGCCTGAGCAAGCCAATAGATTCAGCGTCGTGCTGCGCACGTGCTGACTTGAATGAATCAAGCCTGTTCTTACCTGAGCAATAGAAATTATAGTAGCAATGAAATTTAAATAGCTACATGAAAGTAATTAATCTTCTTCCATGCACTTTATGTATGCTTGAAAGGATGCGACGTCAGTAGGCTAGTTACAACAGGGTACAAATATTTCAGCACAGCAATTCCCAGAGACAGCCAAACTCAGCAAGCGCTACGGGTGCCCTTGGCTGCTTTGCGGCGAGCTCTTCTGTTACGACAGAGCAGAAAGCTGGCTCTACGTGCGCAAAGGGATTAGACACCACTGGTTATTACTGGAGTAACCTAGTGTAATAACTAACAACGGCAGCAAATCTGAACTGCCGCTAGTTATGGGTTGCTGGTTTCGTTACCCTTAGAGCCGTTGTAGGCGAAATCCATGACAAAGTTATCGATCGAGCGAGCAAGAGATCGGTCTTCCGTTGAGAATCTCAAACAGTAATGGCGTCTTATCGCCTCGAGCAACAATGGTCAGCGTTCATCAAATCTTAATTTTCTGGACGCCTGCGTCTCACAGTTTCGATAGTCTGATTGGATAACTTCAAAATGCTTGTTCAAAATCTATGCACATCAGAACCACGTGATTTGGTATCTGAGCACGATATTTTAAGATGTCAATGTATGTGTAGTATTGCTACTCGACATACCTTCTTTAAAAAACTGCTTTTGCCAGCGCCGTCTGTAAACCATAGCGATCACTAGAGAGCCACTCAAATGTGAGTGCCATATCGTCTGGGTTTCTTCGTGAGGTTTATATAGCACTAAGCATCCAAAAGGGATATAATTACACCAACAAGATGGAAAAGCCCACATCGTCCTCGATAGTTGGAACAAACCACCACTAGCAAATGTAAAGCACCTAGAAAGAGATAAAGCTTTCTGAGGGCGCTTTATCAAGTGCATTATTATTATTTTTATTAGAAATCAGAGACGAGACAAATTGTTACTAGGTTACTTCTTCACTCTCTTGTGGCCATGGGAAGTGGTTAGCTAATCTCTTGTGAATTTTAGCCATCTTTTAATGATAATAATAATTTGCTTGCATAGAGCCCTCATAAAACTTAATCTATTTCTACGCACTTTATATTTGCTGTAAAGGAAGCTTGATCGAATGGTTAGTGGTAACATGCACAATTTCAGCAGGCATAACAAGGTTTTAGGTGGCATGCACACTATCAACCTGTAAATACGGTTATTGGCTGCTTGCACAGTGTCAACATGCATAAGCACGCAGATGATGAGTCACAGGAACCCACTAAATGTTGTCAAAAAGATGAATTTTTAGCTTCTTTTTAGTATTGTCAAATCGGAGGAGGATGTTGCAATGTCATTCGGGAGTGAGTTCCCGGCTTTGGGAGCAAACAAACTAAAGGAATGGTTTCCAAACGATTTTAGGATTGTACGCGATATAGCCAAATGATCTGATTTAGAAACGCGAGTGGTACTTTGCTTAGACTGGTAGGGAAGTAGTTAAGATATTTAGGTTGTAGCCACAGAATTAAGGGACCTAAAAGTGAGTGCAGAACCTTGAAGTCGATACGCTCTTTGATTGAGAGCCAGTTCAGGTCGGTGCGAAGTAGTGTGCTGTGGCTGCTCACGACAGGCAAGCTTACCTGCAGAGTTGTGTACCAACTTTAAGCGCCTGATATCACGTGCCAGTAGGCCAGCAAAAACTGAGTTACAGAAGTCGAGACGATATAATACAAATGCATGGAATAATTTGGATTTAGTATTCCTGTCTATGCAAGCCCGATTTTTAGCAATCTTATTGAGCTAAAAATAGGCAGACTTGAAAATAGAGCTGATTTGATCTTCTAGTGAAAGGTTACTTTGGAGCAGGATATCTAGATTTCTTAGAGATGCAACCGGAGATATGCTGACCAAGGCGATTTTGACCATTAATTTTTCAAATTTCTGATTCACATCATAACTAGTAAGTTGGTTTTATCTTCATTCAATTTGAGAACATTTGCTGCCATCTATGTGCGGATGTCAGCAATACATGCAGCAAGGGAGTTGAAAGAACAAGAGGGAGAGTATAAGCTGTGCAAGGAAGCGGACCGAATACAGAGCCATGAGGTGCACCCTACTTCAAAGGTTCTTCGGATGATCTTTGTCCGTTCACATCAATACTCTGGAGTCTCCCACTAAGATAGGACATGAACTTTTGTAGAGCAGTGCCAGTGGTGCTCACGTGCAATGAGAGGCGCTCTAGAAAGACTTGGTGGTTAATAAAATCAAACGCTGCCGAAAGATCAAGCAAAATAAGCAGAGAGACTTTATCTAAGTCTGCATTCCTGGTAAGGTCGTTATGCACCCAAAGCAATGGTGACTTTATAGAGTGATTTGCTCTAAAATCAGATTGGAAATTACTGGCGTTTGATTTTAGTTTCGATGTGATAGTTCAGCTGGTCTTCCACAACTTTATTGTCTGTGATTGTCTTTATTGTCTTTGATTAGAATGGTCAACGGGAGACTGGGCGGAAGCTGCTCAAGTTTTCTTAATCTAGTGTTTTTTCCTAATTACAACTACACAACTAACTACAAGCCTAACAACTAACTACAAGCCTAACTACAGCCTTTTTGAAAGGGGCATGTGCTGAGGCTACTATATTTGTAATGTTAGTTGCATGGCAGCAGCAAATCTATGCATCGTAGAAGTAGAACCGTGGGTACAGGGTCCAGAGGACTAGTAGTAGTCTTTGATTGGGAGATCATTTTCAGGATGACGTCACTCGTGGCCTCCTTGAATGTAAACATTAAGTTGCTGCATTGTATTGGGGAAGGAAAGTCCTAAGGAGTTTTTATTGAGGGACAGGAGTCCATAAGGGAAGATAATAATAATAATAATAATAATTCACTTGATAAAGCGCCCTCAGAGAACTTAATCTCTCTCTAGGCGCTTTACATTTGCTGTAAAGTGAAATGCACTGCTACCTTGTGGATGAACTCTTTGATCTTGTCTATATTTCTGACAAAAAGTTAGTGAAGCGATCAGTTAGATTGCCTTAAGAGTCACTAGGTAATAAAGTAACCTGGAAGCGGTTACGATTGTTGATTGTAGACATCAGCATGTTTTTGATTGTTCACCTGTGATTCAAAATCACATTAATAGAAGCTAGACTTAGCTTTAGCGAGAAAAACTAGCTGCTTGTTTTGCTAAAAAATTTTAATCTAAGAATAATAATCTAATACAAATAGATTAATTATTATGCAGTGATTAAGCAATCTTGAGCATACATCAGATCTTCAGCGTACTTACGCCAATTGTGAATCAGCAAACATTCCAAGGAGTTCAAGAGGAAGTACTGGCAGCTCAGCAGCACATATCAGCATCTAGTAGTACTAATCTTGAGCGAGTGGATACTTTGAAAGCGAAGCAGTCCCGATGTTTTATTTAAATTTAAAGTAAATGTCAGGTCTAACCACCAGTCTGCTGCGAGTAATGCTTAAATTGTTCAAAAACTGGAGCTCATGTGCGTTAAGGATGGCAGCAGGACTTAACTGCCTATTTTTAACTTGGAACCCACCAGATTTTATGCGATTTCGCTGGCACTTTCAAGTTCTATGGACTCCAGTGACCCGACCCATATTGCAGCACTTACAAATTTAACTGCAATACAGCCAAAATAGTCACAACAAGTTTCGCGTAACTACGGTTTTTATTTCAAATAGTAGACAATGGTGTACCAGATTTACTCGCCAAACTTCATGCAATTACGCTTGAAAATTCTCATACTATGGTCTCCGATGGCCCGGGCCAGACAGCCTCCCACAATAATCCAACTGCCATACCGCTGCCAGTTCCAGAATAGGCATTGTGCAACTGCAGTTTTTATTCAAAACTATCGAAAACAATGTTCCGGGTTTATCCACAACATTTCGTGCAATTTCGCGTGCGAGTTCTCATGAAATGGCTTCCAATTGCTCGGGTCACCGTAAAATTATGAATCGTGATACAGCTGCCATTGTTATATTACCATTATTATGCCCTTCCTTTTAGCATGTCAAATTATACATACAAGCTTTCTGGATATGTTGCTTATATTTTTTTGCACTTGGGTGGTGACAAACTTTTTGAAATTTAACTTACTAGTAAACCAATTGAAAACCAACTTCCTAGTAATGGGAAAATCTAGTATTAATCATAAATATAAAATATATCCCTCATATGGGCTTTTCTATCATAGTTCCTGTAAAACTTACCCAGTATCTCGTTGTCCTGTTCCAATGTGACAATGTGCAAGACGATCACATCAGCTATACATGCCGCGGTGATTTGGCCCAGTGGTTAAGGTGCTCACCCTGTATTAGATTGAGGTGAATGCATTTAATGACCTAGATCGTGGGCTCGAGCCCCGTGGCATATGTGAAGTGCCTGAGAGATTAAGTTAGACATGGATAAAACCTTCAAGAAAAAATAATTAAATACTAGCTGATTTAACAGCCTCTTTTATATAGCAACATAATAGCCTAAAAGGCTATTACCACCGCTTGCAGCGGCATTAAATAGAAGTAAGCTCGCTGTGTAAAGTCACCTGTGAAACGCGAAACCTCAAGACCATAGACATCGATGTTTGCCGAGAATGTCTGCTTCGCCTGCTGCTTAATCAGCCTTCCGACCTGTCATAATCGGTAGAATGCTACGACACGACACTAGATAACATGCACGACGAGTTGGCACCTCAGGCAAAGCATACTATGTGCCTTCGCCCAGACGGCCGCTGGCTTACCTCAGACATTAAACTTGCTAGGTCTTCTAAGCTTAAGTTCGAAAAAGCATACACGTAATCAGGAATGACTGTCCATCAATAGGCATTCGAGGGCTACTGTAGATCAATCGACCATAGCAAGGGCCAAGTCTAGTTTTTATAAAAACTGGTAAATTCCAGAAGCCCAATCCAAAAATGCTGACGTCTACAATCAACCATCTCTTCAGCCTCTCCCAGGATAGCTCCTTACCTAATGATCTTTGTAGTGGTCTTGCTGGTCGTTTCTCTACTTTTTTGTCAACAAGATAAACAAGATCAGTGAGTCCGTCCTTAGGTTGGCAGCATCTCCTCTATACACCTACCCCTAAATACTGTGCAGCACCACCTCAATTTCTACATTCAAGGAGGCCACAAGTAACCACATCCTGAAGTTTATATCCCTGTTAAAGAAGATCTATGACTGCGATTCGATTCCGCGACCTCGGGGCCGAGGTCCTTACCTAGTGATCCGTAATGGCTCACCATACAAAGTAAGATCTATGACTGCAATTTTTTGACATCCCATCCTGACTTCTGTAACTCACTCCCTGCAATTCTTCAGGCCTATTCGGGAAGGGGCTTGCAGTTGGTGCAAGACTCTACAGCTAGGCTTGTCTGCTGTAAGCGTCTCAGTTGCTACCTTATACCACCGGTTGCTTTCACGACCTCGGACCGAATCGCCCACCGCCTGAATCGAACCCACGACCTCGGTCCCGAGGTCGTGGGTTCGATTCCTGTGGTGGGCGATTCTTTATCGCCACTGCAAGCGGTGGTGATAGCCGTAAAGGCTCTCCTGTCGCTATACTAAAAGAGGCTGTTTAATCAGCTAGGATTTATTTTTATTTATTATAGCTGCACTAGTTCACCATCAAGCAGCGCACCGAAGGGCGTGTTCTTTTAACTCACTTTGATGTCTTTTTATTTTGTAGATCCAGCCTCCCTATCAAAAATACTTCCTAATCATTCAGA
Organism: Cristatella mucedo; assembly: GCA_009760855.2. NCBI lineage: Eukaryota > Metazoa > Bryozoa > Phylactolaemata > Cristatellidae > Cristatella > Cristatella mucedo. The sequence continues at coordinate 416,642 of WPIO01000147.1, read as the reverse complement.
GTATTGTAGTACCCACTCTTCCTTTATGAGCCGTAAAGCGGTGCTTCGAAAAAACCTCAAATCCTTTCGGGACCAGTTTTTTAGTTTTTATACTGCAAAGCCTTAAATTCGCCCTCAAATTTCTCGGAGCATTTTTAAGACTATATACCTCCTAAATCGACCATTTATCAAACCACAAACAAGCTGTTCCTCGCTGCCTTTTCAGGGTCATTGTGAATTAACTATTGTGTACCTATTGCCTGCTGAAACTGTTCGTGATATCTGTAATTAGATTGCTATGCTTTCTTTTACAGCATATGGCAAGTGCCGTGAAAAATGCGTCTCTCTGAGTGTGCTTTACAAAGGTATATTATCAATACTAGTGCACCTAAAGCTTTATCAAGCAAGCTTTTTCTTGTGGTAAACTCCTAGCCCATCGACTGAATCGCCATGGCTACACCAACGCTTAGACGGAAGCTAACACACGAACGCTTAAGGCATAACCAAAGTAGGTGAGCAGACCAGTTTTAATCAGGCATGCACAGCGAATAAAATTGCTTGGCAAATATCAGAACCTCAAACTTATCATGAACCAAACGTGTGTTTCGCTACAACGGACTTTGTTGTATTAGTAAAAACGCTTCTTAATTTCGCACTTTCTCACTTCCTGGGGAGTGAACAGAAATAATGCTTAATATCTGCCGGTCAATATAGGGTAAGGTGAGGTAGGTATGCAAGTAGGTAGGTAGGCAGGGTGCAGCCTTGGTATCGGTTTCCAGTTTGGGCTAGGTGAAATGAGAAAAAGTTTATCTGCCCTGTGGAAACCAGGCTACCGCAATCCGAAGAGTCTCGTAAGTTAACAGTACCACTGGTATCGGTGCTTTTCCCATTTCCTCTCACTGTTTGAACCTTTCCCCTTTATGATGTCATCGAGCTCATTGTAGGCCTTCAAGTTCTATGCAAATGAGACACAGCCGTACCAGTTCTTGGAAGACCTCTCCATACATTCAGTGAGTCAAATTGTCTCATGTTGCAAAATTGACAGCTAACATTTGCATTCGATCGGTAGCACGCTTTAGGCTCTAGATTATTAAACAGTGACCAAATCTTGCATCGGCTCTAGGCCGAGGGTGGTTGCACAGCATCCGTTGGAGCAGTAGAGATTTGTTCCTGCCCTCAGGACCTGTGCAATAGACCATAAAGTAGCACCACCGGACAGAAAACCAGCCGCAGTGGACCAGCAACTATTACCGTCGGACTGAAAACCAGCCGCAGTGGACCAGCAACCGGTAGCAATAGACCAGCAACTAACAGCAATGGACCAGAAATTAGTCACAAAGAAACGTTGAGACTAAACTTGGCTGCCATAGTAGCGGCTGTCCTATGTGTCGGTCGTCTCACCACGATCCATGAGGCGGTAAACCTATTTGCAGTACAGCACCGAGCGTTCTGTCCTTCAAGTTCGGTGCTCGGTGACAGTGTGGTATCGGCTTCATGAAACCAGTAATGAAAGAAGTGCCGTTCAAAAACCTCGTTTCCAAACTCTCACTTTCTGATTTTTTATTTTAAGTGAAGCCATTAGCACACCTGTTCATGTCGGAGCCCTATCTGGGTCTTAGTGGATTGTCTTGGTGTGCTTTTTTGTGCATTTACCGTTTTAGCTTGCATTCTATCACTGGCAATAGACATGCTTGAGTTAAAGCTCTTGAAATGCTTCGCATACACATGTATTTCACTCCTCTTGCACTAATAATGTCTTATAATTGTATTATGTCTTTATTAGTATTCTACGTGCAAGAGAAGTGAGCCCTTGGACAGCTCACCTCCGCTGTACAGTCATTGAAGTGAGCCTATTGAGAAACTTTACTGCGTCTAATGGCATTACCACCGTATGCATGACTGCTCCTTGTGTGCTTGCTTTGAGCACGCTCGCAGCAATCGCTTGGCATGCTATTTTCCTAGTACATGCACGGAGCTGGGAAAGAGATTTAGCTCCCCAAGAGAGTTATCTGCGAGCGTCTTATTATACTGGGAAGTAGTATTAGTAGACGTTTCATTTATTACATATATATATTATATATATTACGTTTTATTATTAGCCGACGAGTCCAGAAGGACGAAACAACCCAACAATTTAACGTAGATGTGGATCACAATATAGTCGCGACGAATGTTTCGCCATCAGATAAGTAATGTTAGTGTCCTTCTCGGTTGTCACAGAGCCTAATCAGTCTGTCTCTTGCTTCAATTGCCCCTTGCTAGTAGTCTTATCTGACAAAGGAATAACTGCAATCTCAGCTATCCGATGTGATTTACTGCGATCCACGTGCTTTTTTATACATAAGCATTACCCAACTGCTGTTCCAACTCCGCCTTGTAGTCAATGACGCTCTGACTTTACTCGCCAAATTGCATTCGCGATTGCGCTTGCGCCTTCCCATGCAGATGGCCTCTTAGTTTCAGATTGAGCCAGTGGCTTGGCACTTTCGAACTGCAATTGACCTGGAATTTCCAACTACGTAGGGCATAGCAGTAGTCCTGATTTCGCTTTAACCTCTTTCCAGGTTAACTCTCAAAATGTCATGTTATTGCACATGTGAGTTCTCATGCAAATGGCTACCAACGATCCGACCGAGCAAGACCCATTCGGCGCTTTCGAACTGTGACACACCTGCCCTCTCCTAAATAGGCAAAATTAAGCTGGAGCTATTGCTCCATACTTTAGGCAGCAGTACTCCAGGTTTACTGTAAAATTCCATGCACATGTGAATGCACATTCTCTTGCAAATGGATTCCAAGGGTTCGACCCAGCCTGACCTTTAGACCTGCAACTCACATGCCATTTCCGAATGGAGAGACGCGAAACTGTGGTTTAATTTCCTAATTGTATACAACAATGTTTCGGTTAAGCATGAAACATGTAATGCTTTACAGCTTTCGCATTTTCATGCAAATGGTGCATGTTGCAGCGTGATCCGGCACTTTGAGCAGTTGTCCACAAATCTCAACAAAGCTATCTTCAAATAATTAATATGGAAAATCGTGCAATTTTTAGGTCTATCTTTTAGGCGACGTTGCTTCAGCTTTTCGCATGAAATTGTATGCAACTACACGTGCTCCCGGTTATGCGAATGGTCTCCGACGCGCAGGCCGAGCCAGGGGCGCAGTAGATTCGAGGCTTTGTGCCACATGCCACCCTAAGCAAAGGAGATCCGGAATGATCGCAGATGGCACGGCAGCGCGTGAATCTTCCATCTGCTTAATTTAGCACGATTTTTCTTGTGCGCGTAAGCGCAAGTGCTGATACTACTTAGCGCAAACTCATTCATATTGCGACTATTACACTAGTCACTATTTACAATTCTTTAATTATAGTGAGAAGAGAGAGAGAGACAAAAAGAAATGCGAAAGTTGGGGAGAAAAAATTTGTACGATGATTGAGGCTAGGAGACGGAGAGAGGAGTGAGAGGAAGAGGTGGAAGAGAGAGAAAGAGAGAGAGAGAGAGAGAGAGAGAGAGAGAGAGAGGGGGGGTACTGAGGAGGGAAGGGTGAGTGAGAGATCGAGAAATAGTATGAGAGAGGGAGAAACAGGAGAGTGATGGGAGAGAAGGAAATGAGAGAGGGGGTGAGAAAGATGAAGAGAAATAAAAGGGAATGGAGATTCCGGAGGCATGAGAAAGCGAGCATGGGAACTAGGGTGATAGAGAGAGAGAGAGAGAGAGAGAGAGAGAGAGAGAGAGAGAGAGAGAGAGAGAGAGAGAGAGAGAGAGAGAGAGAGAGAGAGAGAGCGAGATTCCACCTACCATTGACTAGGCCTATATATCCCTAGTCGTATGCTTTTGTGTAACGAGTGTAGTTTGACGCCCTGACAGCAAGTAGCGAGGTATCGAAACACCTTCGTGTCCGAGAATAACTGTGTATTTGGGCTCGCAGCGTGACCGCTCACGACCGTTCTCCCTTGCTGGGTAGGAGAAGAGGATACCGGTAGTTCTGTTGACAGGAGTGCCAACCTTTGAGCAGCCAACTGCTTTCGCTCCGGAGTACTCCAAGACAAGAAAAAACAGCTTTTAGGCATTTATGACTTAGCTCGAGAAAATACAGAAGTGTCTGCAGATGACTTGAAGCAGCGAGCTGATTTGGAAATAGTGAGGCTGCTCTGCATCCACACAATACGGTTTGGCTTTTCTATTCGTCTGAGAAATACGAGACTACACAAAGCTTTTGAGTTCTTGGAAGGACCGTTTGTTTTCTAAAACAGGCTTCCTGGTTGATATTGGCTTGTGATGCCCGCAGCGACATACTAGTCTAACTATGGGTGCCAAGGGGCTACAGAAGGGGTGACCTTTGAACCCGGGCGACTATCCCCCCCCCTCCACCGGACTCGCTACCCGTCACAAACGGCTTAGGATTGCTTGCAAAGTAAGAATCAATTCAAGGAATGTGTTATAGCATACCCTCATTTATGCAGCTGCAGAAGAGCTCAAAAAGCTATTACCCCGCAGGTAGAGGGCAATCTAAAATGCAGGACACGTTGAGGTCGTACGGCGTGCTCACCTTGCCAATGGACAAAGGTAGCTGTAGCCGTGCTTGGTCCGTCGGTCTGCCCCGTCACAATTGGCACTCAGCCACCCTTGAATTACGATGAGACGCAAACGCTTTCAATCTATCTATTTTCAGCCTTGTAGGTAGCAATTGAATGCATACTGTTAATCAAATAGGAACCAGCGTCACATAGTTCTGTGGGAATCTACGAAACCCTCTGAATAATGGTTCTTGAAAACGCTATCCCAAATACAGCTGTCATATCTAGTGATTTCTCGACAACCTGCAGTTACCTACAAATAGATTCACTAAATTGCTTTATGGCGCCACAGCTTGAATGTGGCTCGTAGAGCCACTGCTGCCGAAACTTCCACAACAATCAATATCTGAAATCGAGCAAATTTATTTTTTGTAAGAGGAGCAGGAAGCTGCTGACGCAAACGCTATTGCACCCGCTTCTTTCATCAGCGGCTATTGTCGTCACGACGCCGCTAGTAGTAGTCAGCGTTTCGTGGGCCTTAGACCAAGGCTGAGGCGCTCGAACTGCACGACCCAGGCCATGGGTTCGAGTTCGGCAGCGGGCGATCCTTCATTGCCTACTGCAAGCAGTGGTAATAGCCGCTAAGGCTCTTCTTAAGCATTGAATTATGCAGGCACAAAGACATATGAATAGTGAATGACAGAAGTCTTGCTGGGACGTCTAAAATGCAGAGACCAGCTTGAGTGTGGTATCCTGATCTATGCAGATCAAATATTTGCGACGGTGCACCGCTAAAAATAAACAGCCTTGACTGTGGAGCTTACGCGATTATCTGGTGAAAGGTCGCTTTGAAACAGGAAATCAAAATTGCTTGCAGATGATACGTGAGATTGCTAGCTAAGCGCATTATGAGGGTTAGGCATCCTAGTTTTAGTCGAAATAATTTTGCCCTTAACTAGCACCTTAGTTTTCTCGACATTCAAATCGAGAAATCTCACTGCCACCCACGTGCAAATGTCAGCAATACATGCGGCTAGAGTGTTGAGAGAGTTGGACGTGCTGGACAGCAGGTTGAGATCAAAGCACATGTACAGCTGTGACATCTGAATAAAAATGAAAGACTACAGTGCTTTGCGTTTACATCGGCAAAAGGAGAGTTTGAATTGTGAAAAGAAGCAGTCCGAGCACAGATCCCGCAGTTATCTCTCATACTTGAGATGGACGCTCTTCTGATGACTGTTACCATACGATGCCAATGCTCTGAAGTATCTTGCTGAGATAGACCTAAACCATTGCTCAGACGTGTCAGGGGTGTCTAAGCGATAAAAGAGATGCTCAAGAAGAACTTGGCGATCAGTAGTACCAAACGCTACTGAAAGATCCGTTGTAACAAGTAGAGAGATATCCTAAATCAGCGTTTGTGAGCTTGTCGATTTACTTTCACAGCAGTGCAGCCTGGCTGCACTACCAAAACAGCCACTAAACCTCGGCCGAATGTGATAAATATGGCTGTAAGGCTAGTCAACAAATCCCAAGCTTCAGCAATGTATCTACTTTGCTGAAAGAGCTGGGATATTAGATCAATGGATTAAGAGCAAACTTCTTACTCTGACCGACAAGACCTGTCACGGCTTGGCTCCTTAATGGCTCACTAGGTGAGGTGGTTGCTTTTCACGACCTCGGCCCCGATGTCGTGTGTTCGAATCCTGTGGTGAGCGATCCTTTATTGCCACTGCAAGCGGTGGCGATAGCCGTCAGGGCTCTTCTGTCGCTATACAAAAAGAGGCTGTTTAAGCAGCTAGGATTTCTCTCTTTATTTATACCTAGCTGAACTACTGCACTTATACGACGCATTTAAGCTGCTTAGGCTTCGAGTGGGCGGTAGAGAACTCTCGTGCATAACACCAACTAATCCTTGTGGCCCTGTGGAGTCACACACAGAGATACTATAATAATAATAATACACTTGTAAAAGTGCCCTCAGAGAACTCAATCTCTCTCTATAGGCGCTATACGTTTGCTGTAAAGGAAACACGAAAGATACGGTACAACGAATACACCATCTGTTTCAACCTCCTCATGCCCACCGGTCATCACAGGGTAATAAATTAGTTGTTCCAATCTTATGCCTAAAGATCTTTGGTGACAAAAACATCTGCTCTGCAGGTTCTAGACTGTGGTTCTCACTTCCACAATTTTTCTGCAACGAGTATACCCACCTGCTGCTGAATGTAGCCTATATACTTTCTTTCTACTGACTGTGGCACATCCTTTCAAGCCGTCCTGAACTGCTACTTCCATGCTACTCGCTTCCTCGACTGCCCTCCAGACTAGCTAGGCTTCTCACTTTCTCTTTACTTCGTGAGACGGAATCTGTTGGCAACCTTTACGAAAGCTGTTTAGGCTTTGAGTTCACTACCGAAAACTCTCATGTGTAACACCCACTTGGTACTTGCGGCTTTGTGGGGTTAACGAACAAGATACATTACACCCCTACAATAATAAAACATTATATAGCACCATCAGAGAACTGAATCTCTTTCTGAGCACTAAACATTTGCTGTAAAGGAAGCACACTTTAGCTAGGACGAACAATCTGGATAGGTACGATCTTTAATAGTCCATGTATGCCAGTCGATTGAAGTCAGTCTTGATCTTTTGTTCGTTTCTTCAGCTTTCGTGTACTGGTCATAGCTCACTAAATGTCTGCAGTAAACCCTGGGCCATCTGGGCGAGGTCATATAACGTGCTTAGTCATCAGATGAACAAAGCCTGCACTGTTGGGCTTAGCATAAGGTATAACTTTCTACGAGATGTGCAGGCTTCTGCATGAATTAATAGCGATGAAGTAAACAATCTACGCCCCAACAAATATTGTTCAGGTCCAGCGAACTGCTTGTTAAGGCCTCGAAATCATACAGCCCGTCTGCCAAATCTCATGGCTCATAAGCTCAGACATCATAACCTTTACAATAAGTAGTACACTTGTTTTAACATTCGTGTCAGCTATCAGCTAATTTTTTACCACAGCAGACCACATCAAAAGCACTTTTTCAAGAACTGGCCATTTCGTTTGGCTCGGCCTTTTCATCTACAAATCAAAATCCTTTTCGAATAAAAATCCTGAAAGTCGTCTGGTGGTGATTTCAAGCCGAAGCTCTTGAACTTCTTTATACAAACTAGGGGTTTAGGGGTGCGTTATCTACTGAAGTGTGTTCATCGCATAATTCCATGTATCTTATAATTTTAAGACAGCCTTTGACAATTGTATAACTTCAGGTGCAAGATGATGGTCGAGTGACGTATATCTCAACCAAAAAGAAAAGCCATATCCAAAGTCTAAACAGCAGTGCACAAATCTGCTCATGACCTCCTGAATTAAAAAGCTTCATTGTTGAGAGCAGGTTGTCTTTTTTCGAAGCTTGTGTGCAATCTTAGGCTGGGCTACAAAAGTTGTACTAATGCTGACCTCCAAAACCAGGTCAGCATTTAGCAAGAAATGGCAGCTTAGCTGCTAAGGCTGATTGGGATACAGCCATTCCCGAATTAACTTGACTCCATAATGCCAACGACAATGAGTCACCCCCTGGATGATGCCTCCTATAATTAATTATGATGCAGATCACCTTTTTAATAAAATATTTATACGATGCCCTGAGATAACTAAATTCCCAGCTAGGCACTCGACAATTGCAGAAAAAGGAAGCATGTCAACTGGTTAGTGGCAACATGATCAAGTACGGAAAACATACACGGATCAATGCTGTGGGGAATAGGTAGGGTTTTAGCTTAATTTTAAAAACCGAGGCCCTACAATAGTGCATAATGCGAGCAAAGCAAACACATTGTGCAAGTGAACGACTGCTGCATTGATTAAAAACAAATTGTACTATATTTCTCTCAGAAAATGCCACTGACAGCTGTCAGACAGGTTGAGAACAGACAATGAAGACCCATCGGCAGACAAGCCCTGCCTCCGGACAGTGGGTGCGAAGCGCAGCCGCATAGTGTGCGTGCTCGCGGTCAATCAAGTCATTCGCAACCCTATGCTACTGATTCCGCGAGCAAAATACAGTTAACTAAGTGGTACCGTCGAGCGGCGCCATCAATCGATCGCGCAAACGCGATCGATTGATGAATGTCCGTGAATGTTTAAATAGCAACCTCACTCCTGGGCACGAGCATCAAGAATGTCAAAACGTAAATTCAAAAAAATTGGCGCGTAAAAAGGTGCAACTGGAGGAGCTCGTGGCGGCGCTTGCAGTTGAGCGGGACATTCCGGGAGGTGGCTTTGTTGGGTTACAGATCACAAAGTCCGGGAGCGACATGCAGCTGCTGCGTCCTGCTATGACAGCCTGTGCAGCACATCGCAAAATAGAGCGACCAAATGAAGCTGCTATAGAGCAGCTATCGCCAGTACCATGCAAAAAAGCAGGTGGTAGCACAGGCAGCCGCCACAAGTGCCATTTGCCGTCCCGACGCCCCGGCAAAGTATTCACCTACAGAGCCCTGAAATGACAGCATTCAATTGGCGATCCGACATCCGACGCACGATTAGCGATTACGAAATATCATACCGCTATTCAAGATGCACTGGGCATTCTGCACGGTCAAGTGAACGAACAACTGCGACTGCACGGAAACAAACAGCACAGTCAGCGTAAATCCCTCGACAGTGAACTATTTGTGAGACTAGACAATGCCCATGAAAAGCTTGTCTGTTTTCAGAATGGAATCTGTGCTCAAAACCGAGAAGCTAACTTACTGCATATATTGGGCTCTTTTCCTGTAAACCTCAGTAAAGTGTGTAACTCTAAGGTCCTCCAGCAGACGGCAATAAACATGTTGTACATTTGCAAAACAAATGTACAAGGTGCAGAAGTTTTGTTCCTATGGACGAGGAGGCAGCACTGCCTCTGCTACCGTACACTAGTCTTCTTCTCTTCCTTCACCTTCGTCGTGCAAAAACCTAGGCATTCATTCTACATTCAAATTCGTTATGTTAAGGTACTCAAGTTTCTACAAAGTACTAGGCAACTCTCTCTGTCTCTGTCTCTCTGTCTCTGTCTCTCTCTCTCTCTCTCTCTCTCTCTCTCTCTCTCTCTCTCTCTCTCTCTCTCTCTCTCTCTCTCTCTCTCTCTCTCTCTCTCTCTCTCTCTCTCTCTCTCTCTCTCTCTCTCTCTCTCTCTCTCTCTCTCTCTCCCTCTCTCTCTCTCTCTGTCTCTCTCTCTCTCTCTGTCTCTCTCTCTCTCTCTCTCTCTCTCTCTCTCTCTCTCTCTCTCTCTCTCTCTCTGTCTCTCTCTCTCTCTCTCTGTCTCTCTCTGTCTCTCTGTCTCTCTCTGTCTCTCTCTGCCTCTCTCTGCGTCTCTCTGCCTCTCTCTGCCTCTCTCTGCGTCTCTCTGCGTCTCTCTGCGTCTCTCTGCGTCTCTCTGCGTCTCTCTGCGTCTCTCTGCGTCTCTCTGCGTCTCTCTGCGTCTCTCTGCGTCTCTCTGCGTCTCTCTGCGTCTCTCTGCGTCTCTCTGCGTCTCTCTCTCTCTCTCTGCGTCTCTCTGCGTCTCTCTGCGTCTCTCTGCGTCTCTCTGCGTCTCTCTGCGTCTCTCTGCGTCTCTCTGCGTCTCTCTGCCTCTCTCTGTCTCTCTCTGTCTCTCTCTGTCTCTCTCTGTCTCTCTCTCTCTCTCTCTCTCTCTCTCTCTCTGTCTCTCTCTCTCTCTCTCTCTCTGCGTCTCTCTGACGTCTCTTTCTCTCTCTCTCTCTCTCTGTCTCTCTCTGTCTCTCTCTGTCTCTCTCTGTCTCTCTCTGTCTCTCTCTGTCTCTCTCTGTCTCTCTGTCTCTCTCTCTCTCTCTCTCTCTCTCTCTCTCTCTCTCTCTCTCTCTCTCTCTCTCTCTCTCTCTCTCTCTCTCTGTCTCTCTCTCTCTCTCTCTCTCTCTCTCTCTCTCTCTCTCTCTCTCTCTCTCTCTCTCTCTCTCTCTGCTCTCTCTCTCTCTCTCTCTCTCTCTCTCTCTCTCTCTCTCTCTGTCTCTCTCTCTCTCTCTCTCTCTCTCTCTGTCTCTCTCTCTCTCTCTCTCTGTCTCTCTCTCTGTCTCTCTCTCTCTCTCTCTCTCTCTCTCTCTCTCTCTCTCTCTCTCTCTCTCTCTCTCTCTCTCTCTCTCTCTCTCTCTCTCTCTCTCTCTCTCTCTCTCTCTCTCTCTCTCTCTCTCTCTCTCTCTCTCTCTCTCTCTCTCTCTCTCTCTCTCTCTCTCTCTCTCTCTGTCTCCCTCCCTCCTTCCTCTCACAAGGGACAGCAATGAAAATCACTTTCGGCTGCACCTTGCAGCCTATGCATGCAAGCGAAGCCACCAGCCCACCAAATGACAGAGCAAATGTTGTATTGCTCCTGCTTCTCTTGGAATCCAACAAGACACAGTAGATAGCTACTTCGAACAAGCCACCTGACTTGCCAGTAATTCTGCTTGCCATGCCTCCTCTAAGAATAGGGAACGGTGGTCGGCTGCGGCCGGTCACCAAAAGCAAGCTGCAGGCAATGCAGGCTGCCAAGCATGCAGTGTACACTCAAATGAGAGAAATTGTAGCCAAGTTGGCTTTCTTGGCCATATCTCACCTCCGAAAAGCTTTATAAAGTGCCTTAGTGAGTCCTGCCCATCTCCGAAAGCTCAGAAGATTTCTCCAGTTGCTTAGAGGAGTTACCCTGTTTGAGCCCTTGCCTGTACCTCCCATTTACCGCCATAGATCGATGGCACCACGAAAGGGGAAGGGCTCCTCCCTCGATGCTCTTTTGGGCACTCTATAAATATTCGTGCTCTCCATAAGTGTGTCCTGTTTTGCTCAAATCCACGTATTTGCTGACGTTGCTCTTGCTTGCATCCTGTGTAGCTCACTGACGGCTTCCGGTGTAACACTATATGGCAGACCCCCTCACCCTTCACCCCTAGAGTCCCCCAAGGCCCCTCCCCCAAAGCCTGCACGTACTGGCGCTCATAGTTCCCGCTCGGCTCACACTCTCCAGTCGCTCGAATGCTTCCTAGCAGCCACAGTTGCAACGACGTTTTCTTGGACTATAAAACTGCAACCGAAAACTGCACAGCCCACAGTACTGGCAGCAGCTACTCATTGCCGACTGTGTGTGTGTGTGTGCTTCTTTCTCATCTGTCACTGAGGCAAATATTTTAAGCTGAGGCACTTTTTGCTTTGCGAAATAATGAGTCGATGAGACTAGGGCATTGGCTGCCTGCAAAGTCGGATAAGAAAGAAAGGACTCATTTTACAACCCCAAAAACTGGGTATTGAGGCAGCAAAATTGCATCTTAAAACTCTCGATCAGCATTCTCCATCGACACACTTTAATTCTGCACACCAGTTAGCATAGCTTTGCTATTCAAAAGTACATTGATTTTAATTAATTTACTTATTAACTATAATTACATGGATCGTCTACAAGCTTCTACATATACCTAATAGAAAAAGATTTAGTTCTCTCAGCGATAATGTACAGATGCTTGATTAACGGCATCACTATTGTTACCATTATCATTATTATTATTACTATGTAACACCGGCCCGTGTGGTGACCTTATAATTCTCTACTATACCCGACAGTTCTGAAGGACGGTCAGCTCTCTAGAGCGGGCATAAAGAGTTTCACTTCGGAATGATGGCACACATGACAGGACAAATTAATCAATTACTGTAACCCAGCGGCCCAATACCAACCAGGGAACTTCACTATTCAATCGAGGTCGCAGTGAATAACATCAGTGAGTTCAGTATATAACACAAAACAGCTTTGAAATATAATTGCAGCCTACGGTAGGCAGAAGAGGTGTACCATCCCAGTGGAACAGCAGGTAAAACCTCTGAAACCAGCAGCAGTTTTTTACATGCATGGCAGAAAGAGATAACTAACAGCACCGAGTAAGATATGTACATAAATAATAACCCACGTACTTTACACAACATATATATATATATATATGTATATATATATATATATATATATATATATATATATATATATAACATATTGACAGGGAGACTCATACGAACCCATCCGCCACGGCCGATAATCCATTCGGCAACGAATTCAACAATAAAATCGACCGTCCATTGGATGACAGTGCGTATGATACCCACATCTCCGAGTGCCTACGACAGTATTATCATTATTAGTAATATTAATTATAAAACATTTGCATTGCAACCTAAGCACACAAAGCATACAGAAGATAATTCACGTGGCTCCAGCAAATACTGTGAGGAACAGGTGGGTTTTAGCTTCTTTTTTAAATGTTATCCAGTCTCTGGGAGCATAATAACTAAAGGCATGGCCTCCAAAAAAATTGAGGTTGGTTAGATGTACAGCTCAACGACTTGAGTCTGCTGAAGTGAGGGTGGTATGATGCCTCGCCTGATTGGGAACAGTTCTGATAGGCGAGTGACACAACCTTGAAGCCAATACTCTGCTTAATTCAGCAATTTCGCAGTGCACGACCGACAAGCCAAGCTGAAGAGATTTGCACCAACTGTAAGCGCTTTACTTCACAGGTCTTAAAAAAGCAAGTACTGATTGAAGTCGAGATGGGATGTTAAAAATTCATGAGCCAACTTGGATGTGGTTTACCAGTCTAGGCTGGTCCGAATTTATGCAATTTTACTAAGGTGAAATTAGGCAGGCTTGATTGCGGACCTGGTGCGGTCGGTTAGCAAAAGGTCACTTTGGAACAGTATACCCAGATTTTGCGCTGATGCTACAGGAGATGTGGCAGCCGAGCCCATTTTGAGGGATAGATTTGCCAATTTCCAACACAAGCTTTGACCATCGATTGCATGCTAACATTCCTTAACCTGCACAAAATGAACATACTGCAGCGGTTTCAGCGACAAGACAAAAAAATAGTCAAAATTAAAGTTGCACTTCAAGAAACTGTTTTAGAATCGTTACTTTTTAGCTAATCCAACGCATGGCAGCACGTATGCACTCGACTATAGGCCAGCAGAAATCTCCAAAAGTATAAATGCTCCCTCATAACAGCAGATATGAGCAAAGCTCCCAGTGGAATAATAACCCAGCACTAGTTAGATTCACGATCAATTTGCTGCGCTGATTTAGCTGACCCAGTATTCGCAACTAACATACAAGCAGAGCATGGCAAGCAGTGTCATTGCTGAAATGTCAAATCGTTTCACTCAGCATTGCTCAAGATGCCTTCGATGCCGTTGATCTGATTTTAGAAGAATTTCTCGGTGTAAGGGAACGATATTTATTAATACGTGCAATGCTAGTTTCATCCATCGAGCACTGTCACAGGTGCTGTCTAAGGCAGAAACCTCTATGAACAGGTACTCTAAGGAAAAAATTAGCCATCACTACAGGCTCTTAAAGAGTAGTCAAAATATCGGTTTTCAACAAACTGGTCTAGTGCAAGCAAGTCAGATTAAGTCTTCAATCTTGAATGTCTGCAAACTCAGCAATTAGCCCTGGCTTCACCCTAGGGGTAAGGTGCTTGCCTTTGACTGCCGATGCCAAGGGTTCGAATCCAGTGCCATATGCAAAGCTCCTGGATAGAGATTGTTTGCTTAGAGTGACATACGAATGAATTATATTTGTTTTTTATTGTAATGCATGTGTTTTAAAATGTGGCTCTAAGTTGGATAATTGTTCTCAATTATTTAATTACATTTTTGGCACGGCAAAATGTTGCCTAATACATATGGGCACAATATCGTCGGCATTACCAACTCTAGGAAAAGCCTGACCTAAATCAAAGGCAATACAAGGTCCGCCTCGAAGCCGAAGCTGTGCAGCTTTGAAGCAAAGGTGGCCACGGGAGAGTGGGGCTGGGGAGGAGGGGTTAACAATCCCGACGTACTTCGGTAGGGCAGGCCTCTGAGCAGCAGCAGCAGCACCAGCACGACGACCGACCGAAAAATCCACAATACGCAGTGCACTGTGCCGACAGGCGGTAAGAGCCCTTGCGTGAGACCGAGGCTGGCCACAGGCAGGCTGCTTCGGAGGAGCGCACTGCTCCACGCAACCGAGGCTGGCCACAGGCAGGCTGCTTCGGAGGAGCGCACTGCTCCACGAAACGATAACCAGAAAGAAGGTCCACTCTCGACCCTAGAAGTGCTTAAGAGCCCCAATAGAAGAATTCAAGCTGCGGAATTCACAGCTCAACTTGAACGGTGGCGCAGCAGGTTGGATGGCGCTGGGCAAGCACAAAACCGAGGAGCATAATAAGGTCAAAGGGCACAGCCGCAGGCGATTGTAGGAGCCAGACAAAAAAGAGAGTGACAAGGTCCGGGACTTGCAGCTTGCTACTCGAGGCCCTAAAAACGCACCTATTTAGGACAGCATTTAGTGGGTCCCTGTGATTCGTCCTCCATGTGCTTATGCGTGCCGACACTGTGCATGCTGCCACTAACCACATTTGCACGCCGACCCTGTGCATGTCACCCCTAGCCATGTTATTCATGTTGTTTGTGTTGTTGGTGACAGCGTGCACAGCAGGCAGCACATGCTGCAACTATGCAGTGCCTGCGCATACCGATGCACGACAAAAGGCAATAGGGGCACCCGACGGTAAAGCCCCAACGACTTTCAACTCTGTGGGGAAAAGGAGCGGCCACTGGGCAAAGGGCAATCACCTTCCTGACCATGTGATAGGCAAAGTAGAACAGAGTCACCACACGACCCCAGTTAAAGTTGCCGTCTGCGAATAGCTGCTTTGCCACCGAAACAAATGTGCCCTTTGTCGACTGCGGTCCCAGACTGGCGATCATTCTGCAACACAGAAGCAGCCACAGCATAAGGAGCATGCCGTCGACCAATGTTTGAGCAATCTATGTACGAGCAATGAATGTTCGAGCAACGTTCGAGCAATGTTTGTTTGAGCAATGTTCGAGCAATGACGTTGGAGCAATGACGTTGGAGCAATGACGTTGGAGCAATGACGTTGGAGCAATGACGTTGGAGCAATGACGTTGGAGCAATGACGTTGGAGCAATGACGTTGGAGCAATGACGTTGGAGCAATGACGTTGGAGCAATGACGTTGGAGCAATGACGTTGGAGCAATGACAATGACGTTGGAGCAATGACGGTGGAGCAATGACGTTGGAGCAATGACGTTGGAGCAATGACGTTGGAGCAATGACGTTGGAGCAATGACGTTGGAGCAATGACGTTGGAGCAATGACGTTGGAGCAATGACGTTGGAGCAATGACGTTGGAGCAATGACGTTGGAGCAATAACGTTGGAGCAATGACGTTCCACCAATGACGTTCCACCAATGTTCGACCAATGATGTTCGAGCAATGATGTTCGATCAATGACGTTCGACCAATGACGTTCGACCAATGACGTTCGACCAATGACGTTCGACCAATGACGTTCGACCAATGACGTTCCACCAATGACGTTCCACCAATGACGTTCCACCAATGACGTTCCACCAATGACGTTCCACCAATGTTCGACCAATGATGTTCGAGCAATGATGTTCGATCAATGACGTTCGACCAATGTTCGACCAATGATGTTCAAGCAATGTTCGAGCAATGTTCAAGCAATGACGTTCGATCAATGTTCACGCAATGATGTTCGATCAATGATGTTCGATCAATTATGCTCGACCAATGATGTTCAAGCAATGTTCAAGCAATGACGTTCGAGCAATGTTCGAGCAATAATGTTCGACCAATGACGTTCGATCAATGAGTTCGATCAATGAAGTTCGACCAATGTTCGACCAATGATGTTCAAGCAATGTTCGAGCTATGTTAAAGCAATGACGTTCGAGCCATTTCAAGCAATGTTCGATCAATAATGTTCGACCAATGAGGTTCGATCAATAAGTTCAATCAATGACGTTCGACCAATGTTTGACCAATGATGTTCAAGCAATGACGTTCGAGCAATGCTCACCGATAGAGCTGCTGCTGCCGACGCAGGTACTCCTTACCGCTGGACTACGACCCGGGGTTTCATGTCCATCAGGTCAGCTCGAATGAATACTAGGCAGACAACCCATTCGGCACCTCACACACTTCAATTGGAACAATCCTTCACCTGTACTCCTACACCTCCAGGACAGTTTACCGCCGGCTCATTGCCAGCGGCTAGCAGGGAAGTCTGCAAGTTCACTCACTCAAGCAATCTTCTGCGCCGAGAAGTAAGAGATCATGTCTTCAAGCTGCTCCGAGACTCCACTACATGTTGGGCAAAGCCTCACAGAGAGCTTTGTTCAACACTTCAACAAGCACTTCGGACGACTCTCTCCGAAAAGTTGCCTAGCAACAACAAACAGTTGGTCCTGGTCAGCAACGCCCCAGCCCCTCTAAATCCTTAAGATTCCACCACCAGCCGAGTTCCCTTCCCCTCGATTCCCAATGAGGTCAAAGGATACTGAGCAGTTTTTCAGACTAACAGCCTAATTCTTAAGCCGTGAGAAACGAGATGCAGCCCTCGGAATCTGAGCTATCGAGAGTTA
Organism: Cristatella mucedo; assembly: GCA_009760855.2. Taxonomy (NCBI): domain Eukaryota; kingdom Metazoa; phylum Bryozoa; class Phylactolaemata; family Cristatellidae; genus Cristatella; species Cristatella mucedo. The sequence continues at coordinate 399,658 of WPIO01000147.1, read as the reverse complement.
TCTAATGTGAACGTCGACACAAAGGGCAGCAGCAGCAAAGGGCAGACAGACTTTTGAATTGTACCCCAGTTTACCGGTCGCGCTTCCTGTCTCCTTTGGTTACCTGTGCACTCTTGAGTGAGTGCTACTAACCAGGAGTCCTACTAAACACAGGCCGTGAGTCTTTTGCATGATTGTCTTAGCATGATAATCGTGACCTTGTACCTGCTTGCATAAGCAGAATACCATGTTTTTCATTGAATCTTGGTTAGCGCATCTCTTGCAGCAAGCTCTAAAGCGCCTGAATAGAGCTCAAGTTCTCTTAGAGCATAAATACAAAAGACTTACAATTATTAGTCTTAATGCCTTTAGGCTGGCTCATACAGTCACCAGCTTCTAGCATGCCTATAACGATGAGCTGGGACGTTCTGGAAGAGCGCCTCCCTTTCCTCAGCCCGCCACCCTCTCAGTGGAATAACCAAGTTACCGTCACCCCACCACCACAGCCAACCTAGTGGGATCTATTACTCCCCTGAGGCAATGCCAGGGTTGGAGCACCAGGGTGACACGAGATCTGAGGGCGGAGCCCCTCTGTAAAGGGGGTCTGGGGGCGTCCCCCCAGCGCCTGCGGGTGTTGCAAAGCCTGGCCAAGCATCAAGGGGCCTGCCTCCGCACTTTGGCAGCTGCCACCCCTGCTACGCCCTGGCTGTGCCTCTGCTCCTTCCTGCTAGCAGCTTAATGATTGTCTGAAGACTAGCAGCAGTTTGAGCAGACCCTTAGCGAACCACACTTTTAACCATCTGCGAGCCTGACTACTTAATACTGAAGATAAAAACGGTTCATTAAAACTAGGGGGAACTTAAAAAAATAGACCTTGGAAGTTCATTTTTGTTGCAGATAGGTGAATGTTCACTAATAAATTCCTATACAGCATTTGCAAAGTGCCTAGGAAAAGATTAAGTTCTCTGAGGGCACTATACAGACGTATTATTATCATTATTACTATTATTATACCCAATGTGATTGCCAAGCACAATCTAGGTTTTCACTTCCATGTAGAAGATGACACTTAGTTGTATGGCTGCTTTGATCCCTTTCAGCCCTCGAGCACAAGCACGTCGAATTCTCTCAACTCACTTGTTGCATGTATTGATGAGATCCGAACATGGATGGCAGAAAACTTCCGAAATAAGGGGGTTCCAAAAAAATGTTCAATTTTTTCAAAATTCGCGTATTAAAGATAAACTAGTTATAAATGCAAGCTCAAATTTTGGTGGTTGTAAGATGACTGGAACATGGTCAATAAAATTATTTTGTAAGACCTATCTAAACCGGAAGTCGTACATCGAGCTCAACAAAATAATTTTCTTTGACAAATAACTGAGCCGGAACTGCGGTTTTCTTGTGAACTCTGCGAATATAAGCTACTCAGCCCTAAACAGACCCTCAAAAAATAACCGGAGAATGATAAAACGTAAAAATTTCCTGGAAATGACACGCCCCTCGAGATCACACGTCCGACTGGTAGTATAACAAGATCATAAAAGAGTAAACCTCCTATCGGCAGGGTGCCTTGTCCTGCCTCCGCTTCCCCGCTCCGCCCATAGCAACCGGTGGTAAACGGCATTCCAAGGCCCACTCCTTATTTACTTGGCAGAAACCTGTTTACATCGGATCACAAACCGGAAGTGACTGTCATTCGGCCAGTAGACGAACATTGGGGATAATGTATTGAGAATTTGCTGCTGCCGGGGCCGCCGTAACTAAGGAGTCCACTATCACGGCACCGCATGAATCCTGGGACAGCTGATCCAGTTCCTGTAGCCGCCATAAAGCACGAGGAGACGGCCGTGCTCTTTTGTTCGGCGGCCGGTCAGCGTGGTGACTTGGATGGAACTAGTGCGTCGTTTACTGGAAGCCAATCTGAAAATGTTGATTCATTTTTTTATTCAAGGAAGTTTAGGTGATTTTAAGTTCTCATTTATGTCGTTACTAGTTAGATATTTGTATTGGCAAATGCCGGTGAGCCGCCCGGCTGTAGCCTAGATTGCCGGCCTGAGGTATGAGACCTATCGCGGATATGATCTGCTTAGGCTGTATAAGGATCTTGTTAGGTTGACCTATTCCTAAGATCCATATTTATCTATTTATTGAATATGTTGAATGTTGAATAATATTGAATGTTCGTGCGATGATAGCGTTTCCTAGTGCTGCCTCTTGGTTATAGCTTGGAGTTCTCAAGTTTATCTGCAAACGACAGTCAAATGCCTGCTGTCATTTATGTCATATCTCCTAAAATAATGATCCGATAACCTTAAACTTTGGAATACATGATTGATTATAGTTACATAATTATTCCAGCCTTCTCGCATGCATATTGGACCTCAGTAGATAGAGTTGTTTTGGTCAAAACTGGCAGTGTTTGTCGCACTAGGCTGTTGTCATCCTTTCACTCACATGGCGTAAAAATGTCACAGGTAGGCTACTTGTGACCCAATCAACGTGAAATTCGAAGTACATGCTCCTAAGTATGTTTCGATGTTGTATGGCGACAAATATAGTAACACTCTTGTTATTCCATGTCACCTACATGCTTTGGCACCTTAAGTTGGCTACTCTGAGTGCTGTCACAGCAGTAGTACATGGTACCTGGTAAATTGTACAACTTGGTCGATACTGCGCCGATCTGTGTGAAACTTGGGATATAGGTGGAGCTCACCTGTCTTGACACTCCCCTGTGCATCTACGCATGATGGGTGTGTATGCATATAATGTGCCTGCGACAAAGTGTCCGTGGGCTGTGTTCGTGATGACAGTCAACAGTTTAAGATGTCAATTTTTTTTAAGTATTTTGTGGGTGGAGAGTCTCCAGTCGAGTGTCTTGCATTTTTTGAGCGGTTTGCCATACTTCTACAATGTTTTATTAATCGAAAAAATTTGGAGCTGCCTTTTACCAGTAGTGCTATACGTAACCTTGGACTTTTAAAGGTTATAAGAAGGTCAAAACAGCAGCTATTATACATCAAACGATAGCTAATGCTACCAGTGTTCTTCGTGCCAATTTTTATGCCAATCAGTTCACTGGTCTTCGCACAATATTTTATAAACATGCTTTTGGAGGGACAACTCCCCTATTGGCGGCCATGTTGGGGGATAACTCCCAAAACTGCCGGACATACCCCCTGATGATACAACCAACTTACTAGTTATGGGCAAACCAAGTGTGGCTCAGAAATTGGAAAATTTAACGCTCAAATTTTCTCTGCCAGAATATCTCTTTTTCCTCTGCACGAAATCTAGATGTCGTGTTCTTAAGTGACCTTTCACTAGACGACCACATTTGCTCCATGGTAAAGTCAGCCCACTTTCAGCTACATAGCATTGCTAAAATTCGGGCTTGTTTAGATAGGGATACCACATCTAAGTTGGTCCATGCATTTATCACATCCTTTCTCGACTCTTGCAACTCACTGCTTGCTGGCCTACCAGCATGCGCAATCAGGCGATTACAGCTGGTGCAAAACTCTGCAGCTATGCTTGTCTGTCGTGAGCGGCGCAGTTGACACATAACACCACTTCCTGCCGACCTGCACAGGCTACCAGTCAAGCAACGGATCGACTTCAAGGTTGTATTGCTCACTTTTAGGTCCCTTAATTCTTAAACTCCAGCCTATCTCTCAGATCTACTCACCCACCAGGCTAAGCATTGTATCACCAGCTTTTCGGAATCTAACTGTTTACCCATACCTAGTATAAATCTCTAATCCTTTGGAGACCAAGCCTTTAGTTAGTATGCTTCCAAGGCCTAGAACTCACTCCTGACTTGTGTCACGACATCTCCTGACTTGTCCAAATTTAAAAAGAAACTTTTTAAATAATAATAATAAGTATATTCTTATTGTCGTTGTTGTTGTTATTGTTCCCTCATGCAGACTTTGAATGGCAAAGAATCGCAAAAAGTATGCTTACCCTAAAGAAGCTTCAGTAGCAGGACGAAATCTATTGGGTTGCGCCTAGTCCTAAGTACTATCGAGACAGGATATCGAGCATCGAATTGAGTTTCCTATTTAAAAGCGCACACCCAGGAGATAACAGGCAAATGCTTTTCACGGCAAACCTTGTTGATCAGCCTTGTCAATGGTGACCTAACCTAGCCGAGACGGTTTCTAAAGGCTATGTTTGTAAGCTTCATCCTTTCTCCAAACTAAATTGAAGTTCACAAGAATGCAGTAATTGCATCGCCCCAATGCACCGCCCATATTCCACCAAAGGCAGATCGAAAAGTATAATGCTATGCACACTCTGGCACCAAGCTAAGCTCTGAAAGCAAATCGTGCTTAGCCACGTTTCAAGGTAGGTTTCGAGAGAATGCCAATGCGAGGTTATGATGGTAGACAAAAGTTTATAGAGCAGCATTAACACACAACCCACGCAGTGTGTGCGCTTGCGCGAAACGCATGCACACTCACGTGTTTGCACACACTGCCGTAAGCAAGCACACATGCCCATACATTCGTGAGCACACGTCTGAATAAAAAGACATTAAAGCATGCATAACAAGATGACAGGCATAAAAAGCCGCACAATCGCAAAGCGCGCCGAAGGCATGCACAGAGGCTTCGGCCAACTAATTTTCGCATGCGAACTGGCCCTCGCTTCGCACAAGGTCGGGCCTCTTACGCAGGCGACTTCGGCAGGCACAAAAGGAAAGCCAGTCACACGCCGAATCGTGACGAAAGCGTGTGAGTCGCACGCGTGATACGCGCTAGCACAAGCTTACTTACACCTGCAGCTTCTCGTTGCGGTCGAGCTCATCCCCAATGATGCGCAGATAGCCACCGACTTGCTTGGACAATTTCGCTTCATCTGCAAGGCAGCCAAAAAAAGGCCGGCCGACGTAAGCTCGAGACAAAATCAACCGCAAGGCAGCAGCCACAGCGAAGGCACTTTATAAGCAGCAAGATGATAACCGCAGCACACGCACGAATGCCATGTCGATGAGACTCTCTTCACAAACAGCACAGACAGACTGAAGAGAGCGAGAGCAGCCCTCCAGCTCGTAGATCTTGCGTGAGCATCGGATGCACGGTCGATCGACCGGCACAGCAGTCACACAGCAGTGTGAATGCACCGTCGACTTTCCAGACAGTAGCTGAGCTACTGTCGCTCAAGTCGCCTCGCGACAGTAGCTGTCTCGACAGTCGCCTAGCGACAGTAGCCTCGTGCAGCACGGCTCTCAGCGGCCCAGAGAGCTGCCCGAAGCATGGCTGTTTCTTACAGCATGCAGCTCTATCTATCTATCTATCTATCTATCGCGTGAACCCCAGCGAATTTTTCAGCTAGGACTGGTAGCAGAAGTGCACAGCTCAGCCGGCAACGTGCGGCAGCCATGCAGAAGCATAATATTTTTAGCAACCGCATGCGCGCCTGCAATCAAGCAAGCCTGGCCTAGCGTCTGAGCGTATTGGTAAAATCATGACCACACAAATAATAAATTCTAGAGAAACAGACAGCAAAGGTGAGCAGCCTTCAAACAAGAGCATGTAGAGTGCTCAGTTAACTAAGAGACAGCTTATCACGAAAATATCAATGGAAGTTTTAATAAGCTATGCCCCAGCCAGAATCCGAAAATACAAAACCGTTCGACGGTCGATGGTGCCGAGCGATGACCTGCAGCACGACAAGGCGAGGCTTCCGAGGGCCGTGGCATGTCGGATCGGCCATAGGTATGCACACCCACTCTCACCCACTAGCCCAGCTCACTGCACCCACACTGGAAAAACTGAGGCAGGGTTGAGGAGGGCTGGTGCGGCAGGGCACGTGTATGTGTGGTGGCACGCACATGCATGCACATATGCATACATGCACAAACGCATACATGCACAAACGCACACATACATGCGCAAACACATGCCAATGCATATGGTCACGTAAACAATCCCTGGCAACCCGGAGTTACTGTTGCTGTCCAAACATATTCCCGATCAACATGTACCTTTGCTGCTGCATTAACGAGTTCTCGTTACTGTCCGGATGCTGGGTCTGATATGCAGCATGAGAATATTAACATCTGCATTCATTCTGCATCCCATTAGAACCAAAACCATCTCAGCTAAGCATCTTGCTCCAGGCTCAGTGAAGAATAATCATAAACTGACCCCACAAAAACTCACTCCAAGTTTTCCATTGGTTGAACAAGCAGCTTGCTTTGCTGACACAACATGCCAGAATGACAGTTCTGTCGTATGTCTGTCGATCTGTCTGTCTGTCTCTATGTCTGTCGTTCTCCTGTATCTCTCTTATCTGGCGTGCAAACATTTCACCGCCTTTCATGTCGACATCAATGCCGACAGAGCATCGGGGAAGCTGAGCCAGTCAATGCCATACCCAAAACACAAGCAGCAAGTACAGAGCACAAAGTACATGCCACAGGACAGAGCATAGAGGGCTAATATCAGGCTGCTATCGACTTCTAGCAAGAGATCACGAATGCCCGAGCTTAATAGGTCAGCAGCATGTTGAATTAACCATAATTCTGGGGCCTCCGCTACGACCACGGCTGCAACGGACCACACACACAGAATGGCATAAAGAGTCAAAGTAGCCACAATTGTGGCAAGCAGATGAAAGACTGATGACACCAAACGATAACAGAGAGCTGTCGACACACACAAACACAGAGATTGATGTTTGCACACAGATGGGTTTCTTATACATGACATGCCGATTCCAAACGAGTCGTGCACGTGACCGGCAAGCTTGCTACAGCAGTGAGCTGGCAGGTAAACGCTTGCCATCGGCTTACTGCAGCAGGGCGGAGGCTGACTGAGTTTGCCGACCAATCAGTAACAGGCCCAAAAAGCAACACGAATGCAGCCTTCATGGACACGTAATGCATGGGATCTGTGGGACTGCAAGAATTCGGCTTCCTCTTTGGACTGTCTTTCCCTAATTTTACCGAAGCAGCGAATAGGAATTCCCTTTGGGTAGGTTGATACGTGCCCACGGATAGCCGCTGCTCTATTTCCATGTGCCACCAAACAAGAAACTTTACGATCCTACTTTCAAGATCTCTTTCGTTGCCAAGTAAGATCAAATGTACCAACCACAGCCCAACGACGAGGCTAGTCCGGACTCGGGAGCTGCAACACTGTATATAAGTGGCTGGTTTGCCACTTGTTTGCATTCGAGACGAGTTCACAGGTGCCTTGACTCCAACTTAGACGCAGCTTAATAGTAGTGCACTCCCTCTTCACGACCAGGTCGTGGCTTCCGGGTCCTGCAATTTTCTGCAATCTTTATTGCCCACTGCAGGCAGACAGGACTGGTAGGCGATATGGTTCTTCTGCTGCTACTTAAATGAGGCTGTCGAGTCTGCTGACCTTTAGCATTTTAATTTATTAGGACAGGTGAAGCTGAGCATGGTGCTACTTCTTGAGCAAGACCGATAGAAACCAGGAACAAACGAACAGTCATGGCAACGTCATGGCACCGCCAAGGGCACGTATTCTTCACAGCTTTGCACGAAATGGCGGACTGTAAAAATCGCACTCCGAGAGAGTCTCTGATGCTCGGACAGGTTTAGCGAGTACAGGGTTAGCGATCGAATTAGATTTTCAGGCAGCAGGCAGTAGGCAGCAAAGGCAATCGCTGAGGAGCAAGACAAACCTGACCGTAGGGCCAAGTCAGAGCGCCCAATGCTTGCTGAGGTCGTGGCTGCCAATGTAGTGCATAATAAACACACTTCTTATCGAGGTTACAGTAATGTAGTAACATCTGTCACTGAGATCAATGTAGGCCATCTCTGGAAAATGCCCTGTCGATTACAATCGGCAACGGCTTTCCCGTGACACCTCAAATGAGTGGAGCTGGTAGGATGCTAATAACAATAATAATAGTAATAATAATAATACTAATAATAATAATACATTTGTATATCACCCTCAGAAAATGAACATCTTTCTACGCACTTCACAGATGCTGTATAGAAAGCATTACCAAACAATTGGTGGTAACATTCGCAAGCAGCAGGCAGAGAGAGTGTAAGCCGGTGCATGCACACTAAGGACGAATAACAAAGACACTAGAGGGATGCAGGCCGGAAGGCAGATTCAGCATTCAACTTCCTACAAGAAAGAGGATTGAAGCAGAGCCAAGAATAAACCTGCCACGTTGTAAGCTTGCCCCTTCTCCTTTAAAGGAATCTGTTCAATGGCATCATCGGAGCCTAGTCACATGTATGTCCATCTGTAACTCCACAAAGCCACAAAGACTATGTGGGTATTATGTAAAAGTTTTCTATTTCACTCAAAGCCTAAACGGCTTTCGCTTCACATTCAGTAGCCAACAGACTTCATCTCATGCAACAAAGAGAAAGTGTGCCGTATAGCTGAGTCAGGTGAGCAGTAGTGAGAATCGTGGAAGTAGCAGCTCAGGACGATATGCCTGCATCTCTCATTTTTCTAGATTAAACTACCCTAGCCCTGCTTGGCTGCCAGTAGAATCCCGGTGTCAGCAATCCAAAGTCAGCAATCCTATCCTGATGCAGGACAAGGGACACTGCAGCCCAGCCTCTGCACTCTGATGCTAGCGTTCTCCGTGTCACCAGCAGCAGCTGCAGTAAGAGCAGCCTTTGGGTCTCCCCCCACCCACTCACCCACCCACCCCAAAGACATCGGCTAGAGCCTGGGTTTTCCAATTATACATGATAAACAAACAAGAGACTGTCCTGAAAGCTCATTCATGCTCGGCCCGGGTGACTAGCCAGCTCGACTGCTGCAACTCTCTCGTCCAGACTGACTCGGAAGAAAAAGCCCCTAGGGAGGCGGAGGCCTGGAATCGAAGCCAAGACGTAGCTGCCTGTCGGAGGACGGGGCAGGCTGCAGGCTACACAGGGCGCTCGACTGGCTGCCGGCGCAGCACCAAAAACGCCGGTGTTGCACACAGCTAAAGGCTGATGCAACGGGCTGGCTGGCTGGCAAATGGTCCTCCTCCGTCCTGCTGCGTAAATTCACAGATATCCTACCGGCTGCATGTAGACTGGCAAACGATCGAAGTCGAGTCACCGGCGAACTTGCTGCCATGCCATCAGTCGAGGCGGTCGGGGAGCAGGTGACCGCGTGGGCAGGGCACATAGCAGCAGCAGTGTGACAAATGTAATGTAATGCAATGTAATGTATCTCCGTCTGTAACTCCACAAAGTCATAAAGACCATGTGGGTGTTACGCAGGAGAGTTTTGCATAGCACACTCACAGCCTAAGCGGCTTTCGGTACGCGTTCGGTAGCCAACAGACTTCGTCTCACGCAACAAAGAGAAAGTGGGAAGCATAGCAGAGTCAGGAGAGCAGTTGAAGTAGTGAGTAGCATAGAAGTAGCAGCTCAGGACCGCTGAAAAGGATAAGAAGATGATGAAGCCCATTCCACATACGTGTTGTAGATAATGACGATAGTATTGCTGAGATAACGGCTGGATTGGACGACGCAGGCGAGTGAGTGGAGACACAGGAAGTACGAGCGTATGTACGAGTGAAGCTACATGTCGCAGCTGTCGTAGCATGTGGAAGAGATAGGAGAGGACCGAGTTCGCACACGGCCGGCATACATGCAGAAAGTGTAGGCTTCAGCGCCGAAAGGGTCACATGATCCGTGCAGCCATTCACCATCAAATCTGCTTAGTCAGCAGATACGGGCCAGGCTGCAATGTGTCACGTGTTCCCATGTGGCCCGCCCACTAGGCGGGCGGAGTTGTGGAGACCGGCTAAAGAGGTAGTCGGGCTGAGAGCTGAACAAGGTATCGGTGATACCACGCCCACAACTGTACCAGTGGTCGACTGGAAGGATAGCAGTGTTCTTGGCCAGGTTCTGGAAAGCCATAGGATGCTCTGCTTAATGTCAGATAATCACAAGCAGCCGAAGCAGATACACCCCTACACCGGAGAGGGAAGACCAATCACAAACCGAGAGTGCAATACGGCAAGTACACGGCACGGAATGAATTCGGACGACGTAGCAAACGTTTAGTACGTATGAACGTATGTATGTTGGGCCTTGTGCACCAACGCATTTCCACTTTTAGGATTTCTACTTACAATGAAAGAGCTCGCCGAGATCTGCTCTGCAGGTCTCAGAATAAGGAGTTCACAGCCACAATTCTTACATACCGATTTAGCAGCAAAAGAGCCTGAACGGCTATCGCCACTGCTTGCAGTTGGCAATAAAGGATCGCCCACTTCAGGATTCGAACCCACGACCTTGGTCATGAAGAGCGAGCACCTTATCTCCTGGATTATCACAGCCCTTACTCGGTAGCTGCCGACTGTAACACAACCTCTCCAGCCATCCTGAGCTGCAGCTTCAATGCTACTCACTTCCTTGGCCCTCCTGATTCAGCTATGCTTCTCACGTTCTCTTTGCTGCATGAGATGAAGTCGACGATAATGTTATCAACAGTGTGCATACCGACAGCCACTTAGGCTTTGAGTGTGCTAAGAAAGCTCTCCTGCATTGCATCTACTTAGTCTTTGTGGCTTTGTGAAGATATGGGCAAAGATACATTACTTTTTATTACTTGAGTGGGGAAGCCGATCAGACCCCTTTAAAGTGCCACTGGCTTACAGCAGCCCGCTAATGCCCATATGCCAGTTCTAAAAAACCTAGCAGTCATACTTCTAAAGGCAGCTTTCCACGGCAGTACCTTCATGCTGTCAGAACTCATTCAGTGCAATGTACTGGTCTTCTCACTCAAGGCAGCATTAATGCTGTTGGTTTGGTCATAATAATAATAATAATAATAATGCACTTGATAAAGCTCCCTCAGATAACTCAATCTCTTCTAGGCACTTTACATTTGCTGCAAAGGGAAACGCAATTGCATGTTGAGTAATATCATGCTTGATAAACAACATGAATAACACGGTTAGGGGTGACATGCACAGGGTCAGCATGCAAGTGTGTTTAGTGGTAGCATGCACAGTGTCAGCACGCATAAGCACATCAAGGACGAATCACAGGGACCCACTAAATGCTGTCCTAAATAGGTGTTTTTAAGTTCTTTTTAAATGTGGTCAAGTCAGGGGATGTTCTGACGCCAGTCGGGAGTGAGTTCCAGGCTTTGGGAGCATATGAACTAAATGCAAAGGATTTGAGGTTCGTACGAGGTATCGGTAAACTGTTGGATTCCGAAAAGCGGGCGGTACGATGCTTGGCCTGATGGGGGAGTAGATCTGAGAGATAGGCTAGATCCAAAGAATGAAGTGACCTAAAAGTGAGCAACAAAACCTTGAAGTCGATCTGTTGCTTGACTGGGAGCCAGTGGAGGTCGGCGAGAAGTGGTGTGATATAGCAACTGCGACGCTCACGACAGACAAGCCTAGCTGCCGAGTTTTGCACCAGCTGTAATCACCTAATTGCACAAGCCGGTAGGCCAGCAAGCAGTGAGCTGCAGAAGTCAAGACGGGATGTCACGAATGCAAGGACAAACTTAGATGCAGTATCCTTATCTAAACAAGCTCGAATTTTAGCAATGTTATGTAGCTGAAAGTAGGCAGATTTGACTGTGAAGCTGATGTGGTCGTCTAACGAGAGGTCACTTTGGGACATGACACCTAGATTTCGAGTTGATTCAACAGGAGATATGCTGGCAGAGCCAATTTTGGTCAGTTTCTGATTGGCAGTCCCTCTCCGATATTTATCCACGCCTCCGATTTTCTGTCAATAAGTAGACTGCCCTCCACATCAACCACCAGTCCCCACCATTGAACTGGCTAACGTGGCAGCATGTTCGGGTGGCGACTATGGATGCTAACCTATCTAGATGCACTTTAAGCAGTGCAGTCCATCAAAAGACCTACATCTGAGTGTGTGAGTCAGCTCTGAAGTCCCACAAAGCTGGCTTTCTGAAAGTCAGACATCTATCACAGGGCATTGCGCCATGACTGTTTGGCATTCGTCCCTGCCCCTAGCCCTTTGAGTAACTTCTACCCTAGATGAATCCAGGAGGGGATCAAAAATCACTTCCTAAGAATTAGATCTCAGTGTCCTGTGCCTGTAGCATGCAGCTGCTGCTGTCCAAGTCATACCATTTGCAGTCGCTATATTGATGTGCTTTATTCGGTTATTCATATTGGTTGACAATTACTCTGCATTTAGTTGCATTTCGACTACTGACTTTTCATTTTTAGAACATACCTTCATGCTTGTACAGTCACGGCCAAGTTGAGCGAACCCCGTACTTCTGCTTTTGGAGGTTGCAGGTTCAACCCCTCAGATGGCAAATCTTTTGTCCTACTACTAAAGTACTATGATATCTACTCAGGTTGTTGAGTGCTTTGTAAATCCGGCTGTATAAAGCAGCCTAACAGCCAACTAAATCGTGACATGCTACACCAATCGGCATTCATAATTCACTCAAACTCGGCTCTAACGATTGCAAATTCGACTTGTCAACTAATTTGTACCAATTTGTTGTCATTATACTCACTCAACGTTACCGATTCCTGCTTTAAATTTGAACAGACGGTATCTCGTGTCGGTGTGATAAACCTCGGGCCAAAACAAAGGCTAACTACTTGTCCCAAGATTAGAGACCGCACACATCTACTCAACACCTCCGACGCCTCTAATTAAACCAAAGCAGCTCAAAATTACCCTTATTAGCTATAGCAGCATGAATGCATGCAGTAGAGAGGTCAACAATAGCCATGGTGTCTACATGTGCGCACTCACCACTAGCTACATCCGGGTTATACAGATCGGTCTCATCGATGGGAGTCAGGCCATCGACCTCCATGCGGTCATGGACGAACGTCTTAATGAGCATCCGAGTCTGTTTCCCCACATCAGATCTTGTAAGAGTCTGACGACCTACAGAACCATCCTTGGGTCAAGCTTGAGTATGACTGACCGTACTCATCAATCAAGTAAAGTGCAAATGCACAGGAACAATAGACACGAACAGTGTCACGGAATGTTGAACCCTGCGGCCATCTGGTTAGTCCTGCAATATAATCACCACACCGGCAGCTTGCAGCAATGGGTAAAGCATGACAAAAGTTTCACTATTGGCATAAAATGTACGAGTAAATTTAGCTAATTTGGACTAATATATAAGAGAGATGCCTCTTTTCCAAGCTACAACACGTATTTTATGTGCATGCATGCAAAAGTATGTGAGTCTATGTGTATGCCTATACATACGGACATATGCGACAGAGTGTGTGAGCACATAAAAGTTATGTGTATAGGTATGGGTATGTATATAAATGTGTAAAAGGTGTGTTTGTACACGTGTGTACAAGTGCGCTCGTGTGTGTGTGTGTGTGTGTGTGTGTGTGTGTGTGTGTGTGTGTGTGCACCTGTGTGTGTGCGCACGCCTGTGCGCGTCTGTGTGTGTAGGTGGAGTGGAGGTGGAGGTAGGTGGTGTGAGGCAGCGTGGTGTGAGGCAGCGTGGTGTGAGGCAGTGTGGTGGGGTGTGGCAGATGTGGTGTGTGTGTGTGTGTGCACGCGCGCATGTGTGTAGTTGTAGGTGTAGATGTAGGTACTTAAGTCGTAAGTCTGTGATTGTGTGCATGATTGGCTTACACAGTGTGTATGTGTTTGTACATGTGCTATGTTGAAGTTACTGCATAGCACCATAGGGCAACAATTACAAGTACAAACAAGTGGAAGAGCTTAAAATGTATACACCCATGAACACAGCCATATTTGTTATAACGTGTTCAAGCATGAAAAATTTCAGATCCGTGATATACAAAAGAATATTACCTGACTGACTGACTGACACAATATGACACGGAGCCCATAATTGGTATTCCTTTTCTCTAGGCCCGATATTCTTTTCTGCAGCACTGACATAAATCGGCTAAAAGGCTGCACTGAAAATGCCTTTAAATCAAACGGATCACAACACTCAGTGCACCTTAGCTAGGATACACCTAGCATTGCAGGCAAGCAAGCATGCAGGCTCATATATAGAAAGGAAAAGAAAAGATTTTTTTTCTGCAAGCCACGGCAGATGAGACCAGCCTAAAGACACTGAGAGCAACACTGTCTGCATGCACCCTCCCGCCTCCACTCACCCTAACTCTCACAAATAATTGCCAATAAACCAGTACCATGCCAATAAGACCACAAGACCACAGTGCTGGGCTTCATGGCTTGGTCTTATTAAAGAGGTACACACGATAGGGAAGGGAGGAGGAAGTCATTGCAGCCACACCCTACTTATGGAACAAGCTACCACCTTCATCACACTGCCTTGCACTCATCTAAAGGTACAGCATTGTGTGATATGGTAGGCTGCTGAACAGCAATTATCATTATTATATTAGCATTGCAATTTCAAAATTAAAAAAATATATAATTCATTTGTATAGCACCCCAAAAGAACTTAATCTCTATTCAGGCACTTCACATAAGCCTCGGGGCTCGAGCCCACGACCTCAGCCAGACCTCGGTCGCAGCAAGCACCTTAACCAGCCAGACAATTTCAAAATTAAAAAAATATATAATTCATTTGTATAGCGCCCCAAAAGAACTTACTCTCTATTCAGGCACTTCACATAAGCCTCGGGGCTCGAGCCCACGACCTCAGCCAGACCTCGGTCGGAGCAAGCACCTTAACCGCTGGACCAAGCCAGCTCGGCATAAGTAGATGAACATCAGAAAATTTAGCAGCCAAACTCTTCCTGCTTGAGTCCATTGATAGTAATATCAAAAATATTGTGTGGCATCAAGTAGAACTAGATATCTTTCACGGCACAATGGGGACGCACCTATCTGTGTAGTGATCAAAGCCAAGCAGCAGTACTTTGGAAGCCGGTCAACTTCCCAACAAGCACATGAAAGATCCAACAGAGCTTACCGATTGCAGCTTCCGTACTCGAAAGTGAAATGCAAAAACCTCAGATCGACAGAAGGGGACAGATGACATTCACTTAATAGTGCCTGAATCCAAACCAGATTGTCAGAGGAACGCCTAATACACAAGAGTAAAGATATAGAAGTTCTAAACTGCCTGGAAGAAACTGCAGTCGTCAGGAATGCAAACAAGAAATTTTAGGACCTAAAAATTCATGATGCTAACTACATCACCAGCATACGATTAAATGGTGCTGGCACAACCTGACTGGCATCCGATACAACAGTGGTGACCCAAACACAGATGCCCATCCACTCACTTCCAGAACTAGTTTCACTTTATAGATGATACGTTCGTGCTTTCAAGAGTTTCACATCTCACACAGTTGGAAATGTAGGACAATAGTCAAAATGGGTACTTAGAAGGTAGGAGTACTTTCAAGATAGAATCGAGTGGATATATATATGCCCTCTGTTTTGGCTGCCGGCAGTGCCACTAGCAACGAAACGGACTTATGAATAACGGTCTTGCAAACTAAGATGGTCACGACCGTTAAGGCTCTTAATAACACTGCCTTATAGCACCTTACGGTCTACTAAAAATTTTCCAATGACGATGACAAGAAAAGTGAAACTTTAGCAAGTCTTCAGGTCGGCCAAGGAAAAGATATGTACTGCACAGCCAAAGACTATAGCTAATCAACGGAACAAAATAGTCACTGGTCAAGAGTAAACATGCCACATGCATACAAGCATTCCAGCAGGTCTGGTGATGCAGGCCCTTAGCAAGGTAGCAGTGCCTCGCATCGGTCTATTCTGTTAACACAAAAAAGCAATCGCACCACTGACAGACCTTGGACCTTTTTGATGCACTCTAAATTCTTTCTTCGTGGTTCGTTACTCACTAGCTCACTAAGCTGCCTTGCAGTCTCTCCCTCATGCTCGCTCGTCAAGTGTCCTTATGCTGGCCGGAGTCCAAGCGCCTGCACCTTGTGCTACCTAGGGCAACTGAAAACGAGCAGATGTATGTTGTTGGATCACAGCAAAAGTAGAGGTGTGCATGCAAGCACAAAGGAGAACATCAAATTTCTTTACACAGTCAATGATCATGGATACAGCCTCAGCGAGATGCCCAAGAGAGAAATTTCGGAGTGCCGAAGGATCTAATTGACTCAATGCTTGCTCTCATACTAGAGCCCTAGAAACCGGTCTCTCTGGACGCTTATGCCCACCGGTCTCACTATAGTGCTGGGAGTTTGATGGGCCGACAGCTGATTTCAGGGCACTGCTGACTATACCAAATATCAAGCTTGAGAGGTAATCCTACGACAGATCTTCATATAAATCTGTTAATAGATCATGCAGTAAGATCCTGATTCGGTGCTAAGGATATTCATATAGTCATACTCGATGCCTACAAAGACGCATTGCACGACCACAGAGTAGTATTGCATCCAACATACAGCAGCAACACAAATCGAGCCAAGAGCTGACCGTTTGTCAAGAATGCTCTGCACTTTTATAAGGTTCGCGGCGAATAGAAGAACATCTACCTGCCGCCCCGTTCTCCATGTTAACGAAGGAAATGGCTGCACCAACACAGTGGGGCAGGCAACTGGAGCCTACGCAGCAGCCCACCGGCTTCTACACCAGACGAAAAATGGATCCGTTGTCAGATAAGACCCGGTCAGTGGGTTCGGCCTCGGCGGGAGCTCCTCTGAGCTCAAAAGAATATCAAACGAGGTGAGAAGTCTGTTTAAAAGACTGCCTCCGGCCTCGTAGATATGGTCAAACTAAAGCTCACTTCAGCTTCCATTCTCCCGATAAGTAATCGATGAGTCATCCAAGCTATCTGTTTCCAAAGGTAAGCTATCAGGCCTTCCTATACATGTACATGTATCAATATATATATCAATCCTATAAATATACATGCATCAATAAAAAAAAGCCTTAGCCACTTTCGCCCAGCGCCGTTTGTGGTATCAATTATGGGCCAAACAATACTCCAAAATATGCTACTGAACGGTTTGCCCGCCGTCAGATGCGACAGAGCAGTAATTCCCGTCGAAACCTGACTTCGTAGAACGGTAGAAGTGCTATGCCGGTATATTATAGACCTGTAAGAGGCATTTCAATGATAAATCCTATAAAGGATAATTAGCAACTACAGCGAGCTCGAAAACTGTCTCAAACGCTGACCAATGCTTACTCAGATGCAGTGTCACCAGCTATAAGGCAACGTAACGGAGGAGACCTCTATTGCTGGCTGGCCCTCTCGGATCATTGTACGGTCTCGTTTACTGTTCCTGGTCCCTTGTACGTACAGGATAATGTCGAACTTGTCCAGCGACGTAACTTAAAAACCATTGACATAGACAATTTTTTTAAATCTGTGATACAGGTCTTCTTGATCTGTACCCAGACTCGACCGACAGCCTCGATACCCTCTCTGATGCAGTGAAAATGACACTTAGGAGTGCTCTAGATAAGCATGCTCCCATTAATTAATTCCATCCGTGTACGGAGTCTCGGAGATTCCTTTCAAATTACAAAAAACTTCAAACGATGCGCGTGTTAAGCAGGGGCTTGAACGCCGCTATAAGAAATCGGGGTTTGATGCAGATCTAGTCAATTTCAAAAACTTCCTTCGAGCTTACATCCAGATGCTTAAACGAGCCAGGCTTCTTTTTTTCACTCGGAAAATGATGTCCTGCCATTCAGACCCAAAACAGATTTATAAGACAGTAAACAATTTACTGGCCTATCCTGAGTGATCTGACTCGACAGATATTAATGGATCAGCCGGAAAGTTCTTTCAGCCTTCTTTACTAAAACAATTTTACACATTCGTGCATCTATAAATCCCCCTCCGACTAAAGCAATTGCGGAATCTCAACCTGTGGCCTTCATTTAAAAGATTTTCCAAGGTTTCTGCGTGGGTTTCTGTGTAGCTACCTTATTAAGGCCTAGTAAAAAGAGTTCGTCTCCAGAAGATCCTATACCATCATCTCTGTGGTCTCTTCTCTGGTAGACCAACTTAGCCCTGCCATAACCGAGATTTTTAATGTTTTTTTGGAAAATTGGGTCGTACCCAAGTTCTTCAAATCGGCAATCATTAGACCAATACTTAAAAAGCCTGGATTAGATACAAAGATCCTTGCAAACTATCGCCCAGTTTCCTTTCTTCTTTTTTGTCAAAGATTCTTGAAAAAATGTCGCTAAGCAGCTGGTAGCACATATAGACAGGAATGAAGTGTCAGAAACACTTCAATCGGGGTTCAAGAGGCAGCTCTCTACTGAAACTGCTCTCCTCCATGTTATCAATGACAGTTCATGCGGCCACGATGACAGGAATGGCACGTGCCCTAGCTCTGCTAGATCTATCAGCTGCCTTCGATACCATTGATCACGATGTCCTACTCGAACGATTGAAACTTGTTTGATCGTGTTCAATCCGTGTCGGGTGGGGTGAGGTCTCACACACGAGACGGTTCACCTGTGGAGTCCCTCAAGGGTTCGTCCTCAGCCCCTCGCTGTTCTCCATTTATACTCAACTATGGAATTGGATATCACTTTTATGCTTACGATACTTAGCTGTATTTTTCATTCAAACGTCGGAATCTGCTGCAGTAGCTGAAAAACTTACGGCTTGCCTTACATTCGATCCTGGATATCGGAAAATTTCTTGAAACTAAATGACGAAAAAACTCAGCTGCTGCTCATAGGAACCCTAAGCGTGTGGGTGGATTAGAAGGCTTTGCCCTTCTAATAGGTGACGCTGTTGTGCGACTATCACTACGTGCTCGAAATTTAGGTTTTCTTTTCAACAGCTGCCTAAATTTTAAAAGCTTCATTCAGAAGACTGCTTTTACAGCTAGCCATCACGTCCGATCCCTAAGATAAGGAGCTATCTTCCATGGTGGCTTGCAAAAAATTTAACCAACTCCTTAGTTTTGTCTTGCCTTGATTATTGTAATTGTCTTTTGGCTGGGCAACCGAAAAAAGCAACTAGGTCACTCCAAATGGTTCTGAATAAGGTTGCAAGGCTAATCTTCCAAGTCCCAGAGGTTTGAGCACGTGTCTCTTTTGCTAAAAGAGCTAGGATGGCTGCCGGTTGATCAACGGATACAGAGTAAAGTTCTGTTTTTTACCCAAAATGACCGCCACGGCTTGGCTCCTCTATATCTAGCTGAACTGCAGCACCAGTTTCAGTCTCTTCGTGCCCTCAAGTCCTGTACGGACAATGAATTACCTATTCCATCCCTGCCCTTAAAGACCGTTGGCGACCGAAGCTTTAGCTCTGCAGGTCCTAGACTGGGGAACTCGCTTCCGCGATTCTTACGCAACGACAACTACTCACCTGCTGCCGGCTATGGCTAATCCTTTTCAGCGGTCCTGAGTAGCTACTTCCATGCCACTCACTACTTCAACTGCTCTCCTGACTCTGCTATGCTTCTCACTTTCAATTTGTTGCTTGAGATGAAGTATGTTGGCTACTGAATTCGCCGCGTAGGCTATGAGAACGCTATACAAAACTCTCCTGCGTAACACCCACATAGTCTTTATGGCTTTGTGGAGTTACAGATGGAGATACATTACATTTCTGGCGGCCTCTCGGTCCTCAGGTGCACGATGGCAGGCCGACCCCACCCGTCCGGCCCTAAAACCTGGTGATCGACAACGGTGCGGAAGCTGTCGACGCCGACGTCTCTGTATCTTTCGACGGAAGCTCGGATGCCCCAGCGGTGGCCCGCCCGGAACAAGGTTGATAAGTACACGGTCATAGCTCGGTCATTGCTCGATGCCGGCTATCGGTCTGCTGGAGTGAGGCCTTTTTCGGTTGGTACACTCCGCATCAGGTGGCCCGACAATGAAGCCTGCCTAGCTGATTTCGACACCCCTCGAACTGAGCGAAATGCACTGAGATAGCTATGCGTCTCTGACGCGATCGAGGGCGATCGGAAGCAGTGTGGTACCTGTTCTTAAACCGAGAGTCGATGATAGTACCGACGACCCGGCAAGACAGTGCACCCCTGCTAACGTGTAACGACTACATTATAAACCTTTTTTTTATAAAATCAATTCAAAATCATGTTTCCCTTAATTTGGAAATCTTCAAAACTTGCAAGTCCATTTCTAAGTTTTTGGTCTTTTGAAAACTACCCTAAGCAGAAATGTGATTGTTCGACAAATTGTAAAGCATTTTCTCACATCGCTAAAAATACATTTGTGAGCATACGTCAACTATCACTCAGCACTTTTTTTCGGTAATTTTTTTCATCACAAGCTGGGCCTTGGCTAGGGTAAATTGACTTACTAATGATGGAGAGACTAGCGTACTCCCACTTTTTACTTGTCTCTCTACATTAATTTCTGCTATTTTCTAAAACCTTCGGTTACCTGTATCCCCGTGGATTAAGAGACAGAGTCCGATCTAAAATGATCCGTTTCACCGATTTCTCCATCGGAATAAAATACCTTTCTCGACTTCAAGGTGAATGCATGTCGTTGTGGCCTATTTCTCTTCTTGGCAGATGTACAAGTATTCGTTTGCCCAGGTATCTTTATACCATATGCGAACTTTATAATCTTGTTTTCAGTACTCTTTCTTACATGCAGTTTAAGCATTGATACTTCTAGTCTCACTCCACAGTTCAAGGAGTGCTTAGTCTCCAATTTGCTGCCCTGCAGTCAAATTTGTTAAGCTTTCATAACTTTCCTTAGACTCCAGTCCCTTCTCTT
The DNA here is from genome assembly GCA_009760855.2 of Cristatella mucedo. NCBI lineage: Eukaryota > Metazoa > Bryozoa > Phylactolaemata > Cristatellidae > Cristatella > Cristatella mucedo. Next base: position 379,080 of record WPIO01000147.1, on the reverse strand, counting down.
GCGCGTGTTGAACGGCTTGGAGTTAAGAGCCTTTTCCTAAGTTGCTTTTAAAAGATAACTCAGGAAAAGAGGCGGCAGCTCGCTTTTAGCCACTAACGAGTGGATTTTTTCGCTTGCACCACCGTGTCGAATCCCACTTGGCTCAATGTTTAACAGCTCCATGTAAGCCTTCCTAATTACCAGTGACGGAACAAGGGGGCGGGGGGGCAACTGCCTCCCCCCCCCCAATGAACAGACTGAAGTACCTATTTCCTGGGATAAATTTCTCCAGGACCAAGTGAGGGAGCAGTGTGCACGAAAGGCGCATAAACTGGTTTTATGTTTTATCTACGTCACTATGTCTGTAGGAACCTGAAGCTGCCTTGCCCCAACCTGAAAGTCCTGGCTCCTCTACCACAACCTGAAAGTCCTGGCTCCGCCCCAGCTAATAACTGCCTTATCATCATCGGACCAGCCACATGAGGCAGCCACGTATTTGAACTAGTTACGATGTGTCCCCTACTTCAACATCCCTTCATAATAATAATAATAATAATATTGCACTTGATAAAGCGCCCTCAGAGAACTTAATCTCTTTCTAGGCGCTTTACATTTGCTGCAAAGTGATACGCAATAGAATAGTAAGTAAAATCATGCTTGAAAAACAGACAAAATGAATAACATGGTTAGGGGTTACATGCACTGGGTCAGCATGCAAATGTGGTTAGTGGCAGCATGAACAGTGTCAGCACGCATAAGCACATCGAGGACGAATCACAAGGACCCACTAAATGCTGTCCTAAATAGGTATGTTTTTAAGTTTCTTTTAAATGTGGTCAGGTCAGGGGATGTTCTGATGCAGGTCGGGAGGGAGTTCCAGGCTGTGGGAGCATACGAGCTAAATGCACGGTCTCCAAAGGATTTAAGGTTTGTACGAGGTATTTCTAGACTGTTGGATTCCGAAAAGCGAGTGGTACGATGCTTTGCCTGATGGGGGTAGTATCTCTGAAAGATAGGCTGGAGCCATAGAATGAAGAGACCTAAAAGTGAGCGACAAAACCTTGAAGTCAATCCGTTGCTTGACTGGTAACCAGTGCAGGTCGGCGAGAAGTGGAGTAATGTGGCAACTGCGACGCTCACGACAGACAAGCCTAGCCGCAGAGTTTTGCACCAGCTGCAATCGCCTGATCGCACATGCTGGTAGGCCAGTAAGCAGTGAGTTGCAGAAGTCGAGACGAGATGTCACGAATGCATGGACCAACTTGGACGTGGTATCCTTATCTAAACAAGCCCTAATTTTAGCAATGTTATGAAGCTGAAAATAGGCTGATTTGACTGTGGAGCTGATGTGGTCGTCTAACGAGAGGTCGCTTTGGAATATGACACCTAGATTTCGAGCTGATGCAACTGGAGATATGCTGGCAGAGCCAATTTTGAAAGTCAGCCTTTCCAATTTCTGAATAACACTAGGTTTGCCCATAACTAGTAAGTTAGTTTTATCATCGTTTAGTTTTAGAAAATTTGCTGCCATCCATGATCGGATGTCATCAATGCATGCAGCAAGTGAGTTGAGAGAATTTGAGGTGCTCGAAGGCTGGGAGGGATCAAAGCAAAGGTACAACTGAGTGTCATCCGCATAGAAGTGAAAGCCTAGATTGTGCTTGGCAATCACATCAGCGAGAGGGAGAGTATAAACGGTGAAAGATAATCATCGCTGATTCGCAGACCTAATCAGTGGAATATCAAACTATCCTTCTGCTGGTCTTTCCATCCGTGGAAGCTACCGGTCATCCGGTATGCCCTTAAAGTATTATTGGACACCTCAGGGTTCACTCCCACTAGGCGGCGTCATCGCCAAATACAATCTCGGATTTCATCTCTACGACGAGGACACTAAGCCCTACTTTAAACGTCCTTAAAAGACTTGTTCAGCATTGGACTCGCTAAACTCTCTCGTAGCCTGCATCGATGGCATTTGCATTCGGATGAACAAATTTCCTGAAGCTTAAGGACGACAATAGCAACTTAATGGTTATAGGAAAGCCTAGCGTCACCCTCAAGCTGAAGGTCCTCACCTCAACATTGGCTCATTTAGCGTCAGGCATGCGATGTCTGCCCGTAATCTGGGCGTGATTTTCCAAACCGACTTGTCATTGAATGAGCACAGTGCCTCCACTGTCACTGTCCTGTAGTAAGTAAAGAAAATCTCCGAAATTTGAACAGCTTGGACTAGTGTACTGCAGCCAAACTACCTCATTAGTTTGTGAAACCGCCTCTAGATTAATAATAATAAAAATGCACTTGATAAAGCGCCCTCAGATTACTTCAATGCCATTTCTTCAAAGACACCTGACCTGTGCCCTTAAGTATCTGGAATTGGTTCAAAACTCAGAGGCTCGTCTGACATGTCTTTCACAGTGTTTTTTTGCCTTATCATACTATTTCTACCATAGTTTTACTGGTTTCCTATCATGCATCGAATCAATCAAGATTTGTTCTCTATGGCTTGCTTGTGAATTTTGGTTTCCTGTTCCATTTATGCCTTTCACCAGAGGACCCCATCAGCACTACAGTAAAGTCAGCCCGACATTGCAAAAAACTCTTTTTTGTCCCAGCGTACTTTTCATGTTTATAATGACATAATAATAATAATGCACTTGATAAAGCGCCCTCGGAGAACTCAATCTCTTTCTAGGCGCTTTACATTTGCTGCAGAGGGAAACGCGATTGAATGGTGAGAAATATCATGCATGATACATAAACATGAATAACCTGTTTAGGGGTGACATGCACAGGATCAGCATGCAACTGTGCTTAGTGGCAGCATGCACAGTATCAGCATGCAAAAGGGCGTGAAGGACGAATCACAGGGACCCGCTAAATGCTGTCCTAAAGAGGTGTGTTTTTAAGTTCTTTTTAAACGTGCTCAAGTCAGGGGATGTTCTGACGCAAGTCGTGAGGGAGTTCCGGGCTTTAGGAGCATACGAACTAAATGCACGGTCTCCACAGGATTTGAGGTTTGTACGAGGTATCGGTAAACTGTTGGATTCCGAAAAGCGGGCGGTACGATGCTTGGCCTGATGGGGGAGTAGATCTGACAGATAGGCTGGAGTCAAAAAATGAAGTGACCTAAAAGTGAGCGACAAACCTTAAAGTCGATCCATTGCTTGATCGGTAGCCAGTGCAGGTCAGCGAAAATGGTGTGCTGTGGCAACTGCGACGCTCACGACAGACAAGCAGAGTTTTGCAGCATCTGGAATCGCCTGATTGCACATGCCGGTAGGCCAGCAAGCAGTGAGTTACAGAAGTCAAGACGGGGAGGGGTTACGAATGCATGGACCAAATTGGATGCAGTATCCTTATCTAAACAAGCCCGAATTTTAGCAATGTTATGTAGCTGAAAGTAGGCAGACTTGACTGAGGGGGCTGATGTGGTCGTCTAAAGTGAGGTCACTTTGGAATATAACACCTAGATTTCGAGTTGATTCAACAGGAGATATTCTGGCAGAGCCAATTTTGAGCGTCAGCTTTTCCAATTTCTGAATCACACTTGGTTTGCCCATAACTAGTAAGTTAGCTTTATCATCGTTTAGTTTTAGAATATTTGCTGCCATCCATGTGCAGATGTCATCAATGCATGCAGCAAGTGAGTTGAGAGAATTCGAGGTGCTCGAAGGCTGGGAGGGATCAAAGCAAAGGTACAACTGAGTGTCATCATCTTAGAAGTGAAAGCCTAGATTGTGCTTGGCAATCACATCTGCAAGAGGGAGAGTATAAAGTGTGAAAAGAACTGGATCTAGCACGGAGCCCTGAGGTACCCCATATTTCAGAGGTACCTCGGATGATCTTCGTCCATTCACATCAATACTCTAGAGTCTCCCACGGAGATAGGACCTGAACCGTTGCAGAGCAGTGCCAGTAATGCCCAGGCGAAGTGAGAGGCGCTCTAGAAGAACTTTGTGATCGATAGTATCAAAAGCTGCCGAAAGATCGAGCAAAACAAGTAGAGACACTCTACCTATGTCTGCATTCCTAAGTAGGTCGTTGTACACCCTAAGCAATGCTGACTCTGTGGAGTTATTAGCTCTAAAGCCAGACTGGAAATTACTAGCAAGGTTCGAAGTTTCAAGATATGAGTTCAGTTGGTCCGTCACGACCCATGTTTACCTGTGCATGATTAGTGCATATTGTGAAGTTGTATGGTTTATTGCGGGTCTATGGTTTTATTGGTTTATGGGTTATATGGGATTACGGTAAAATGAGTTAATGTTTTTATAGGGGTGATTCACTGCCTGGAGAAGAGCAGGCAGTGGGAAACAGGTCGGAGGGGAGAGTGGTAGTGCGGTGTAAAGCTGCGAGCGTTGACGAAATACACTAGTCGTGGAGCCACCCTCGGTGTCTACATTTCGTCATTTCTGTACCGGCGCGTGCTTGTTGCGCCTTACATATTGCTAACTAGTTGTGGTGGCTTGTTCAAGTTTTGGCCGATCTTATTTGGGCCATAGGCCTTTATTCTTTGCTAGCGACCCACCCTCGGTATTATGGCCATTTCATTTGAGCTTGTGTCTTCTTATGTCTGCTCATGGCGGGCTCATTTACATGAATGCATGGCTCGATTCTTTTATGAGGATGAAGTATATAATAGGCCGAGATAGCAGGTCTGTGAAAGAGAGCAATAAGTGAACAATAATCCACCATCTAGATTGAGGCCCTATTTGAGCTGGTCGCTGATGTGGTTTGATTGCACCGTGATTGTAGGGTGGTATTGGAAATATACCTGCTTTTGTGGACGTGTTCCTTATGCCTGAGCATTCTAGTGCATTTCGTGCTGCAAGAGGTCCAATTAAATATGGTCCTGGGTGAGTTATTGCGTGCATGCTGGTCTAAGCAAGATATTCGTGTGCCTTGGCATGCTTGTCTGTGTAAGATATCGTGCATGTCATCATCCATTGGTTATGGCTTCTCTCGAAGCGAAACTCGCCTGAGTTCAGAATAAGTTATTTTGGTGCTATACGAACTGTTTATTGCTATGATTAGTACTGCATGTCATACAGAACTAGAAATGCGTGCTTGGTTTGTGCAAGCTTTTCGTTACTATCAGGAGACGCCGCAGACTGGACCAGCTAATACAGTGTAGATCGCCGGCTATTGCATGAGGATTTCAGGAATATTGAGGCCCTTCAATTGCGGAACCCCTGGAGTATAGTCCAGCAGCAATCTTTAGCCACCTGTTGATATTCTAATCAATTTTTGCGTATGGACTGATCAAATGTTTTCGAATTACTCTTGTCGCGCGTACCTAGTTTATCATTTTTCTTAGTTTTTTCAAGCACATTTTCAGCACGCGTTAGCGTGCACCTACTTTGTAAAAAGCTCAAGACTCAGCTATAATTGTTTAAAGATTAAAAGCTCTTGCGCCCATATCAGAGGAGCTCTTTCGCAGGAATATCCCTTCTTTTCCCTGGATTACGCATCGTAGATAGCCGTTTAGCTAAGAGTAAAGACAGCCCTTACCAAAATAAAATAGTTCTCTTGCAAGGGAATTCTTGCCAAGGGAGTTCTTCTGCGGTGCAGAAGCTTCAAAAGTCTCGTGTATGTAAGCGCAAACGCTCAACCGTAATGACACACCGATTGAAAGACCGTTGCTAAAACTGACTGCCATGCTCGTGCTCAGTGGCGGAGCCAGGATTTTCATTTAGGGAGCAGAACCTACAAAATTGTAATGTAGAGGGGCAAGACCGACAATTAATAAAACTATTATATCGCAAAATCGTAGCGTTTATTTGAAGCGAACTCGGTGTTTGCTCATCCAGTGGAAGTAAGATGTAATTTCCTCTTTAGTGACGGTCGGTGGGCGTAGGAATGAGGTGTGTAGGGGCGGCTGAGGTCGGTGCTCTACTTTCGGCGTGCAAATGCCCCCTGCCCCCTCTGGCTCCGCCACTGCTCGGGCTCTTAACTCTGACCGGTTCCACAAAGAGTGTTTCTCCCCAGCGTCTTAATAAGTAAGTATAAAGGGCACTGACCAAAAGCCCGACCATCACTATTTTATTATAATTCAATGCAAATTTCAAGGTTCATTCACAAGTATGGCAGAACAAGCGGACGTCAGCGATCACTGTTTACGGACTCTCGGCCGGATAACAGACGCACTCTCACTTAAAATAATTTATTTTGATTAAATTTACCGAGATGAAAGTCTAAAACCTGTTACGTGGATTGAAGACTCTAGAGCGACCTTCACCTCGCCTGGCCATCGCCAGCACGGCATTACAGTGGTTCAGGGACCATCTTGGTGACTTTCAGCTACATAAAATTGCTAAAATTCGGGCTTGTTTAGATAAGGATACCACGTCTAAGTTGGCCCATGCATTTGTGACATCCCGTCTTGATTTCTGTAACTCACTGCTCCCTGGCCTACCGGCATGTGCAATCAGGCGATTCCAGATGCTGCAAAACTCCGCAGCTAGGCTTGTCTGTCGTGAGCGTCGCAGTTGCTACATCATACCACTTCTCGATGACCTGCACTGGCTACCGGTCAAGCAATGGATCGACTTCAAGATTTTGTCGCTCACTTTTAGGTCATTTCATTCTTTGACTCCAGCCTATCTCTCAGATCTACTCCCCCACCAGGCTAAGCATCATACCACCCGCTTTTCGGAATCCAACAGTTTACCGATACCTCGTACAAACCTCAAATCCTGTGGAGACCGTGCATTTAGTTCGTATGCTCCCAAAGCCCGGAACTCCCTCCCGACTTGCGTCAGAACATCCCCTGACTTGACCACATTTTAAAAAAAAACCTAAAAACACACCTCTTTAGGACAGCATTTAGTGTGTCCCTGTGATTCGTCCTTGATGTGCTTATGCGTGCTGACGCTGTGCATGCTGCCACTAAGCACAGTTGCATGCTGATCCTATGCATGTCACCCCTAAACAGGTTATTCATCTTTATCAACCTTGATATTACTCACCATTCAATCGCGTTTCCCTTTGCAGCAAGTGTAAAGCGCCTAGAGAGAGATTGAGTTCTCTGAGGGCGCTTTATCAAGTGCATTAATATTATTATTATTAAAATTGACTGTAGAAATATTAACACTTCAATAGTAAAGGAAACACAAGCTAAAAGATGCAGTGTATTTATTCTGTAATGGAATCAATTAATAAAATCACAGCTTACCGGTAGACAAACACCCGGGAACTTACTTTTTGTATTCACTTGGAGCTGAATAAAATTTTCAGATATTGAGCAATAAAAAATTACTCTTTACTGGGAATAAAAATATATAATTCACTTTTGCATCTCTCTAAGAGCTTAATCTTTATCCAGGCGCTTCACGCATGCCACGGGGCTCGAGCCCACGACCCGGTCGTCAAAAGCTAACACCTTAACCCCTTGGCCAAACTAGGGAAGACGTAAATTGATTCTGTAATCGTATTCAACTGAACGTACATCTGTTCTCGTGACGAATTTGGATCCTTCATAAAATTAAACTTAATAAAAGAGTACAAGTATATACAGCTTTACAAATTTCAATTCATACTTGGTGTAGTCAGCGTTTGAACTTCGTGCACAAAAGGACACATATTTGATGATGCAGGTAACCGTCTTGCCGTGCCCTAGTCACCGGGTGACAGGCAAAATGCTAGTAACAAGCATAATAGATTTAAAGATGACATGATGGCAGTGTAATACACTTGGCATAACTTTATTTGTTTTCGACTTAAAAATTTGTTTGAAACGCTTAAAATAGCTGTTCGGGCAATAGCACGGTGAAGCTTTGCCAGCAAGCTTTGGCGAGGCAGCTTATGTAACTCGACCTATGAAACTATGATAAAACATAAATGTTTTTCACGTTGTCACTCTAATTTGAGATTCAACATCTCCTGAATCGTATAAAAGTCCTTCGAAAAATTTAAAGTATAATATTTTACTAGATCTGCTTGAAACAGCAGTCATTGAGAGCGAGTTAGCTGGCTTCCATCCTGTTACATACAGGGTCGTCTAGTCACTAGTCCCAGTCGTCTTGCGACAAATACCTTTGATTGAAGCCTCGGGCCTTCGACTCGCGACTGGTCACTTGTAGGCGCCTCATCAATACATGTAGGTATGCCGTCAGTTTCGGAACACGGCTGCAACGAATAACGCAGTACCTTAAGATCGAAATTTCACAAGCATACACACACGCGCGCACACACACACACACACACACACACACACACACACACACATATATATTCTATAGCGTGGAGATTTTTTATTCGGCAGCGAAGAAGGACTACAGACACCTGGCATCAGTCAAGGCCAACAGCATCTCTTTTACATAAACCAAAGCACCACTGAAGTGCTGAAGTGGCTCGAGCGCCACTTCCGTCTAGCTCAATTCACTATGCCCATCTGCCGCCTAGCTCAAAATCTAAAGCATAAGTGGCTAAATAATTATGACTTAAGCTTTTATGCCACCTAAACATTGATTATTATATAACCGCTCTCGGCACATTATAATTCAAATCTACAACATCGCTGTATTACTTTTATCCGATTGCATCACCAAGGCACGCCCTCCGAAATGGATGCATTATTACAAAGCTTTTTTTGTAAGACTTGCATTTTTCATTGTATCCGAATGGCAAAAGGAATAACAAGCTGTGTGACCGTGCGACTGTTGTATCAACCTGCAAAGTAAGGCCATCAATAAGGGACGTGGCTGACAAGAGACTTTTAAGTAGCATACTTTCTCAAGCTCTCCCATAACCCAGACTGCCTATTCCCTGCGTTCCACAATTCAGCCCTGTACCGCCAGGCTCCAAGTGCAGGCCTCGGGGCAGGTGGAAGGAGCCCGGGCGCCTGCGGTGGTGCGTTAACCAGACCGCCATCCGGCTTGACTCCGGCGAACCGGCAGGCCAAGGTCGAGCTGCTTTCGAACTGATCCGTCCATGCCCTAGCGCTTGCGAAAGAAAACTGGCCGGTCTGAGGCGCTTAAATTGGGTTCTCGACCGCAACTAATCTTATGTTGCGCTCGAGAAGCTGGCAACGGCACGGGTCCAAAACTGAAAGCGGCAAGGGGGCTGCCATTTTCTTTCAGTAAGCGTGCGGATGGCTCGCCAAATGAGAATGCCAGCCATGACTGGATGGAAGGTAGTCCCCCCTCCGTTTTTTTAGTTGACCATGAGTTTGTGCCCGGGTCACTCGCCGATGCTATCGAGATCAAATGCTAAACCGTTAAATAAAATGAACAAATAAAAATAAATAATAGCTAAATTAACAGCCTCTTTTGAATAGCAACAGAAGAGCCTTTACGGCTATCACCACCGCTTGCAGCGGCGATAAAGGATTGCCCACCGAGGATTCGAGCCCACGACATCGGGACCCAGGCCGTGAAAAGCAACCGCCTTACCTAGTGTGCCATCGCGGCTCATCCAACCCGTTAGACGCTAACAGAGGTCGACTACACAATTGCTGCCCGGAAAGAGATCTTTCTTATATATAAAATATAACTCATCTGTATAGTGCCCTAAGAAAACCTAATCTCTATTCAGGCGCTTCACCTCGGCCTCGAGCGCACGACCTCAGCCAGACCTTGGTCGGGGCGAGCACCATAACCGCTGGACCAAACCAGCTCGGCAATTTTTCGCACCTAATGTCTTCGATGTGCAAAAGAGCCAGCACAAATCGATGGGTCAGGGCTTTTCGCGTAGGTCATTAGCCATTCCTCACCGGATATTCGTAGGTCCATTTAGCCATTGCCCAGGCTCTTCGCACAGGAGGTAAGGTGCTTGCTCATCACGAGCCGCAGGGTTGTGGTTCAATGTGGCAACTGAGGCATTCATGACAGGCAATCCTAGCTGAAGAGTTGTGCTCCAACAGTAAGTATCGCATTGCTCAGACGGTTAAACCAGCGATTTGTGTGTTATAGAAGTATGTATGTAGTAATAAAAATGTTAGGACCAACTTGGATGCAGTTTCGCAATACTAGCGGACTCGAATTTTTGCAAGCATGCGTAGCAGAAAGTCGGCGGATTTGATGCCACTGCAAGCGACGGTGAGAGCAGCAGTCGAGACTCTCGTGCCGCTATGAAAATGAGGCTGCTAAATCAGCTAACCGCTATTTCGTTTCTTTTCAAACAAATAATGGCGTTACAAACGGAATGTGGCGGCTTCCACGTCCCGCCAGAACTGGGCCGCAAACGCAGCGCTCATAGTGGTGCTAGTCCCTGCTGCTGCTGCGGCAAAGCATGTAGCGCTCTAGCCTTGCGCTTTGGAAACACAGCTAGTAACTTGTATGTAGGTGCACGTATCAGAGCACGCAGGTGAAGACCGACAGCAGTGGAAGATAGCACAATGAAGAACGCCCCCCATACCTTACATAACGAGTCCGTATCAATAGCGACGAGAAGTCTGTTCGACGGCAAAGGAGTGTTGCAGATATCCAGACGCAGCCATCGCGTACAGAAGCTCTCTCTCTCTCTCTCTCTCTCTCTCTCTCTCTCTCTCTCTCTCTCTCTCTCTCTCTCTCTCTGTCTCTCTCTGTCTCTGTCTCTGTCTCTGTCTCTCTCTCTCTCTCTCTCTCTCTCTCTCTCTCTCTCTCTCTCTCTCTCTCTCTCTCTCTCTCTCTCTCTCTCTCTCTCTCTCTCTCTCTCTCTCTCTCTCTCTCTCTCTCTCTCTGTGTCTCTCTCTGTGTCTCTCTCTGTGTCTCTCTCTGTGTCTCTCTCTCTGTCTCTCTCTCTGTGTCTCTCTCTGTGTCTCTCTGTCTCTCTGTCTCTCTGTCTGTCTGTAACAAATAAACACCACGGCTATATCATAATCTTTCTTATCGCATGCCGCCATCTCACTTGTACACGCGACTTTAAATAGCTCTTCAGCACGGTCTCGCTTCGTGGCGGAAGCATATATAAAATAGTTTTGGATGCTCAGTAAAAAACAAATGCTCGGATCTATTGGAGTGAGTCGGGGCAAGCTTCTAGCTGCAGACTCCTTACAGGGTTCCGCTCCAAAGCCGTCTAGCTTTTAAAGCCCGAACACGTCGGTACAGTACGCCACCTACCGGCCGGCATGCTGCTCATCGGAGCGGCAAAATGTAGCACTCGAGTAGCTAAGCGGATTATTTTTAGAAGAAATGTGCAGCAAAACAAGTCCTCGATCTGTCAAGTCACGCGGACAAGGACGCCAAAAAGCCTGCGCAGCCAGCGGCGCCCCTCCGCCACCCAATTCCTCGGCCACAGGCTATCAAACCAAGGCGCCTGATAATGCGCCGAGCCGATGCGCCTGCCTCTGTCAACGTACCCTCGCTACTCAAGCGAGAACGAGCATAACGTCACACCCGCGCACTCCGCGACCGCGTGGTCCCGCCCCCAGGTTGGGTAACGGCGGCTGTGAACCACAAAACAATCAGCGATTACCACGTGCCTAACTTACCCATACAAAATTGCTTATTAAAAGCAATAAAATATTTAATAAATATTTAGCGTGGCAACTCTGAGCTCATTAGCTATAGAACGAGCAGGGGTACATTCGTCGGTAGACGTCACTCGTGCATGGCGCCCGCTCGCAGCCGGCCACGTGACTAACACCAGCGGATTGTGGGTACCACGTTTTGTAAACAAGAGATACAGGTTAGGCTTAACCGGGAGCCATATTGTAAGTAGCATGGCACGTTTTGTAGGATGAGGCGTTTCACTTGAGGTTGGCACTGAGGTAGCTACTGCGAAAGGCGCAACTGACCGGAAATACGGACTGATATTTAGATCTATTCGAAGGATGGCGACGGACAGCGATGCACTTGCACTTCTATCGCTTAAATCGGCTCCGGCTAGCCCGACCAGGGTTAGGTCCAGTAGTGACATTGCACGCCCATGGAGCCCTGGCAATCGCACGGGTCCCGTACTGGCTCGATTGCAAGGCAGAGATTTCGAGTTCTTTATGAGACGACCGACGGTAACAATCGGCCGCAACAGCACTGCGGGCAGCGTGGACGTGAGCATGGGGCATTCCAGCTTCATCTCAAGAAACCACCTTGAAATATCCTACGATTGCCCTAACTTTTACTTGATCTGTCGCGGAAAGAATGGAGTCTTCGTCGACGGAACTTTCCAGCAAAGAGAAGCGCCGAAGTTGGAGTTGCCGAGCTCGTACGTACCGCGCCTGCACCCTTAACAGCGACATGTTTTGATTTTTGTTCCTGCAAATGTTTTGGTCGGTCAGAGTCGCTGCTGCAGTGCAGCGACTGACCGGTCATATGCGATGCTATCATATCACATGCGATGGACATGGTCGCTTTCTCTTGCGTGCATCCTGAGAAAATCGTCAATCTATGCAGGTGTGTAAAAAACTTGCTAGGAATGCCTCGTGTCCTGCCTCTATACCGATCTGCAGTTGGTGGTAATTGCGGCATGTTTGTGACGATTTCTCTCGCATCGGTTGTTTACCTTGTCGCTGGTCGCGACTCAGCCGTCACCCTTGTCGGCCAGTCGCCGGCAGAATTATTTCTCTCCATTCTCCTCCATTCATCAGCCGGCCAGTCCCGGGTTAGCCGCCAAGGGAAGTCAGCCCGGCTGACCTCGTGATTGGCTGCTGGAGGTTCAGGTCGGGCTGACTGTCCCAGATTTGCCACCTTCGAATATAGAGAAACAGCTTGTTCGTTGACCCTTTTCTGAATGAGCCGCCGCTAAACACATTTGTTTCGGGCGTACAGTTTGGGCCGTGGAGGGCACCCAGTTGTACCCGGCAGGGCGTTTATCAGGGAAAGTATTGGGTGTCCGACCTGGCAGAGTAACATCCTTCACCTAGGCAGACTGCGGTGATTGTATGGTGATTGTTTGCCTACCTTTGATAAGTGACCTTTTGACCAGAGCTGGGCTGCTAGCTCAAGGAGCACTGCCGTGAAGTAAACATACTTGTTAAAATGCGTCTGAACTCTCTCTCCCCCCCCCCCCCCCGCCTGTCGGGCATAGGAAGCTGGTAAGATCCGACTTTGCTGTTGAGTTTTCATAGCAATTTGTTTGCTAATTGTACTAATTGAGAATCATTATGTGTGCCCCTTTGGATCCTCTCACTTTTCTGGAATAAACAGGACTGACCTGTTACTGGTAAATGCAGAATTACTGAAAACAAAGAAATTCAAGATTTGCATATTTAGAAGCTGAAAGTGAAGGTTTCAGTTCACAGCAAAGAGCATAATGTAATTATCTTGCCGCTGTAGTGGTGTCTTGGGGTGAAAGACTGCTGTTACTGTCAGCCAATTTCGAATTTTTCTTGTGCTTACTCATTTCTCCTTACCTAGTGCCTTCCATGGCAGAACCAGGCTTGGGGCACCATGTCTACTGTATGCCGCTGGTAGTCCTCTCAGTTTGTTGTTCCTAATGTTTGCTACTCGTTTCACATCTGTAAGATATCACACTTCTCTCCCTTGCCTGATAAGATTTTATAAGACCCGTTCTTGAGGCTCAGCTGCGGGGGTGGCTGCCGTGGTATTTGTCGACCTGCAAGCCACCGGTAATCGGGCTCACTGTTTCCTTGCTTCTCTCACTCAGTTTGCATCGCATGCTGTACCCTCGTCTAATTCCTGAAACTAAACCGTGTCTTTGCTGTCGATCTCAAAAATTTGCAGCTCTACGATTGCAGTACAAGTTTGGTGGGCCGTGGCTGCTCTCGATAAGGTTTGATCTCTGCTGCCCTGCTCTTGCACGCTCACACAATCACATTTACACTCACCCACTTACTGCTCTAGATTCGGCTTCGGCCATGCACCGGTCTCATAATAATCTCATCAGTAGTCCCTTTTCTGCTCTCTGTCTGTGGCTCGTGTGTTGCTACACTCCCCTTTCTCGTGGCTGCTAGCTGGTCGTTTGGCAACGCGTGTTGGGTGATGCCTTGTCTTCTTACCCTGCACAGTAAGCTTGACCAGTTTGATTTCGTCGGACTCATTTTTGTGTGAAAATGTCACGTAGCTTACTTGGATGTGTATCTTGTGTAGAGCAAATCTTAAATGTTTCTTCTGTACCGTGGAGCTCACAATAATCTTTTATCGAGTGCTTCTAATCCCTTCAACTTTATTACTCAGTTGGAGGGTGCTGGCCGAAAACTGTGTTCACACGAGCTGGCCCATCTCTCCTATTAACAAGATCATAAAGAGAAATTGACCAAGATCACTGTGAACGTCAGGAAGTAGGGCCTAAATCATCTCCAACTGGCAAGATAGGAATTTTATCAAGATCGTCATTAACAGCAAAGGGAGTTTCGCCGACAAAACTTGACCCTGTATTTGGGAGGGCAGCTTTGTTCACTCCTGTCCACTAAAGTACTCCCCTTTTGAAAATAGAAGTTCGAATATAGGTTTGGTAGCTGGCAAATACTTTCGTGGTATTTAGCTAGCAGCAATACTAGCTGGCCTACCAGCAGAGCATCTGGTTGCTGCATTACTCAGCAGAGGAAGGGCAGTAACAGCAGTGGGTCAAGGCTGTGCACAGCCAAACGGCTACATGCCAGAGCCAGCAGTCCAGATACATACATGCCAGAGCCAGCAGTCCAGATACATACCTGAGCTGTTCTGAAGCAACCGACTTATCCCAAGGAATCTCAAGTGATTCTAAGTAACAGGGTTAGTGTACATCTTCGTGTCTTAGCCCTGCGATCGATAGATAGAGTTGCTAGATTGATTGATAGTCTTAGCCCTGCGATCGATAGACGCGTTCCTTACGACTGAGGTCGTGGGTTCGAGCGATGGCTATTACCACCGAGGTCCTGCTGCCACTATAAAAACGAGGCTGACAAATCAGCTAGCGTTTGCTTTTTTGCCATTTGCTAGGCGTTGGCAACTCACCGTTGTGACAACGCACGTGACACTTGACTAGAAACAGGAGCAGCTACTTTTTCTTCAAGTTAAAAGAACCGTCTCCTTGTTTGCTACCGTTCTCTCCTTTTCACCTCCACTCATATCCTAAGGTGTCGCAAGCAATAAGGCTTAACTTTAAAATTAATGTTATATCTCAGGAACTACGAAGTGACATAAAGGCCAGGTTTCACTCTAGTTAGTACTTGCCTTTTCTGCCCTCTGTTAATCCAGTGTGGAATCGCTACCTGCGGTGAGCTTTGTTGTTTAAAGATTGATCATATGAGTCGAAGAAGGCTGCCGGTCGGTCTGCACGCCAGCTTATGTGCTAGTTCCCTCTCTGCTAAATGGAATGCCAGAATGCTGCCACGATAGTCAGCCATAGCAGAAACTATTACGAGAGCAATCTTTCCAATGTTCCATGCTCCATGCCGGCTGTGTGCTGCATTTTTTCTTTCTTTTTTTATTTGCCTGCCTAGAGCTCCTTCAGCAAGCCAACGCTAGCTAATGAGCAGCAAGCTTTTTTTAAGTTTCCTCGTCCATGAGTCGGACAGCCAGTCGAGTTCCAAGTGAGAATGGTACCCTGCATCAGTTATCAGCCAGCTTGTCCTTCTAATAGGGGTTTCGTGAATGCCAGCCATGGCTGCCTAGTCCGAGCCTATCTATTTGTGGCCTGCCTTTGTAATTCAGGCTTTCGTGTCTTTTTTTCATGGCACATGGTCTGACTGCGTAATTTTCCCCTTGCAGATCAGCTGTCGTTAGTTGCTACTGATTGCTAGGTTCTGTGCTCACCGATCCATTGTTGTTCCTTGCCTCACTTAGCTCGAAGTGTTACTGTAGTGTTGGGCATTTTTACCACTCATACCATCAGCTTTCAATTTTTTGACTAACCTTGCCACGGTCTTTCGTTCCATAGGCCGTAACCTGCCTTCGACTGATTTTGGCCAACCGTTGGTTTCACAGCTTTTCACTAGCACTGCAGTTAGCTGTCAAAGCCGGTCTGTTTTCTCTCTCCACCACCTTCCAAGCATCGTGACCCCAAGTCAATGGCTGCTACTCTGTTCACCTGTTGTTGTGCAATTCGTAGCCTACTGCATCCTCATTTTTATGGCTGGCTAATTACCAAGGTTTGAGTTGTAGAATTGTTGATGAGTCATGGAGGTGTTTAAGGAGACCCTTGCAGCAGTATCGGGGATTTTTACCCGGATGCCGGCACAGGCAATTTTACTAGGACAACTTACTGACAGTTTTTACCATACAACTCACAACGTCCCCCCAACACCCAAACTTGGCTTGTCAAGTGCATGAGATGTTTCCGAGACCGGGTGGCATTTCCTATTTGTTGACTCTGTGCTGACTTGCATTTAGCCTGCTGGCCATGCCGGAGTCATAGCACATTGAAAATACACCGACGTTAGAGACATTCTTATGCTTTGTGCTGCCCATTCAGGGCTCAAGCACTGATGCATTATCAAGTGAACTAATATAGCCACAGACAGATGTGGTTCAGTGGAGCTGTTGGGAGGCATTCCTCTTTCCTGGCACCATTGTGTTGGTAGCAAACCTATTGAAGAGCTGTAGAGTACAAAATTGCTAGCACGGGAATCATCTAGGGATCTGGTGTGAACTGCACCAGACAGCATGTGCTTACTGTATAGCTCACACACTGTCGACGTGTATGATGCATTGGTAGTTGACAGTGCTGGCCAAATTCTCAAGGTACTAGTGTGTTCATTTGTTGCAATGAAATGTCCTACAACAGAGTGCACGGGCCATTTGTGCACCCTGTCTCACTTGGCTCGGCCTTAATGTCGCAATGGCAGTATTTTTGCCAACCAAATATTTAGCACTCGCCTGTATTACTCATATTACTTTGATGATGGCGAGAAAACAGCAGTTTCACGCTCGGTTGGGATTACATGGTCAGGTGCCTCCACCTCTCGAGTGCTGGGGTGTGTGTGTGTGTGTGTGTGTGTGTGTGTGTGTGTGTGTGTGTGTGTGTGTGTGTGTGTGTGTGTGTGTGTGTTTGTGTTTGTGTTTGGAATCAGTTGGTTGTCTTGGGATGCTAAATGGTAGCGATTAATGGGAACAAAGTGCTGCTACTGCACTGGCAACTTTCCCGTGTATGGTTTTAGTAGGGAGTGGACAGCGATTGTTAGGTTTCCTGCTAACCAACTGTATTGCTTCCATCCATTTTCAGTATTGCTTCCATCCATTTTCAGAATTTGCATAAACAATTTCAGAATTTGCAGGGTAAGTGGCTCGCACTGAATGACCCAGTTCGTGGGCTCGATTCCTGCAGCCGGCAGTTCTCTATTGCCACCGCACGTGGGGTGACTACCCTTAGCCGCTGAGGCTCTTGTGGTGCTATATAAATGAGACTATAGAGTCGGCCGATCTTTACTTTTGAGTGTACACAAGATATTAGAGCTTTCTGCCACGGTCACTTGGGACCGTATGTGCGGGTTGTTTAAAAAACAATATTCACTGAAGAAAGTCCGACCATGAATCACATTAATGTTCAGTGTCGGCGTAATGATCTTTGGTCATTGGCATGATCTTTTACCAGTGACATCAAAGATTACTTCTGAGCTCATTGTGTGCACAAACAAACTCGGGGTAGCATTCATCTCCTGCTACTTCACAGCTAGAAGAAGCCATGGAAGCAAGCTTGTCCGTCTTGTTGAGGATATGAAACCGAAAGCCGTATCAACTCGTACTATTAACTTATTGAATGTGTAAATTAGCAGCATGTGGGTTCGACCATCGGCTTATTGTGCAGTACTGGGCTCAGAAGTTTCTCTTTCGTTAGCTGCAACTGTGTCGACAGGAAAGGGAAGGCAGTTCGTACTCGAGGTATTTTTTGATTGTTGATACCTCGAGCATTGAGGGAATGAGAGCGAAAGGGCATCCATGATTCGTTTCATGAGCGAGTAGCTGCAGATGGATGTCTTACTGTCTTGCTTTGTTCTCTCGATCCACATCCACACCTGTGTTGAGGTTGAGGTGGGAGATGAAAACGGCTGCCACTGCACACCCTGCTGGTGTTACACGTGTGTAGCTGGATTGTGTGGTATGTCATTATTTGCTTCACCCACAGGCATGCATGGTCTCGGTCAGCTCTGCTGGCGAGCCACCTGCTTGCTAACTGGCCAGTGACATTCTGTCACCCGGCGGCTATTGTGCATCGAGAGAGACCGAGAGGAGAGAGCCACTTGCCTGGCAGCCCCTGCACTCGGCGCTTGGCTTTGTATCGTGCAGCTGCATCTTACGGTTCCCGAGCACCAACATAAAGATAGCGTTTCAATCGGTGCTCGCCGGCCGCAAAGAAGCCAGCCCGCCACCATTGCTGCCACCGCAGCAGCAGCAGCAGCGCCTCACGGACGGCCCCGTGCCTGGACAAGGTGGTGGCGGCTGCGGAGGCATGACGTCGCCTGTGGCCAGCATTCCGACACAGCAGGCCGCAGCAGCTGCTCTGCCCGCACAGCTTCACAGGACCGGCGCCAATGTTATGGGCGGCCACTGCCCGCTGCCGCCTCCGAGCATGCCGATGCCTCTGAGAGTTGCGATACCGGAAGCTGCCAGCTACAACTGCAGCCCGTGCCCCTCACCTACCGGCACGATCAGGTAAACGCTCTGCGCTCGCCGCTCCCTGCCGTCTGCTTTTTTTTGTGGCAGAGCTGTCTGTACGCGGCGACACTGCGACTGGTCTCTTCGGACGATCACTGCAGCTGTGGTGGAGTTGTGCGCAGAGTGAGGCACCGTTCGAGTTCGCTGTCCCTTTGGCAAAAGCTGCGTTCCTGGCGAGTGCAGTCCACCTATCTCAGAATGTCTTGTCAGTGGGATTGGCCATGCTAAGGCGCTCTTCCTTAGCCATGGCCAAGGTGCACAGTAGTTAACATCCAGCCTCCTGCTAGCATATTAGACAGCCTTTGCTGCTGCCAGAGTGGCCTTGTAATTTCGTAGTCTTTGTGAATCGTAATTGCATTTGCAACGCGTTCATGGGTGCCAATCTGCCGTTTGGCGCACAAGGGCATCCGGGCAGCATCACAAGTCAAAGCCGCTGCCTCCTGCACATCACATGGCAGCATTGCTGCAGCCGAGCTGTCCAGCAATGCTGCCATGGTAGCATTTGATCGCCTCGGCTGAGCTTTGATTGGTTGCAGCAGCACACGTGTGAGTTCAGTGCTCTGGCATTGTTGGCTTCTTTTATCTCCTTCAGCTGTACCTACGTGGCACAGTTGGTGTCTCCCTGAAAACTTGTCGAGTGCTTTGTCTCATGCGTTTAGATTCTCCAACTTGGCCAAAATCGTTGCTCTGCGGGCGCTCGTTCTTGCTGTTAGAATGCGATTTTCAAGCAACATAGATAAGAGCAGTGGAGCATCGAAGGTTTTAGTCGACTAAACCTTGAGTTTCCTTGGGTTGACCAATCTTAAAAAGAGGCTCATAGAAAAAGCTGGTCTTAGAGGGGACTTGCCGTTTGGTTTAAGGGTGTGGATGGATGCTGCCTCCTCATAGAACTATGAGAAGGCATGGCACCACTATATAATAAGAAGTGGTGCCATGCTCACATTTTTAGCATATGGGTAAGGTGCTCGAATCTCGAATGTCGTGGGTCCAATCCTGCAATGGGGGGGCCAATCCTTTATTGGCGAATGCAAGCGTGCGCGACCTCACTACTGCTTTTCTTGTCGCTATATAAATGAAGCTGTAAAGCATGAGGCTATATGAGTATGAGGCAAGCGGGTCGGGTCAGCTCGCTTGCTCGGCTCCTTTCTGTATCTCTCTTATGGCAGATCTCGAAAATGGACAGACGTACTAAAGAGGTTTTCGTTGGTTGCGGCAATGCGACTGGCTGAGTTGAGCAGCTGCAGCTCACAGTTCGCAGATAGGGCACATCATTTTCTCGGTTCGTCGTCGTCCAAAATTAATTACATTCTTTTTGTTGGTTCGTGAGACCAGCTTGTAGCCAGCTAAAGGAAAGCTGAGCTAATCCCATGCTGATCCCTACCATTGCACTTGGGTCAAACTCTATATTGGCCAACCGTGTCAAATTCCTGCCATGTAAATAGCACTATTTGATGCTGTTGGCCAGCTTCTTTTGATGGTTTGCCAGATAGTCGAACCAACATCTGTCTGACCTTGGAAATGGGAATCGAGCTGCTTGTGAGCAGTCAAACTTTGTTATGCTGATCGTAACAAGTTTTGGACCGTGTGAATGAATGTAGCTGTAGCTGAAACCGGGGTCCGGCTTGTTGTGGGCTGTTTCGCAGCTGACAGCTGTCCAGAATTGCACTGGCTCTTGGTCGATCGAAAAGAAAATTCAGAAAAGACTTGCCCTGCCACCTATCCCTACCGTGTTGCCTGCAGGTTGTAGCTGGTCAGTTGCAAGCCTGCTCCTTTATTGATCTTGTGGCTACATCGATCTTGTGACCACTTGTGCTGTTACTTGCTTACCAGGTTCCCGACTTTCATTTCCCTCGGGTCATTTCTGAATCACTGCAGAATCGGTGTGGTTTTGTGTGTGACGTAACTAAAGGCCTCCCATACCCTTACAAGATGTGTACAGAGGTCTTCACCATCCCTAAATACAAGTTGATGAGTGTGATAAAAGGAATGGGTCAATTATACATGCTTAGCACCTTCATTGCATGCTGTCAGACCACAGTCGGGTAATTTGCAGGCAGTCGAGTCTATACTGCTTTCTCTCTCTCTCTCTCTTTCCTTGTGTGTCAGCCGATCGCCTGCTACTGGTATATCGGGCCCCCCTTCCCGTGTGCTGTGCCGAGCTCATGATTAGCACGAATGCTAAGTGCAAGAGCCTTGTCAGCCTGCTTCACTCGATCATTCCTCGACTGTTCAGTGGTGTTCCTTCGTCATTAGCTGTTTGCTTTAGTCTTTTTTTCTGTCGCTGTTCGCTGTTATGTTGCTACATTTTTTCGTGCATTCATTCCTCCACGTTGCTTTCCGGCTGCTCGCAGTGCCGTCAACTCGGCTCCGGCGAGCCCTCGAAGCGGTAGCTACGGTGGCAGTGCTGCCAACTTCGCCGACATCAGCGCTGCTGCCGAGCGAGCCAGCTTTGTCAAGGCCGATGAGTCTGTGAATGGCAGCGGCAAAGCAGCCTCTGCCATTGCTTCCGGCAACGGCGATGACAGCAAGCCGCCCTACTCGTATGCTCAGCTCATCGTACAGGCCATCACGTCGGCCACCGACAAGCAGCTGACGCTGAGCGGCATTTACTTGTACATCACGCGAAACTATCCCTACTATAGGACAGCCGACAAGGGCTGGCAGGTAATCGCGCTCTGCGATGGCGTAGCACGAACAGCGAGGACACTGCTGTCATCGTGCAGCTGCCGATTGGCGCTTCGTCGGTCGATCGGAGTGATTCGCCCGGAGTGCTCGGATTGGCGTGGCACAGCCACGTGCCGTCGTAGAGGGTGCCATAGATTGCTCCCAGCGCAAATTTTATTTTTCGGCACTCAGTCCCGAGGTAAAGACGGTTGTTCAATATTTCGTGTTTCCAATCAAGGTGTGACATGACTTACAACCCGTCACACAAACTCGTTATTTAAAAAAAAATCCGAAATTTGCATAGAAATCGACATTCGTTGAGCCAGTCCGTGAGTTTTTACGTCCAAGCGAAGGGTGGCGAAGTCACGTTTGCATCTCGAGCGGTTTCGTCTGCCTACCGTCCACACATCTTGCAAAGTGGTGGTAGAGGCTAAAAGCGACCATCGCTCGGTACGCTCAGCTACCGAGAGCATTTTCACTTCAATTGCCGGCTGCCTCTGCTCCGGCAGCCTTTTTGACACCCCCCCCCCCCCGGCGGCCTTTTCCACCCCCTTACCCTTCCTCGGTGCAAAGATGGTGAGCGGGGTTACTGTATTATCTCGTCCTCTTATAGTGAGAGAGCTTTGAAGCCTTTCCTATGCATATATTACAATAGTGATAAGTACTGTTCGACAACACTCCGTGCTAGTACACTATGCCTTTAGATTGGTACGGTTCCCCGTGGCCAAGACTCACGACCGGGAGCTTGGTCTTATTAGTGTGTCGCTAATACGACCACGACATGAAGCCATGCCGATCCATTTTATTAGTGAGCCATCGATGTACAACTGTCCAGCACTTACCGACCGGCTTTAGCTGGTGGCACCCTTTTTTGTTACGGAAGGTGCAGCCGTGGCAAGTTCCGTCACAGCTGCAGGCCTTGCACCCACTTTTTGTCGCTCTCGTCGGGTCTCTGGCTGGCTTTTCCTGCTACTCCCATGCACGTCCTCCAGGCAGTCAGTCGTCAGCTAATGCTTTGCACTGCAGCATTGCGTGCTTTGGCCGTCGATTCCACGCATCGTGCATTAGGTTGGGCTCATCCTTCTCTCCTCTCCCCCACCGTTTTGGCCCGGCGAGGCTGTCGAACGTATGCAGGTGCAGTTCTGGCTCTCGCTACGTCGTCGTAGCTACCTGGAGCTCACTTCGGCCAGCACATTTCGGGCCGCTCCTCGCATTCGCACGCTTCCGGTGTTTGCACATTGCATAATGCTGCGCCAGCAGTGAGCACCTTGGTCGGTCGTGCGCTCTGTGCGTGAATTAGACCGGCCGCTCGGCGGTTCTTTACCGCTGCGTGCGTCTGCGCTCCTGCCTGCCCCACTTCGTCGTCGGTGCCTTGGCGGGGAAGCGGGGGCCGCTGTTCCTTGCCGGGGATGGGCGTGGCTCCTGCTTGCCAATGCTGAGCGAGGCGGCCGTGCCAGAGCGGCTCGCGGAGAGAGGCGGTGGCTAGTAGCTGCGCCGCGCTCGTCGTAATTGCAGAATTCGATCCGACACAACCTGTCGCTTAATCGGTACTTCGTCAAAGTGCCGCGCTCGCAAGAGGAGCCCGGCAAGGGTTCGTTCTGGCGTATCGATCCTGCATCAGAAGTCAAGCTGACCACTCAGGCGTTCCGACGGAGACGCCAGCGAGGCGTGCCCTGCTTTCGGACGCCGTACGCTGCGGCAGCAGCCACGAGGTAGTGTTGCCTCGCAGCCGCTCGGTCGCTTTCGCCAGTGGCTCGCTCCCGTTTCCGTTGTGGTCGGCTGCTCGTCTTCTTCGTTTCCTGCGAGTGAGATTCGCTAGGTTGGACCTTGGCTGCCGGCTGCTCAGCCCGGAGCCCATTCCGCTACACTGGCTGCACACTCGTTTTCGTTCGCTGATCAGAGATGTGTGGCTTTGGCTACTTCTCGTAGCAATATCGCTTGCACTCGTCTTGTCTGTGAGGAGGAGGCACTAGGCCTTGAAGCAGAGCTGGCCCCGTGCGAGGCCGCGAGATGCATGCAGCCCGACTACTCTCTGCTCTCTCTGTCTCCGCCGCCCACAGTAAAGCGCCGTTCTCAACCTCAACCCCCCCCCCCGTCGTCGCACAATCTCGCTCATTCGGGCGGGCGCATGGGGCTGTGGCTCCTGTGCTTTTAGGTCGGCGCCGGCCTCGCCGAATCACGTGGCATCTTCGTACACCCCCGACTGTCTCTCCAGAGAGCATAGCCCGGAAGGCGAGAGCGTCGGTGAAGAGAATGGCGCTGCGCCAGCCGGCGCCGTCTCCCGCAGTCTGGCCGCTTCGAGGAGCGCCGCTGCGCACGACTATCGCAGCATCCAGTCTGCACCCGGCTCGCCGCAAGGTACGACCTTCTCCACACCTTCACACTATCGGTGTGCCTTGTTTGCTGCTGGCTGATCGTCACCGGCGCCGGTTGCTCTGCACTATGGCGACGATGCCGCCATGGCGTCCGTTTTCTGGCCTGCTTGCATGCTCAGCGGATCTCGAGTGTGTGGCTTGTCCTTTTCGTTTTGCGAATTCCCATGCTTTCTGCAGCAAAGCTTAGGCTAGCCCTGCATCGCTTGGCTCGGCGCTCTGCACCCGATCGCCTCGCGGTCTGTAGGGCCCAGAGCTCTCGTCCCTCGGTGAACAGCTTCGATTAATTCTTCATTGCCTCCCGAGCTTCTCATTTTGTGCGCTGCCCTCTCTACCGTTCAAAAGTCCGTCGTCGAATCGAAAACGTATAGCGAATGCATGCGTGGCGGGGGCACTGGGAGAGTTTTTCGTAGGCACTGCCAAGTGAGCTCTGTAGTGCAGAAGGTCAAGGCAGCATTTTTGGTCGGCTTGGAAATGCAGCGAGCGCTGCCTCGTCTTCCTACTTCGGCAAAAAATGCAACTAATGCTGAAGCTTCTTGCCCGTCAAGTGTTGCTCTGCCGTATTTTCTTTATTTATCCATGTACGTTTCTGACTGCTCTGAGCCTTAAAAGCTATGCAGATGTTAACTCTGCTTTTTAGCTGAGTTTTTCTATAGTTCAAAATGCCACGGCTGTGATGTGTGCATTTCCCTTTTTTTTAAGCTCGGATAAGGGCACGGCCGCCGAGCCGGCGTGTTTCGAACGTGGTGCACTCTCGAGCCTGCAGGCTAGGCTGCCGTGTCCTGTTCTCAGTTTTCCTCCTGTAGCTTCGCATGAGCTCTGAGTGTCTGTGTGTGCTATTGCAAACGATCGAGCCGGCGATCGTGACGACACAATGCAGGCAGCGTAGTCGGTCATTTTACGAGTTTGGTCATTCTCGCGCTCGCAGGTTATCTTGTTTTGTCACCGGGGCCGTACATCTCTTCTTCGGCATCGTCGGGCAACGTGAGCAGCACCGGCGCAGCGACGGTCGGGCAGCAGGCGGTCGCACTGAGCAGCGGCAAGCAGCACTCGGTCATAGCGACCCAGCAGCATCAACCAGCGGCCCAGATCCACCTGACGACCGTCCGAGCAGCCAACGTCGCCGCCGCCATCGCCGCCGCCGCTGCTGCTGCTGCTGCTACCGCCCCCACCACCACCGCCACTTTGGCCAGCAGCATCCTGAACGGGAGCTCGGGTTGCGAGCGAGTCGTCTCGCTTGACGTGCCCCCGCGTGGCGGCGGCACGCCGCAGCACCTGACCGCTCGTTCAGGTACGGCTTGCGGTGGTCGCACGCGAGGCTGCTCAGCCTGCGGTTCGGCATCCTTTTTGTCGCCGGCTAGCTGTGCCGCTGCCCTCACGCACTTCCGCGTCTGCCCCTCTCCATCCCCATCCCATCGTCGAACACTTGTTGTAAGCCGCCGCTTTCACCGGGTGAAACCTTCAGCTCATCCGATCAATAGCACGGCGATGGTACGCAGGAGTCTAGCTTACTCCCAGCTGGAGTCGAGATCGGTCGTGCTGGCTTGCGAACGAGCCCGCGCTCGCAGACAGCCCGATGTCGCTCGCCGTCGTGAAGGGCAAGGCCGATGTCCGTGATTGTGGGTCTCTTTCTTGATCGGGACCGTGCTCGCCTGCTCTGGCTTTTTGAGCTTGGTTAGTGCGTTTCTGCTGTCGTATCCCGGCCACCCTTTACCCATTAAAAAAAAAAAAGTGCCGAGCAGGATGGTTTTCGATTTTGCACAGCCGGTACTTACTGCGGATCTATTCGTGACAGATAAAGGGCTGGCTGATTCAGCAGCCTCATTTGTATAGCTGCCTAAGAGTCTTGACGGCTGTCAGCACAGCTTGCAGTGGGTAATAAAGGATCGGCCACACCTACAGGATCCGAAATCACGATTTGGGTCGTGAAGAGTGAGCACCTTACCCCTAGGCTAAGGGCAACCACTCTGTGTGTGCAAAGCACTTGCTGTTCTCTGGATGAAGTTATCGTCTCACGATTGGTCCAGTGACATTGCCTGCTCTGTACTGCTATACCGTGTATGGCACTCCCAACCTTTTTTTCTGGCTATCATCTTAGCTGACACACTTAGCACAGAGTACCGTGGTTGTGGCTAGTCGGCTTATACGCGTTGCTCTACTTTAAGTGCAACTAGCCCATATGTGACCAAATGGAAAGGAAAAACAAGTATTTTCCATTGTTCCATCCACTGGTAGCCTTAGCAACTCCAATGTAGCTAAATTTTGCATGAGTCTAAAACAACCAGTGCTGCCGTTTGTTAAGTGTCTTTGCTAAAAGGCCTCCTGAAACTCCATCACAACGCTGCCCATTCTTTAGCGCACTTGAACTTCTATATGGATAAGTGTGTTAGTTCAAAATGCTGAGAAATGGCTGAACCGACTACACGATCACCGTCTATGAGAGACACATCAAACAAAAAGGGGGAGTCATTTTGGTTGGACCGTGGTCAGCGATCTTCCTCCTATTGAGTGGTCGAACGCTCACCTTCGTCTGGCACCTGTGGTTGAACGATAATTGAAGTCCTATGTCTTCACCAAACAGGTGGTCAGTGAGTCCCAATTAGTTCATAAATACATATGCCTGATATTTTGTGGACTGATTTCTGCGTTGGTTGTCACTGTCTGCAGCATTCCCTGTGCGGTGTGCATTTGACCGACTTGGCTGCTGATGCCTGATTTAACCGGCCGATCCGGCAGTTGGCCGACCAGCTGAATGAAAACTGCAGGGTCGGCATTGACCTGCGTCTGTGTCGACTACTGGAAAGTGTCCGTGTGCCCTGACACTGCAAGAGACTCGAAAAGAAAGAGTTGAACCATGACCTGTGTCATGTTGGGCAGACTTAGAGCTGGAGGTCTGATGCTAACATTGTAGCTGCAGGACGATATATGAGATTGCTAGACGATACTGCCTCAAATAGTTAAATTGGCTAGTTTGATAGTTACTAGTTGATTAATCTAGTCAACTCCTGGTCTGTCTACCATGGTATGCTGTGGGCTTGAGGAAATAGTGCAGTTCGACACAGTCTTCCGAAATATCATGCATGTTAGATTAGGCATCACTTTCTGGATTGGAAGGGTGGTCGTGTCACAGTTCAGCGGTTTTTGAGCTAAGAAGTCGTCTGCATACAGCCGGCAGCAGAGCGAGCTCACTGGTGACGCTAGCAATCGTTGCCCGCAGGCCGATGTCAGCTTTGAGTGGATTTCCTTTTGGTGTATGCAAAGACCAGCTGATCCAGCCTGATTGCCTCCTTGCCTGAGCACTCTTCGTCGTCTGTGCCATGTAGACGCTACGATTCTGGCAGTTTCGTCTTGCTTGTGGTACACGTTCACTTTCTCTCTTCAATGCTGATGCTTGCTTGTGCTGTAGATCGTGCCGAGTCCATCGAACTGACTTTGGCCGATGGACAGTCTCAGCGGCACAGTCTGTGCACGCCCACTCGAGTGATCGCCCATAATATGAATGCCACGGTATGTCTGTGCACACGGTTGCCTCTGTTATGCCTTTGTCTTGGCAATCTTTGCCACCCTGCCTGTGTTGCCTGTCCTCTGGCTATCAATGTCGATTGTGATGCATCATCAACCATACATCGAACGGTTCTTTATTGCAAACAGAAACTTTCAGCTGGTATTGCTATTAGTTTATGTGATATAACCTTCTACCGAGTGTCAGCGCTGAGCAATCAATAGCAAACCTACTTCTCCCTTTTCTACTACTTTTAAATTACACTCTCTCTCTCACTCTCTCTCTCTCTCTCTCTCTCTCTCTCTCTCTCTCTCTCTCTCTCTCTCTCTCTCTCGCCCTTCCTTCTTCTTTGTTTACCTTCTACCTTCTCTTCTTCCCCGTAACGTGCACTTCACGACCTGCATCGTGGGTTCGAACACCTGCAGTATGCCATCATTCTTGGCCTTCTGCGAAATCGGGTGGTAGCCGTAACGGCTCTTTTGCCACTAAATAAATGATGCTGTTAGATCAGCTCACCTAGTTTACTTTACTTCACACTTCCATCTCTCCCAGTCCCTTCCCTGCAGCCCTTCTCTCCAGCCCCCTCTCTGCCTCCCTCATCTGCCCACTCTACCTCGTCCATCTCCTCCTCTCTATCACCCTCCTCTCCTCTACCTCTGCTCCTCTTTCCCCATCCACTCTCCTCACGGTGGAAATGGCCAAACCGTGATGAGTATTGCGGGCGTGTGCAGACACACCTTACTGTGGCTGGTAGTCATCCGGACGCCGGTGCCTGAAGTTGATTGCGCTGATTGACTCGCTCGTCCATGTCCACTTGCTGCCACCTGCTCGACTGAACAGGGCTTGCAAGGGCACGGTAGCGTGTGCGCTGTTGATTTGTACTGCCCACCCACTGTGCCGCCGCGGTTGAGGTGATGCCGTGCGCACACGTGCTTTCCATCTTCTAGTTTTTGCCCAGGCGCTTACGTCGTCGTCGTCACCACGTTGCCCTTTCTTCTTTCTCTCCAGGCCGTGACACCTCACGGAATGGGCGGGGCGTACGTCGTCAGGTCGGCGCACAGCCTGGCAGCCATCGCCGTCGCCTCGCCAGGTGGCAGCAGCAACGGCAGCCTCTGCAAGCGTCTGCTCGACGGCAGTGCAGCAAGCCAGGCAACGCAACCTGATGAAGGCGCTGCCGCGGCGACCCACGAAACTGCTGCCAAGCGGGCGAAAGTGGAGAGCTAAGACGACTGCAGCCCGTGCGGCGGCAGGCCTCTGCCGCCGCCCCCCACCGCAGGTCGCTGTCTCGCGTGGAGTTTCGAACGGGGGGGGGGTGGGGTGGGGGAGAGCACACCTGGTGCCGCTCTGAGCCGAGCTCCGTGCCGCTCAGGCGTCATTCTCACTGTTGCCGATTGCTCACCGAGTCTTCTCAGAGCTCCCCGAAGGGACGCGCGCAGGCTGCCGTGAGGAGTTCCTGCAGCTCCCCTGCAGGAGACGGCAGGCGACGTCCTCCTGCGGCAGCTGCCAGCGTTTGACCGGTGGCGCCGCTGTCGCTCTCTTGCCAGGGCGTCCGGTGGCGGAACGGCTGCTGCTGCTGCTGCGGTTGGCCCCATGATGATTTTCAGCCTCGAGTCGAGCGTTGCCTAGCCTGAGGCCTTCGATCTGCGCCGCGATTAGAGGCGACGACCAGACGATGGTCGCGTGTAGATGGCACTTTCTTGTGTCATTCCTATTGCCGCTGCTGAAGCTGCTCGTAATTTTCTGGCAGGATTCCTGCTAAAGCTTGCACTTAGTTTGTTTTTTGACTGGGTGCGGCAAGGCAGTGGCATTTGTAGGGCGCTTGAGAGCGCCAGTCGAGTTTCCTGTCGGGTCTCGCCCTGTATATGTCGCGCTTAGTCTCCTCTGCTCTGCTCTGCACTTTGGACGTTTCCCTCTTTTCTTTCTCGGATTCCTCTGCCTCTTCTCCCAGCTCTTTGTTTGTGGGCTCTCTCTCCCCTCTCTCCTTCGATGCGTCGGTCGGAGCCACGTCAGCCTAAGGCAGACGTACAGTGCTACGGCGTCCGTCACTGCGGTGCTGCATGGTGCTGCCCTGTTGCTTTGGTTGTTTTTATCACCGATCGCAGATGCGTGTTTAGTACCTAGGACGTAGGGCTAGATGTAATAAATTTCGTGTACCCATTCTGACGTGCTAGCACTTAACATGGCCTCTCTTTCACTTCAGTTTGCTGGTACAAGCAAATGCCACTGCGGTCAGCTGTGACCGGAGCTGTGTTTCCACGATGACCGCGTTTACGCGGTCCATCTTGCCTCTCTCGTGCATGCGTCACCTAGGCTGAGAGCAGTCCCAAGACTGATGGGGGAGTACTGAAAAGCTGAGCTCTCTGGTTCTACTTCATGGCCAAGACTGAGGC
Organism: Cristatella mucedo; assembly: GCA_009760855.2. Classification (NCBI taxonomy): domain Eukaryota; kingdom Metazoa; phylum Bryozoa; class Phylactolaemata; family Cristatellidae; genus Cristatella; species Cristatella mucedo. Next base: position 349,718 of record WPIO01000147.1, on the reverse strand, counting down.
AAGACCGAGGAAGGGACTGGTCGACTGGTTCGACGTCACGTGGGCACGGGCCACCTTCATTGCTTTGAATCCTTGTCGATGCCTTCCACAGGAGCGCTATTTAGGCGACACTGCAAGCTCTTCGTGTTGGAACCAGATCATGGGGTAGCGGGCCAAAAAAGGCAATCGTGGCAGGCTTAAATTCGCCGGGAGGTGTATCGCAGAGTGGTGCTATTTCCTATCGCCTTGACAACAAAGTCCATTTCACTTGGACCACTCTGGCAGTGGAGCTTGGAGGAAGCAAGTCTTAAGGCCAACCGACCGTGTAAACTTGTAATGTAATGTATCTCCGTGTGTAACTCCACAAAGACTATGTGGGTGTTACACGGGAGAGTTTTGTGTAGCGAAATCACAGCCTCAGCGGCTTTAGGTAGCATTCGGTAGCCAACAGACTTCGTCTCATGCAACAAAGAGAAAGTGGGAAGCATAGCAGAGTCAGGAGAGCAGTTGAGTTAGTGATTAGCATGGAAGTAATAATAATAATAATAATAATAATAAACTTGATAAAGCGCCCTCAGAGAACTTAATCTCTTTCTAGGCGCTTTACATTTGCTGCAAAGGGAAATGCAAGTAGAAGCTCAGGACTGCTGAAAAGCATGAGCTATAGTCGGCAGCAGGAGAGAAGTTGTCGTTGCTTTAGAATTGTGGAAGTGAGTTCCACAGTCTAGGACCTACCGAGTCGCCAAGTGCAGGAATGGAACAGCTAATTTATTGTTCGTACAGGACTTGAGGGTGCGAAGAGGATGAAACTGGTGCACCAGTTCAGCTAGGTATGAAGGAGCCAAGTCGTGGCAGACCTTGTGGGTCAGCGTAAGAACTTGGCTCTGTATCGGTTGCTCAACCGGCATTCATCCTAGCTCTTTTAGCAAAGGAGACACGTGTTCAAACCTCTGGGACTAGCCTTGCAGCCATATTCATAGTCAGCTGCAGTGGCCTATTTGCTTTCTTTGGTAGCCCAGCCAAAAGGGAATTACAATAATCAAGCTGAGACAGAACTGAAAAGCTTGTTAAATTTTTTGCAAGCCACTGTGGAAGACAGTTCCTAATCTGGATAGCGATCGGACGTGATGGCTAGTTGTAGAAGCAGTCTTCTGAATGAAGTTTTTAAAATTTAGGCAGCTGTCGAAAACACCTAAATTTCGAGCACGTGGTGATGGTCGTACAACAGCACCACCTATTAGAAGAGCAAAGCCTTCTAATCCAGCCACACGCTTAGGGTGTCCTATGAGCAGCAGTTCGGCTTTATCGTCATTTAGTTCCAACAAGTTTTCCTACATCCAGGATCGAAAGTCGGTAAGGCAAGCATTAAGTTTATCAGTTGCCGCAGCAGATTCCGACGGTTTCAATGAAAAATACAGCTAAGTATCGTCAGCATAAAAGTAATATTCTATTTCATGGGCCTTAATCTCTCTCCCCAGAGGTTGATTATAAACATTGAGGGACCGAGGACGAACCCTTGAGGGACTCCACAGGTGACCCGTCTCGTGGGCGAGACCTGACCCCCACCCGACACGGATTGAACACGATCAAACAAGTACAATTTAAACCACGCCAGTGCCTCGTCTGCCAGACCGATCGTTCTCAATCGTTTGAGTAGAACATTGTGATAATTAGTGTCGAAGACAGCTGACAGATCTAGCCTAGTTAGGGCAGTGACATTCCTGTCATCATTGCCACGTAACAACTTACTTGAATCAAGACCAAAGCAGGACTAAACGGATAGACCCTGTAAACGCACTAGCAACCTATCAATTGGACTAATCTCTTAGTCATTGACCTAACTGGCTACGACCTGGGGTGTGACCTCGGCCTGCGCGTGCGAGACTCAGCACGACATATATGCTTCGCCGCCGCAGCAGTAAGAGATACTCGCGCGGGCTGATTGGATGTTATTCGCTGGCGCTGGGTGAAAACGCCGCACGGAAAATGACGGCGTTGCTATACAGATGCAATTCGTTCTCTTCGCAAATCTTTCTCAGTGGACCCCTGAACGGATTTATGCCAGGCAATGTGATGGTGCCGAGACCCGACGAGCGAAGGGCCGTGTCAGCGAGCGCCGCGCTCTGGAAGCAATACTCGGTGAAAAAGGCCGGCACGCCCTGCTCACGCAAGAGCTCGAGAGCAGACCGCCAGCTCGTGTACGCCGCGACGCCGGCATTGAAGGCGACGGCCACGTCGGCCCTCACCTCGGGATAGGCGTCCCAAAAGGCCGACAGACATCCGCAATAGGTCGTGACCCTCACCGCGCCGGTGCCCGTCGATCGGGCGCTGACGCGTCGCGACACCTGCGGTCCCACCAGGTAAACGTCGAAGCGGACGCCGGGCAAGAGCCAGCCGAGCTCGGCGAACGTGACCGCATAGTCGGCCTCCTTCTCCGCACCCAGAACCAGCGCCGTCACCTCACCACCAGCGGCTAGCGCGATCCGAGGCGCTAGCGGAGGCAGCAGCGTCGCGATCACGTGATACAGCGTGAGCGCGTACTGCAGGAGGATCGCGACGGGAGAGGCGAGCGAAAATCCGCGCCACTCGTAGTACTCCCGCCAGCAGGAGAGCGCTCGGGCTGGCGGCCCGCCGTCCGGACCGCCCGAAGACTCGAGGGCGCACGCCTCCCAGGGCAAGACGTACGGATCGGCCGCCGCCGCGAGCTCGCCGTACGGCTCGGTGTCGTCGCAGAGCGCGCACAGCGGCTCCTCGCGTCTCCACAGGCCGGCGCCCGACACGCCGCACTCGGCCAAGAAGTCGCGCAGGTCGGCGCCGCAGAAGCTGTCGCGCGTGACGGCCTCGGTGAACGCAAACGGGAATTGCCGCAAAGAGTCGTTGCGCTGCATGAACTCGCGAAGTTCGCCGCACGCCGACGGCGCGTGCCGCCCGCCGCCGCGCCGTCCGTCGGCGGCGGCGGTGGCGGCGGCCAGACACCCGTCGGAGCAGAACAGCGAGCATCGGCAGGCCGGGCAGGCGACGAACAGCGGCCGCTGAGCCCGGAATCCGCACAGCGAGCAGGCGCGCACCGACCTCGGCTCCAGCCTGCACGCGCACGCTCGGTCGCCGGCCGCCGACGGAGCGACGGCGACGCCCTGAGCGTAGAGGGCGGCAGGCAGCTGCGCGAGGCCGGCGTGCTCGGCGGCGACCCGGAGCGGCCGCCGCGGCCGGCCGCGCAGAGGGTTCAGCATGACCCCTAGCACGGATGTCGCGCACGACTCGATGAAGTCCAATCCTCTTGCGCATTTCGCCTGCCCAAGACGGCGCCCTTTCGCGTCGCGTACCGACAACAGGCGTGCGCCGCCGTCGGCGCCCGAGTCGTCGTCGTCGTCGCGCAGACTAACGAGCCAGCAGCCGCACTCGAACGGTAGTCCGCGCACGGCCTCTGCCAACTGCAGGCGCCGCGTCGCGTCCATTTCCGAAAGACGTCCCTCGCGCGCGCAACGGCGAGGAGGTGCTGCGCAGCGCCCACGCGGACTCGGCCCGGCGAGCGACCGAGAGCGCGAGCCTCGAATTACGCCGGATGTGAGCGGGCGAATAGCGCCTCCGAGTAGCGAGAGCCCGATCTCGCCGACCAATGACGGCCGTCGTCGAGCCCGGGGATTGCTTAGCAACAGCGAGTGTACACCGCCGCAGTCACTGTTCCGAGGACCGGCGCACCTTCGGGACCCGCCCGACCATGTCCGCGACGCCAGTGAGCATGCCGCAGCTTGAGTTACAAGCCACTATTGGATTCGAAGGTAAGTGGTTCGTTTCTTCTGCTGCGGCTGCTGCCGACGACGACTGGGCGTCTCGTTCCTCGAGAAAATTCAACCGACCGCTGCTTCTGCGGCGTGAAGGAGCGCATCTCGCGATCGATGTTTGTAGGCAGAATACCGGCTGGTCTAAAAGTGCATCCCGACAGGCAGCATATCTTGTATGCGCTCGGATGCACGGTAGTAGTTGAGGATGTGACTACACACAAGCAGGAGCTTCTCACTGGACACACGAATGACGTTACGTGCATTACCGTCTCGAAATCGGGCAGGTTCGTCGCAACCGGTCAACTTACGCACATGGGTTTCAAGGTAATTGCCAAGTATCGTGACCCTTGAAATAGCTTGTGCTAAAAGCTGGTAGATTTGTCTTCGTCTCGCGCGTCTTCTCGGACACGCGTGGCTGGGGGGACTAAGTGCCGCATCTTATCTAAGCCCAGTAAATGTGGGAACCATTGCAGGCAGACGTTATCATATGGGACTACGAGTCGAGATCACTGTACGCCCGCTTGACGCTTCATAAAGTCAAGGTAGAGGCACTCTCGTTCTCTGCCAATGACTCTTACCTGGCCACGCTCGGCGGCCAAGACGACGGCAGCATTGTTATCTGGAACGTCCTGAAAAAGGAGGCCATTTGCGGCTCGCCGGCCCAAGTGGAAAGCGCCGGCACTACTCACTGCGTGGCTTTTGCCAGCAGCAGCGAGACACTCTTTATTACTGGCGGCAGGTAATCCGTCGGGAAGTGCATAGATGGTATGTCGTCGCTCGACATCGGCGCGCGCTCCTTAAACTCTGACCTCTTCTTTTAGTCACACTCTCCGGGTATGGGAGCTCGATGTTGAAAATAGGAAGATCCGGCCGACTGACGTCAACATGGGCCAAGTGAAGAGAGTAATTAAATGCATCGAGGTTTGTACCGCTTGATCTTGAAACCTGATCTTGGAACTCATAAAGTTGATGGCGACGATTAACGTCTCGTCATCATTGGAATCTGTACTCAAGTGCTTCACTCCTTAAAAAGACCTTAACTCTTCCACTAATACAAAGCAGTGACGTTGCTTCAAAGCCCCGGCATTTTGCCTCAGCCTGGGTTACATTGGTGCATTAAGACTGGGGGAACCAGTGCATCCCCGGCCCACGGTTTCAATGAAAAACGCAGATATTACCGGCGACCAGTATGCTCTCTCGTATCAGGTGATCTTGTACGGCACCTATATTACCGTGCTAATATTGAATGTTCCGGTTCCCTATTTCTTACCTAATTATTAAATTGTAGAAAGAAGCTACTGTTCACTTTCTCAGATTTGCTGATATAGAGGGGCTAGTAGTACCCGTACAATCCAAACGTATTTATAAATCGACCAGACGTCAGGGTCACTGCAATATAAAGCCTCTGGAAAAATGGTTTCTTAGCCACTGAGAGTGAAAAAGCTGTGCAGGTGTTTTTTCGCATTCGTCCTAAAAAATGTGTCATTGTTTCATGAAGCCTGTGCTCGGCAGCGGCGTTTCATACATCTTCCCAGCCGTCCTCGCGTTACCAGTCGCTCGCCTTCTTGCTACCCTATGGCTCTACCTAGGGCCTAAAGTTCGCACGTCGACGACCCAGGTCTTTCGCTCGAATCCGGCAGCAATTCTTTATCGTCTTCTGCAAGCGAGGTGGTAGCCGCCAAAAATGCTCTTCTGTCGTTGTATAATGGAGATTGCTCTGAGTCGTCCGACTTGTAACTCTCGGTCCCCATTTCTGATACAGAGGTAAGGTGCTCGCATTGCTCGGCAAGTGGGCTCGAGTCTTGCTATTTAGTCCCGCTAAGTAGGTAGTGGGTTCGAGTCCCTCTATGGGCAATCCTTTCGTGCTAGCTGCGACGGAGAATTCTTTCTATCCCATTGCAAAATTAGCGATAGCCGCCAAGACTTTGTGCCGCTATACATGCGTGTAAAGTGCCTAATAAGAGATTCAGTTCTCCTTGGGTGCTTTGCAAGTATCTTATTGTTATTATTATTATATAAATTAGTCTATTGAATCAGCCAAACCTTACCTTACTTTACCTTCCATTCTGTTCTTTGAGAAGTGTATTTAAATCAAGAACTTTTGTTGTTGATTTAAAATTTCTTTGTTTGTCCTATAAAGTATGCTGCGTTTGAGCGGTGTGCCAAATTGTGCAACTAAGTCGGAGATCTGTAAAAGCAGAAACTGTTTATCAAGATTAACTTTTGTTGGTTTGCTATCGGTCTTCTGTCTAGCAGATTAAACATGCGGTGATATTCTCAAGTAAAAATATAATAAGCATTCCTGTTTACCATTGAGCTGTCGGTTTCGCTCCAAGGACAGATCACGCTGCTCGCGTGGAGGAGCGAGCCTTGCAGTCACGTGGAGGAGGAACGAGCCTTGCATGCTGTCCATTAATGAACGGATGAATGCGCACCTATCCACTAACCAAGTCGGTGCTTTGCATTTTCAGGTTGGTGACGATGACAATTATTTCTATTGCGGTACAACAACGGGTGACATCATAGCCATCAACATAAACACTCGCTTGTTTCAATACATGGGGCCCGAGAAAGAACGGTTCAGCCTGGGAATTACAGCACTGTGCTTGCTTAAGACCGGGGAAGTGCTAGTCGGAGCCGGAGATGGAACTGTTGCCGTATGTCAGGGTATGGACAAGAAATTCAAGCGAACAAGGCAAGTAGGGCGTGGCATGGGTTGCTGACTTCTTAAAGAGTGCATTTGCTTAAATGAGTCACAGACTATAATTCTTCCACTTGATTCTAGTAAATCGCAGTCGGTGAGCGGAGCCGTAACATCTCTAGCCCTTCGGGGTGAAGGACACCATGTAAGTTACTCCCAAATTCTAGCACAGTACGTTCGCCGCAGTTCTTTCAGGTAAATGCCAATCTGAATGCCTGCTGATGGTGTCCACTTGTGAACGTTATAGTTCTATGTTGGCACGTCAAAGTCGCACATATATAGATTCAACTTCTCGGAGTTTAAACATGAGCTCGTCAACACGTGCCATTACTCATCTGTTAATGATATTGCATTTCCCTTGTAAGTAAAGTTGTTTTAGTTTGTTTTGCAAGTTAACATATAAGTGACTAACTACCGAAAATACTACATGGAAACCACTGAGCAAGTAGGCGAAGTTCATATGTTTTCTTAGGCGTAAAGCAGAAGACCCGGCACGAAGTGTGAAATTTCTCTTGACGAATTCGTAACCCTCTTTTTGACAACTGACTTTGGATTGTCACGCTATGAATTCTCCATTTTCTGCCATTTTGGTTGAGAGTCAAGTGGTGCTTGCATCTAACTCTTCTGCTTTAGCCTGTGTAAAGCTTCGTCGGTATCTCATCGATGGCTAATCCTGGCTTAATGCTGCTCGTTACAGCGGCACGTCCGAGCTATTCGCGACGTGCTCTTACGAAGACATTCGCGTGTGGCATTTACCTACCAACAAGGAGCTGCTGAGGATAACGGTTCCTAACATGACGTGCAATGCCTTGGAGTTCATGAGAGATGGACGCAGCATCGTGAGCGGTGAGACGCAGCAGCTGCCAATAGCTCTGACTGGCCACCACTACAGCATGGGCTGATACCCTCTCCCTCATAAGTTGGGCATGCGGCATCCACTGCCTGGCATGTGCGATGCCTCGACTACATCTCTGTATGGCCACATGGTAGCTCGTACCATCCATCCTCTTTTGTGACGTTTGACTTCATTTTTTTTCTCACTGTTAATAGCTGTACAGAGAGAAATAGATTTGAAGCAAATGTCACGCTTGATGCAGGCTATTAGACATTTATCTACGAGCTGATTTAATATTGCTTACCATTTCACAGCATGGGATGATGGAAAACTCCGAGGGTTTTTTCCGGAATCTGGGAAACTAATTTACACGATAGAAGATGCTCATAACAAGGGAGTGACTGCTCTAGCCACGACATCGGACAGCGGTCACATCATCAGCGGCGGAGGAGAAGGACAGGTAGGCTGCCTCTCGGAGCGACAGCCGCCGCTCAGCAACAGCCAAATTAGCAGCCGCCAGCGCCGAATTTGTCGTGGATTTACCGGACAGCAGATGCTATGCCGCTTTGGACCTCACTTTAACTCGGTATTCCTAGCTTGAATAGATATGTTTCAGTGACATGAGATGCTATGTAACAAAAAATTCCTATTCTCGGAAGCGCTGATAGTAATAGCTACGTACGTACCACAAGCTAAAATGTCGCTGGTGTTACCCTGCCCAGTGCATGCTGTCTTTCCACTGCTGCACCCACAGTCGGCTCACTTCATCAATCCGTTTCACTGAATGGTGCATTAAAATTACTTTGCATATATTAACTTTGATCTTTGACCGCTTACACTAAGTGACAAAATATCGTATCCCTGGTAAGTATGCCATATTTCGTTATTCCTTATGCCTCAGAGAAGTAGAAAATTACCGTCATTCCATAAAAAATTGCTTTTATGATTAGGACAGTGACGAAATATAAACATGTATCCGATGTGAAAATTGGCAAATTCGTGCCTTTTCGTACATATTTAGTCAGAAAGAACTGCAAATGAATCAGAATTGACACGTATTTAATCTCCTGTCACAAAAAATGAGCACTCACACGGGCTCGGAAATGAGCACGTGTTCTTGGTTTTTTTGGTTTATTGCGAATAGGTTTCTCGATAAAGCCCTCAACCATAAACAGCAATCGTGTAATTGTTTATACTCTCTTTGTCGACGATATATATTTAAAGTCCAGCAAGTCCTAGTAAAAGCACCCGCCTTGAATATTTTGCATCATATTCTTTACAGTTCTTTATGAGAGGCTGAACCAGCTGATCGTAGTTTTAAGCCGTGAGATTTCCCAGAAAGTCGTGAACACAGCAACGAAACTGAACACAGCAACGAGAAGCTGTTCAAAGCCGCTTTCTCCATCCAGTTAAGCTTCTTGGCGAATTCGTTACATGATCTATGATCTACTTTGTATATGGTCCAGCGAAGTATATGCTAGATTTGAACTGACTTCCTCCAGCTGTGGACAAGCGGACACGTATTCTGGAGCTGATGACTCGTCATCTATAACTATAAAAATTAATTGTTCGATGAGCCCTAACTCCTTGTGCAGTGGCGACATCAGCACCTTCTAATGTTCTACTAGGGGCCCCCATTTGATATTGCTCTTTGCTACTGGGAACTCGGTCAACTGTGGCCATTCTCTCATGAGATAGTGCGCTTGCTTAAGTGTCCCGGCTTGTGCACCTTAGTTCCGCAGCTGTCTCACAGGCAAGGACACTTCCTGAAACCACCTTGGAGTGATATCGGGTCTGACATTATTCTGAAGTCTCCAATTGCCTCCCAGTCATAGTTGTGCCATACTTCAATTCACTCACTAACATATTAATCCTGATGCAGTCTTGTTTGAGGAGGCGCAGAGAGTGAGCCATGGGAGAGATGCGTACTTGTTCCCTTCACGAAGGAGCACGGCTTTGAGGATCCTGGATGAGCTATCTATGAATGGGCGCCATTCCTTTGATTTACACGCTATTCTTACAGCGTCGAATAGACCGGACACATTTTTGCACGAGTGCAGCCCACCTTTCCAACGAAGAAGTTGGAAACTAGTTGGTGGCGCTTTTTTATCTTTTATGCTTACATCCCGAAAGTTTCAGTCCTTGAGTCCTGATGTAAAAAGCTCAGCATTAGACTTTGGAATGCCATCTAACGACTCTGATCACATAATTTAGGTCTTTTACGATAGGAAAGTTGTGCTTTTCTCCTCAGTCGTATCTGCGATATCGGAGTCTGGATCTGTAATAGCCTCCCTCTCTTTATATTTGACCAGCTGATCTGTCTTGAAGATGGCTGATCTCTCTACTGATCGAGGGGCGGGGGCAGTGAGCTCAGGGGCAGTACGGTCTGGCGCGATTGATAATGGGAGACGCGATCTCGCCTGTTGTAATGTTTGGATTGGAAGCTTCAAGACTCTCGTTTTTCCCTCTACAACTTGTAAACATTTCAAAATTATATAAATGAAAAATTATATTTCTCACATTACCTAGTATCGTGCAAGAAATTTTCTAGCGACCAGTAATTAATCATCCTACAGTCAAGAGTTATCTTGCACTGTTCGCTTGTAAAATGAGACGGACGGTGCTGGTCTCAATCCGAGACAGGTACGCCGACGTACTTTTATAGGCACTGCGCAACATAAAAGACGCTTTCGATGAGTACTTTTCCGCATCTGTCTTGATTAATTGTCCGCACGTATAGTAAAATGCAGCTGTTGTGTGCAGGTGACTTCTTGCGATATTGTGAATTGCTATACCAATCAGATATAGATATTCACAACTTCCTTACTCTGCAATAACATACACTTAAAATTTAAAGGCGTCCATACAATTACAGTTGTATGGATACAACTCTATAATAGTATGTCCGCCTATCGAGTTCCTTATTCTAGAAGTGCTGCAGGCTCAAATCTGATGTTTGCATCACGCCTCATTGCAAAAAACAGAGACTCCCCAAATATAATTCTCATGATCACTGGAACAACGTTTGGTGAAACAGAAGCTATTTTTCACTTATTGTCGGCATACGATATTAGTAAAATGCGCTCTATACCCAAGGAAAAATTGAAATCCCATACTACTTCGATTTGTTGGCGCTTGCTTTAGGTTCTTTACTCCTCGGAGCCGATGGAGCAGGTGTTGTTATAAACTCACCAAATTTATTGAAATTACTGACCCTTTAGGCGATTCGAGGGCAGGAAATGCGTCACCGCGGATTGCTTGCAGTTATGCTCTCTTGATGATTACTAAGCTGCACCTGCTTGTTTTATAGTTGCGTTCTCGATCGGAACATTTAAGTCTAGCTACAGAATATGGCATCAACTGTAAACTTTCTATCATGTAAATCTATAGCTTACATATAGATCTACAGAGCGAGCAATCTATTTACTCGTATGCTAGATCCCGTTAGCTAGATCTTTTGGATGTCTTTTCCTGGATGCTCTGGTTTTCCTCGCCATTGCTGTCGTACTGAGAGTTCGCTCTGCGTGGCTCTATGTGAATGGGGGAGATGTACATCACTTTTTTCAAAATCTCGCAAAAAACTGCAGGTCAGAATCTGGAGACTAAACGAGACACGGACGAACAAGGGTCCCCGAGTTGTGGCAACGCTCGTGGAAGCGCTGAAGGAGCACAAAGGATCCGTAAATTGCATAAAAATCCGAAAGAACGACTCTGAATGTGTCTCGGCCAGCACAGATGGAACTTGCATCGTGTGGGACCTAAAGTGAGTCATTGCGCTTCGTGCACAGAGATATAGCATACACGACGCCGCGCGCTTAGCAGTTTAAACCAAGGAGTGGCTGAGCGGCCAGTCAATAGTGGTCATGGGACGTGACCTTGTCTTGCTTTGAGCGATCAACCAGTAGGGGGACTAGACGGTACATAAGGAACTGCGCCTGGGAAGCCCTTTCAAGGATCTAGATGAGATTAGGGTCAGGGCTCAACAGGCTGATTCAACACCCCCTCTCATTAATTACGCCCACGCGACCCTTCGTGCTTACGTATAGGCATGCTTTGCCACTTATGCTTATTTCGAACATGACAGTGGGCTCGTTGCTTCTAAGATTCCGATATTAGCTCGAATATTCCAGTCGAGGGGTCGTATTGCAAAGACTGTGAAGGAGCTTTCGATGAATCCGGTATTCCAGAAAAATAAACGTGCTGCAAGCTCAGAAAAGTTGGACCATGCATACATCCTGTTAAGAGGCATGAGGGCTCTTGTAAAATGGATGTTAGTTTGGCTACAGAAGGCAAGGAAGAAATTCAATTCAATTGCATTTTCCTTTGCAGCAAATGTAAAGCGCCTAGAGAGAGATTGAGTTCTCTGATGGCGCTTTATCAAGTGCATTATTATTACCATTATTATTAAGAAATGAAAAGAGGAAACACTAAAAGCAGCGAAAGGGGTAGTTCGTGAGAGTGGGGTTGGGAGGAAGGTACAGAAAGTGAGAGGGGAGAGTGGTGCACTGAGAGTGAAAGCGCCAGAAATGAGGTAGATTGAGAAGTCAGAAATTATTAGGGGCAAATTAGGGGCAAAGAAAAATTAGTGGCAAAGCAACGATATAAGCGAAAAGGATCGACGAAACGAAACCGCGACGGTGCATTCAAACGTGCCCCGGCATTCATTAATGCCCATGAAACAGCCCTGCGTCCTTTTGATCGGTCGCTATATCGGGTCTGCTGCATCTTGTCGTGACTTAGTCACGTTCATGCCTCCCCTTTTTAGGCGATTCGTGAGGAACCAAATCATGTTCGCTAACACATTGTTTAAGTGCATGGTATACCACCCGAATGAATGTCAGATCGTCACAAGCGGATCTGACCGTAAAGTTGCTTACTGGGAGACGTTCGACGGCTCCATGATTCGTGAGCTCGAGGGATCAAAGGCAGGGTCCGTTAACGGACTGGACATAACTGACGACGGCGAGTATTTCGTCACGTGCGGGAATGATAAGCTGGTCAAGGTAAGTCTCGCACAGTGGCTTGGGCACTTAAAATGCTGGCAGTTGTGACAGAAGCTGAGACAATCCTACGTCGGACTTATTGCTAATCAAGCGATCGCATATTTCCACAGGTTTGGAAGTACAACGAAGGCGAGGTGACGCACGTCGGCATCGGCCACAGTGGTGACGTGAATAAGGTCAAAATCTGTCCCAGTTTCAAGCACATCGTGAGCGTCAGCGCCGATGGGGCCATCCTCAGGTGGAGATTTCCCTAGAACGCTAGGCCAGCAGACGATCAATTCCTCTTCAAATCGCTACGCCGGAACGGCATTATCCCGCCATCTGTAACCCATGAACGAGGTTGAAGCCATGATATCCCTCAGCCATTGATTACTTTTGCAGAAGCATCTGCAGCATCCATTGTCAAAGCGGCTTTGTAATCAGAGCTTGGTTTGCTGGCGGCTGAAATGTGCCAATGCCGGCACAGCAAAGGCCCGCGTAATGCTAGCTGCTCTTAAACGGTCGATCGGCATGCTTATACATATGCTAGCAAGCGAGCAGGAAAGACTGGCTACGTGCACGCCCGTGTCTCTTGATAAACGTATAAACTCGTCAGTTTGCTTTCGATTCCATTGGGAAACGCTTAATCGTGGTCTCGGGATTAAGTGACCGTTGTTGAGTATGCACAGAAGTTTCAAGCTCGCACCTTCGAGGCGTTTCTCCCAATGGAAGAAACTGCTTAGTTTTCAGGTACGGCTAAAACGCAACTGCTTCGTGTCTTTCACGGTAGAAAGGGGCAATCGTCTTTTTTGAAGTTGGCCCTCATTTTTTGTAGAAGCACTAACGAGGTTAATACTCCTGAACCTGCCTATCGAGGCTTGCTGGGTGGCGCGAGCTCAGCAAGTAAAAAAGATTCAACAGCCAATCAGTTCTGATGTAGCAGCCTCGTTTCTTTAGATGCAGAAGAGCCAACTAGAGCGAATCGCCAACGATGGAGGGCTCGAGCCCACGACCTCAGCCGTGCAGAGCGAGCACCCTACCCTTGGGCTGAGACTCAGGCTTTATGCATTCCATACAACGGTACCGATTTTCTTCTTACACGGGAACTAGACAGGCTTTCGGGCGGCGCCACACTGTAGGCGTTGATTCTGAGAGTCGCGGCTTCGAGGAGATTCGGACTCAATTTCCAGGAGAGGCAGCCATTTATTTTAAGGTAGGCTGCGATAAGGGTTGGGCTAAAGAGGCCTGTAGGGTGGTTCGCTTTTAGCGAGACTCGGGGTCTCCAGTCGCGGGGGGGGGGGGGAAATGCAAGAAGACTTCTTTCGCGACTGCGGGGCGGCGGCGAAAAGCCTTCTTCCATTCCCCCTTGTGCACTTCAGCTCCGAGTCGGTCTCTTACTGTACTGGCCGTCGGTCCATCCGTCGACGTGCGTTACAGTCCCCGCGAGCGACCCGTCGACGGTCGCCGGGTAATCAAGGGTCCTTTTTGGATCGACCCAAGAAAACTGAATCTACGTGCGGTTGCATTCCCTAAGCTGTAATAAAAGCAACAACACAATAAGGTATCATCGTTCGATTCGGAAAGCATTCAAAAGCACCAGCGATCAGCTCAGAAAAGCACTCAAGAATGTATCTCCGTCTGAAACTCCACTAATCCACAAAGGCTAAGTGGGGTTTACGCCGCAGCGTTATGTGCATCACACTCGCAGCCTACGCAGTTTTCGGCACGCATTCGGTAGCCAACTGACTTCATAACACGCAACAAAGAGAAAGTGAGAAGCATAGTCGAGTCAGGAGAGATGTGTTAGTGAGCAGCGTGGAAGTAGTATCTCAGGATGGCTGGAAAGGATGTGCCATAGTCGACTGCAGGAGAGTTGATGTCGTTACGTGAGAATTTTGGAAGTGAGTTCAACAGTCTAGAACCTACAGGGTAAAAGCTTTTGTCGCTAACGGTCTTTAAGATGAGGAACTGCTAATTTTCCGTACAGGATCTGAGAACATGAGGAGGCTAAAACAGTTGCAGCCGTTCAGTAAGGTATGAAGGAGCCAAGCCGTAGCGATCCTTGAGGGTCGGCGTAGGAACTGTATTCTGTATCCATTGATCAAATCCAAACTCATTCAGCAAAGGAGATACATGGTCTAACCTCTGGGATGTGTAAACTAGTCTTGCAGCCATATTCATCACCAGCTACAGTGGCCGAGGACTTTTTTCAGTAGCCCAGCCGCAAGAGAATCACAATAATCTATCCGAGACAGAACCAAGGACCTAGCTAGTTTTTTGCAAGCCACTGTGGGAAACAGCTTCTAGCCTTAGATGGGGATTGGACGTGATGGCTAGCTGTGGAAACGGTCGTCTTAACGAAGCTTTCAAAATGTAGGCATCTGTGGAGACTCACCTAAATTCCGAGCATACGGTGATGGTCGCATAACAGAACCGCCTATGAGATGAACAGTCTTCCAGTCCAGCCACACGCTTGGGATTTCCTATGAGTAGCAGCTCCGCATTATCATTTAATTTTAGCCTAAGGAAATATTCCGACATTCACGATCGAATGTCACCAAGGCAACCATTAAGTTTATCAGTCGCTGCAGCAGATTCCGACGGTTTAAATGACAAATTTATCTGAGTATCGTGAGCGTAAAAGTAATAGCCGACTCCATGGCCCGATAGAGCTTCAACGCCGAATGAGCTTCAACCCCGGATGCCCGTACCGAAATCCACGGCAATCCACTGCTATCCATTTTAGTTCCTTCAAATCCAATATACATCAGCTGCAACAAGCTCCAAAAATTTTGGAATATCAAGCTACGCTATGCATGTGAAACGTACCCAGAAAATTTCCTGCGATTTTGCTCTTGTTCAAATTCCGCACTAAAACAATTTATTTGCATTGGCACAGCCGTTCTCGTGCAATGCCCTGCAATCGACTGCAGTAGCCCGTGCCAATACCGCAATACACCGCGTAATAAGTGGAAAGAGGTTTCGCCGAGCTCCAGTCTCTATTGCATATTAAAGTGTACCAGGTTTTCTGCACACTCACTTAATATAAAAACTGTACATCCTCGCACTGTGGCAATGCGCGGCAATCTCCTGAAATGACTTGGAAAACTACTACAATCCACTCGATTCCATTGCAAATTATCCTCAAATCGCCATCGCGAAGCTCTGATTGACATTGCATGTAAGACTAAACTCAGTTCAAAGTGCACCCACAAAATTTTGCTCCATTGTGCACACGCGTTTTCATGCAATGCACTGCAATCGGCTACAACGACCCGGTTTCATACCGCAATCCACCTCAATCCGCCGAAATCCGCAGCAATCCGCCGCACAACGACCAGAACACGTACACTAGAAGATCGAATTGTTATGCTTCTCTACTTTTCGGTCATTGTGTACTCGCATAACTTTACTGTAACTGCCTCAACCATTCTGCAGCTATGCACTGCAATCGACTGCGATTGCCCGGGCTTGCACGTCAATCCACCGAACTACGCCGCAAAGTGACCAGAATGTGTACACTTTAAGCTCTAATAGTGATTGCACGTTGCTCTAACCTTCGGTTATTGTGTAATTGCACAATTTCTCTAAAATTGTCTCGACCAATCGGCAGCAATGCACTGCAATAGACTGCAATGACCCGGGGTAATGCCGATATATACAGCAATCTGATGCAAAAAGCCCTGAAATCGATTTTGAAATGCGTCAATTTTGAATGCATCTTACAAAGCACACTGGTTAAAGTCAACCACACCATCTTGAGCAATTGCGCTTGTATAATGTCTGGCACTGCATGGCAATCTACGGTAACAGCTCAGCTCGAAGCAGCAATCCACTACAATCCGTGGCAAGTCGACCAAAAATTGGCTGCACGAAGTGCCAACTGTCATCGCATTTCACATTTATTTGAGCTAAAAGTGAAATCTTAGGACTTTCTAGCTACTTTGCACGTTAATTGTCAACAATTCATTGCAATCGAAAGCAATGGCAGGGACCAATACCGCAATCCGTAGCAAATCGACGAGAAATCTGGTGCACCAAGCTCCAATAGTCATTCCACGTAACATCTCACTGGCGCGAACATACTTTCAACCCACTCTGACCGTTCAATCTTGGGCAATGCATGACAATCAACAGCAATGGCACGAGCCAATACCCCAATTTGCGGCAAATTGACGAGAAATTGGAAGCACTGAGCCCCAATTGTCATTACATGTAACATTTCGCTTCGTCCAAAGTTAAACCGCGGCATTTTCAAGATGCATTGCTCTTTAATTGTTAGCAATGCACGGCAATCACAGCAATGGTCAGGGCCGATAGTACAATTCGTAAAAATTGGCTGCAAGAAAATGCCTCTCATTCCACGTGACATGTAACTGTTCGCGCGCATAGTTTTCTTCCACTGAGCGAGTTCAATCGACGGCAACCCACGGCAATGGCTGGGGAAATACGCCAATCCATAACGTCCCGTTACAAATGGACCGACAGTTTCTGAGAAGCTCCAAATTTTCTTGAATATTGCACTACACTGCATTAAAAGTGCAGCCATATTCTTTTAAATAATCGTGAACGCACATTCGAGGGCAATGCACGGCAATCGAAAACAATGGCCCTGCCTCTACCGCAATCTGTTTCAAATTTGCTGGAAATCGGCTGCTTGAATTTGAAATTATCCTACCACATAACGCTCACTGTGGGCGCACATACTGTCACTTTGCACTTAACATACTTGATATAGTGCCCTCAGAGAACTAAATCTCTCTCTAGGCGCTTTACATTTGCTGAATCCATGATTGTTACAATTACAAGCAAAGCTGGTGGAAGAATATTCAATTTTTTCGTATTACAGTTCGCTGTATTAAAATTTCAACCACATCCTTTCAACCAGTCGAACGCACATTCGCTGGCAATGCGCAGCAATCGACGGCAACGGTCTGGGAAAATACGGAAATCGATCCCTCGTTAGTGAACATACTCAAATCGTCATGAGACCAGAGGTACGCGTCAGCGATCGTACCAGGTGAGGGAAACCTTGCAGATAGCCAGAAATAAATGTCATTGGCCCTCCACAGACTGGTGTGGTGAGCATTAGAGTTCCGGAGAACGCTAAAGCATCAGCGGCGAGGCGAGAAGGTACATACTAGTTAAACTTCAGGGTCGCACAGCTGTAGCGATGTTAAGGTGAAAGTGATAGATGTTTATTTATCGTGCTCTACCTGAGGGCTGTGGAAGTTTACATGTGTACAAACTTACAGTTTGCAGGTCACTGCCAAGCCATTACGGACCTTGTCAGTCGGACAAAGGCGCATCCTCCGGTAAGCAGGTACATTAGGGATATAAAATCGCACTTTAAAAAAGAGCGAAGTAATACCTGATGTATGCTCTAGCTTTGCACAGCCTAGGTTGCCTTACCTAGTGTGCCATAACGGCATCGATACGAACACGAATTTCGTGTCATTAGGGTGTCAATAAATACCCGAACGAATGTACAGGTATCGCAGGGGTGGCAATATTGCCAGGACTTTTTCTGCCTGTGTAATCTAGTTTAAGGATGACTTCTTCACTCATGTCTTTTAAGTTGGTGTCCACATCCAGCTAAAGCCGTCCAAAATCTTGGACGATAGTCACCTAGAAAAGATAGTAGTAGAACCTCCAGCTGCAAAATGAGTAGACCCACATTGCATTTAAAGCTTGAGTTTTCGGGTCATCATTCAAATCCATTCTTTGTAATGGTAACGGATGTTATACAATAACCACAGTTTACGTTTTGTCCAGCATCGACGATATCCACAGCAGTGGTGCGAGTTGCTTTGTTGGCAAGGAAACTAGATACAATTACAGTTGTTCGATTACTTGACTTGCTGCTATATGCAACAAAAGCCACAAAGTATTTTAATTAACAACGGCACATGGGTTAACACAGGTGAAAACCCATGAAACACCAAGCTCATACATATGTACAACCAGCACCATAACAAGCTGTCATAGACTGCACTACTGAGCATGTTTCTATTGACATGCAGGTTAGTAGCGGCGACCGGAGAAACTGCTGCTGCCACCAGATCCAGGGTATCTGTCTTGCCCACGGCTAGCGCTCATAACCATATTAGCAGCTTGAGCCGATGCGCCAGAAAAAAGATGTGACGAGTTGCGCATCACTTCAGAATTTAGAGCGATTCCTCCGTTGCCTGAAGTCCAGTTACTGCGATCACCACTGTTGCTCTGTGGCCAGCTTTTCCCACTTCTGCTATCACCCTGCCATTGAGATGATCTAGTCGAACCTGGATGTCGAACATGCGAACAGTAATGCGAAAATAGAGCCATAGCATAAGCAACTAAGGGAATATAGCACAATTCGGCAGCAACAGCAAGTTTCTAACCGAAAAGATAATTTAGAAAAATAAGTCAGCCCGCATGACTTACCAGTGTCTCGATGCCCGACCATGCCGCCACGTTCACCTGTCTCTTTCCAATCAGCTCGATCTCCCCGATCCCGCGGAGTCTGGCGTCGATCAGCATAGTCATCTCGATCAGCAGGAACGGCCTCGTGTACAGGTGCAGCAGCTCGGCGATCGATGTGAGAAGTGCCACTGTAGTTATCTTCGGTCCTTCATGGTAGGTTATATAAGTCAGTATACCACACAGTAAAGGCCGGTCATAGACATATGTTATTTATGCAGTCTGCAAGCATAAGTGCAATAAAACAAAAAATAATCAACGGTCAGACACCCGTACAATGGGACGCTTACCTCCTTGTATTAAACCGATCTTCAACGACCCGTCTAGCCTCACGATCCCGCACAGATAAAGCATCTTTTCTCTGCTGTGCCGAGTCAATATCCTCAGGTGCATGCCTCTCATATCGCTCGACGACTCGCCTATCTGCACCATAGCTGCTGCTGCGATCATCTACAGGTCTTGTGTACCTAATAGAACAAGTGTGTACTTAAAATTGTAGTTCAATGCAAGTTGCCTATGCAATCCATATCCACATTTCTATCGAGAACTCATTTAACAACTGGGCCCTACACATTTTCATCCAAGCTAGAGCAACTATTACTGGTATAACTTGTGCATAGCCTTAGCTCAAACAAGCAAGATCGACAAAAGATGGCCATTAGCAGCATGGGCTTCTGGCTGAGTTAGTCACGAAAAAGTATAACCGTAAACATGCACATTAAGACAGCTCTAGCAGCAGAATACGACGGTCACACGAAAGCTGTCGGCTCATATGCTGGCCAGCAACAGCCAGCGCAAAACAAGATATGGAACCACGACAGATAACGACAAGTAGGCCCTAGGTCTTCGCACCTCTCAAGACCCTTTAGTCTCAGCCCAAGGGTGAGGGCGCGAGCTCTTTCCGTCTCAGGTCGGGGTTTTGAGACCTGCACTGGCCAACCCCTTTTTGCTCACTTTACGTGGCCGTTACGATAGCCGTTTAGGCTCTTAGCTGCCATATAAAGATACTACACAAATGAGGCTGTTTAATCAGCAACAATCGGCTGTTTAAACAACTGGACATACCTGTCAGAAGCAGCTGAAGCAGCAACGGCAGCATATCGGTCATCTGTCGCTTGCCTTTTGGGTTCACTCCAGTAAGATGGCTCATCCCGGGCAGCGGCACGGCTGTCGTAGGCTCGCTTCTGCGCTTTGCGCTGTTCCTCAAGTCTGGCAAAACAAATCATGCACTACGCATATACATCTATATATAGCAATCGAATGGGTAGCCTTACAATTCGTGGCACGACGATTTGGCGTGCTAGATTACGAAAAGCACACATCAATTGATTACTTGGGTGGATGCAGCCACAACATTAATCTCATTTCTTAACTGTACATTATAAAACAACCCCAATTGTCCTAGAACCGTCGAACAAATGACTAATAGAAGGAAGACGCAGGGCAACAGCAGGGTTATCATCACAGCGCAACACAGTGGCAATGAACGGGAGGTCGTGTCTCACCGAGTTTGCTCCAGCCTTTTCAGCTCTTCACGCTCACCGTCACACTTCTCGCGTAGCTCGCGGAGCTCACGGTCTAGCCGCTGTTTTTCTCGCTCGAGACGCATCATTTCATCTCGTTCGGCTTGGAGTTTTTCCCGGTCTTGCCTAAACAGAAACAGATTGTCGACTGCTCATTGCACTGTCCATTTTGTAAGTCACAAAGAAAGAAACGATCCACGGATCATTTTAAGGTCTAGCGCCTCAGCCCGAGATAGATTTAGACTTGATACACACCTTATCCGCTCTTTCTCTCTATCGATTCGCATCTGCTCATCTCGAATTCTTCTGCTGTCAGCAGCTATTCGCCGCTGATCACGTAATAAAACAGTCCTTCGTCTGCGCTCATCCTCTCGCAAAGCAATCTCCTGCCGTCTTAGTTTCTCTTCACGTGAGTCCTCAACCTGAAGAGTAAAGTGCTTAGAATAAGCCCCACACATGCGGTTATGTCTAGTCTATACGGCAAACAATGCGATGCTTCACCTTATTAGATGCCCTAACATCATCTTTCTTTGCAACTGCTGGACCATCCGAGCGCTTCTCTTCCTTGGGTTCCTCTTTTTTTTCAACCTTCTCAGTAGGCTTCACCTCGCCTACAGAAGAGAGCACAAAGCCACCAGCTTAACGTGGAGGACAACCCCACCATTCTCGCAAGCAACCTATGGCCACATTTCTCACTTTTCTTTTGGGCATCTGCTTTTACTTCTGCAGGCCTGACTTCCTTTTTTTCAGGAGGTCTGATTTCCTTTTTGTCGACTGCAGGTTTCGTATCCTTCTTGTCGACAGCAGGCTTGATGTCCTTTTTGTCGACTGCAGGTTTTGTGTCCTTCTTCTCGACAGGCTTTGTTTCTTTCTTGTCATCAACTAATTTATCTTAACACAGAAGTAAAGATCGAGTGCAGCTGGAACCATAACGAAAAACAATTTGCAAGAGCCAGAATTTATATCCAATTCAAAACAAAGCCTACCGAATAAGGTATGTTGTCAGTCACAACCAGCAAGATAAACAAAAAACTAATCGATATTTGGCGTTTTGGGCTGACCAATACGATAGCTTACCCTTTCTGTCGGCAACTTTCTCCTCCTTTCGAACATCTTTCCTAGGCTCTTCTTTATCCTTTCTTTCAACTGCTCAACCGAAGAAATACGACAGATTAGGCGATATATCTATGGCTCAAGAGTTGGGAAAGCCTCCGGAGGGTTTGACTCCAGCTTACCTGGCAGCGATGTGTCTGGGGCGCTCGTCGCCACAGTCTTGGCTGTTTTCGGAGTGCTCGGAGCAGACGGAGGAGCAGCCCGCTTAGTGGCCTCCCGTGCTTGAGCAGCAGGATCACTCTTGGCTTTTTCGATCGATATGGCACGACCATGAAGCTCGGTTTTATTCAAGTGTTGAATGCATTTTGATGCTTCTTCTGCAGTGGACATGGTTACAAACCCATAGCAACGAGCACCTGGCTTCTTTGCATTGGTCACCACTTTAGCACCGACGACCTGTCAAAACATATTCCTAATTTGACCTTGTATCCAACAACAAAGCTAGCATGCACTCATGCAACAACTGTTGGGCTATTACTTTCTAGTAGCTGACATAAGGAAGAAAGTAATCGATTTAGCTAGTTATTAAATCCTACATAAAGCTGAGGTAAATGCATGCCATTTTATCATACAGGTTAAAGATTTCCACAATCTGCTTGCATAAATGCTCTCTGTGGCTTCAGCAGCACCATCAACTTAACAGGTCATCCATATGCACTCATGATATTCATTATTTACCCAAGCCTTTATTATGGCCGTGGGAAAACAAGGGGCTCAATATCCAGCTTACAAATAACAGTCGCCGAACATTTTCCAGGTGTACAAAATGCCAATGTTTTATGCATGTTAATACAAGCCTTGCGGTCCATAATAAGAGAAATGGAATATGCTCCAATACATGCACCGGGATTCACAGCATGCTTCATGCAGCCATCTATAAATATTTTCTTTGGCTTACACCTGTTGTTAAAAATTCAAATTAGCTTCATCTGTCAAATAAACCGTGCACCAATATTCAGAAGTCTGCTGGGGGTGGTGAATGGCCACTTCAGGCAGTCTTTCAGCTACATGCTGGTCGTTCGTCTAGATGCTACTTACACAGCCAGGGTGCTTTCTTCTCCTTAAGTCGACATTGCACCGTTGGGCCTTCTAATCGCGGACGTTCCCTGTATATGGTTTCGGGTTTAGTGTTTAGGGGTTTATGATTTAGGGCAGGCTGCGCCTCCGCCACATAAATCCACCATTGCTCGTATTACGCGTACTTTTAGGTCCCTTCATTCTATGGCTCTAGCCTATCTCTCCGACATACTCCCCCATCAGGCCAAGCATCGTACCACCCGCTTTTCGGAATCCAACAGTCTATAAATACCTCGTACAAACCTTAAATCCTTTGGAGACCGCGCATTTAGTTCGTATGCTCCCAAAGCCTGGAACTCCCTCCCGACCTGCATCAGAACATCCCCTGACCTGACCACATTTAAAAGGAACCTAAAAACACCTATTTAGGACAGCATTTAGTGGATCCCTGTGATTCGTCCTTGATGTGCTTATGCGTGCTGACACTGTGCATGCTGCCACTAACCACATTTGCATGCTGACCCTGTGCATGTCATCCCTAACCACGTTATTCATTTTGTTTGTTTTTCAAGCATGATCTTACCCTTTAATTGCATTTCCCTTTGCAGCAAATGTAAAACGTCTAGAAAGAGATTAAGTTCTCTGAGGGCGCTTTATCAAGTGCATTATTATTATTAGTGCGTATTAGGGCACAACATCTCTTGAGATCGAGATATACTCAGTAGACCTCTGAGGCTTCGAGCTTATTTGCAGGAACGTGTGGCACGCCGTAGCGCGCGCCCGCTTTGACGGTACGAACACGTGCCTGGAGGCGTCAAGCGGGACCGAACTGTATACCTTGCTGCCACCTCGATAGCTGCTGCAACTGCGGCTCGCTCCATTAGAAACCATCCACCCTTCTAATTATACTGTTGATTTTATTTAAAGTGTGAACATAATTTGATCATTACATTACATATACATATTTTTAGTTATACTAACATCAACATAGGGAGACAATGTCTTACCCTGGGGAGAAGGAACGTCCTAGGGCCCACCAGGGGAGAAAAGTCGGGGATGTCCTACAACCAATTTGGTTGTCATAGCTTCTTCCAGTGACTGCACTAGTTCGGCTACATGGCGCTCCTATTGCATCGCGCAGCTATCAACGGCTGATGGTCATCGTAGCTTGATTTCTTGTGTGAAGAGAGAGGCCACTCCAGAATATACCTGACACAACCTTCCCCAATTTTAAGTACATCTTACTATTGCTACAGTGCTGCACCAATATCACCATATTGACCAGACAAGAGAAATCAAATAGACCAGAAGGTCACGAGCACGGCACACAACTCTCTTGCACTGGGCTTGAGTCTGACGAGGCCCAAAAATGCAAACAACGACCGACGTATGTCCCAAAATTGGTCGATTTTGTCCATGAAGTGCCCGAATAGCGACAAATTTGTCTAAGGGTGCTATACAAATAATTCATATTTAAGTTGCAGCTTTGCATTTCTGTTGCATACAGGTCAGAGAACAAAAACAGGAATTTGTTTTGCTTGTTTAAAATTAAAACCATACCTTGCCATGCTTGCTGAATGCAGCTTTAAGATCCGTGGCCTTGGTATTTGAAGATAAGCCACTGATCCAGAGATTCTTAATGGAAGCAGTATCTGCAAATAATAAATGTTTTCTGTGCACCAGTCAGTCATGACTTGACTTCTCACAGCAGCAGCTACATACCAGCTTAGAGAAGTAGGGCTTAAAGGCACAAAAATTACGCATTCGCTAAATAGCAAGGTGGATAAGAAAAAAGGTGCAACCGACCTTGACTTTCTTTTTTGGTTGAGAGGGTCCCGGTTTTCTTCGAGTCTACGCCACTGCTGCAATATACCAAGCTCATTTACATGTGTGCTCTGCCACGATACAAATTAAGACCAGTTGAACACACACACACACACACACACACACACACACACACACACACACACACACACACACACACACACACACACACACACACACACACACACACACACACACACCAACTTCCAGTATTTCTATGATGCCCACAACGTAGCATAGTATAGGCACAGAGCAACTTAGAAGCTAAGAGAGCACAGGCATACTGATAATTTCTGCTTCAAGCTCATTTAACAAGCCATTGGCTTGCCAATCTTGCTGGCCAACTTCCGAACATACAAGTGTGTAATCAGGTTGGGGTCGGGGCAGCTTTAGGTACAACAGCACTTGCACTTGTTCTGCAGGGCCACACACATCTAATGCTAACGCACAGCAGGCGCAAATTAAGCCCCTCCATTCTGACCCTTAACAGCAGTTCTCAACTTGTGACTGCATATGGCTGAAACAGACCCGTTCTCTTTATGCAACTTGGCTGACCAACCACACTGATAAAAGGCAATGCACGGTAGGCCTTTGTAGCAGTCGCATCGCAGGTTCAATGATGAAAGCTACCGTAACATTTTTTTGTATACTTTCGTTGCATAAAAATCCGTGCATAGCTCGAGCCAGGCGAAGTAAACTTGGTGGGTTGGCTTCAGCAGGACGGTGTGTTCATACTGCGTTGTACATGAATTCGAGTAGCGTCACGTGAGCACAATCAGCTCTTCACCTAGTTCCACTAGCCTAATGGTGTAGATAGCTAATTATGTGTTCAAAATCGAGATGACAACTCACGCTAGTTATGGGGTCGGGAAGAGCAGGGAGCAGCTCACATTGCATGACATACACGAGTAGCATGCAGCCTCATAGTGTAAATAGGATAAATAAATATAAAATCAAACCTCTTGCCGGGCGTCTTTGTGTCAGCTTCGTTAACATCAGCAGCTGAAGTAGCGATGGTGTCCTTTCCAGAGGTTTTGGCAGAATGCTCAGCCTTTGAGTCCACATTATCGCTACCTTCATCCTTTGTTGGTGTTGGGACATCACGCCGAGATTCGCTGCTAGCGGCATCGCTTCCTTTCTTATCGAGATCATAATCAAGATTTTCCTCCGACTCGTCAACATGAACAACCAAAGACACGTCCTCTTCTTTTATTTTCGCATCACGGACTTCCACACCATCTGCATTTGCTTCTTTGCTGGTTGCAGGTGTCACGGTTGATGCAGCTTGGCTAGATGTGTCTTCTTTCTTTGGGACAATCCCTTCTGTCTTGACAGGCACCGATTCTTTATCAACTGTGTAAGATGACCTGTTCATACTTTCACTGGTCTCTGGAATTTCAATATTTACACAACAGTAAGGCATAATATTTCACGGCCAGTAATACTTACTGAACAAAAGCAGGCAGCTGTGCTGCACTACCCGGGCATGCCACCCACAGGAGTCGCACGAGCTTGCTTCCAATCGTAAAGGGAAGTCCCCCCACAAAGGAGAGAGAAGCATCGGTGGATGAATGGCACTCGACATATTCAGCATTGCAGAAAGACCATCCATTGGTGCCGAATAACTTTCCAGCTTACACCAGTAGCTGCTGTCCTCAGCGCACAGCAATGTATCAAATACAGCCGACGATCATTCCGTATGCGCAGCAAGGCCAATGGCACGTGGGTGAATAATGCCACAAAAGGCAACATAGAGATCGCAGTATTTCCGAAGGTCTTCATCAGAAATCTTTAAGCGCTGCCTTCAAACTCGTCCTGAACCTCGTAGAAACTTAGAGGCCAATAAAAGGCAGAGCACACTGCAGCAGACACTGGGAATCATGGCGAAGTCGTTGCTGCTTACTTCCTGACCAGAATTCCCTTTGATTTCGATCACCATAATATTTGGAATTTGATGCAGCCACCACTAAATGTGGGCACAGATAAACACACATTCTCTTAAGGCACATCGCAGTAATGTGTGCTTTAATCCATGATACATGTCATACGGGACCCCACACTGTGTAAATGCCACAGCTACATAAGATGAAGCATCACATAAATTACAGCCTTACCCAATGTATCCATCACTTCAAGCTCGCCCAAACGAGAATCGTCTTGGCCGTCCTGGTCCACGGCACTTTCTGATAGCTCTGGAGCTGTCTAATCAAGATAACAAGACGTGAACATAGGAAAGGAGCAAATTAATGCTAGCAGTCGACAGCACAATAAAACCAGACCATGCAACAATGTCAAATGCCTTAAAATTATTGCTTCAGCCCTCAGCTGAAAGCGAAAATTCATCCACCCAAGCGACTTCTCACGCATCCACTTGCCCATGCATATGTTATAATACATTATCAAAACAGGTTCGCAGTAAAATCAAGAAGCAAAAGGAAGTGGCGATGGAAGGCACAGGACGAAGTGCAAAGTCAGAATGGGGCCGGAACCAGCAGTTAAAACACTGCTATCAGACCTTGGGGGCCCAGGTGGGATGGCCCATCCTTTCGACTAGGTAGTTAGGTTCGTTGACAGACAGGATATCCATAGCAAATAGCATTCTACATTTACCTTAACTACCCAAAGCTTTAAGACGTAGAGCGCTACAACCTGGTCTGCTAAATAAAGAATAGCGTGTTCACTGATGATCAGACACGCAGGGCTCAGCAGCGGTATCTTGGCATGGTTCCACAACACAACAAGCACGACGCCAGCATGAGTTGATTGCACGACTGCTGAGAGAAAGAGCCTGCTACTATTGAGTGAATTTAGTTACTCACTTTCAGAAATGTGGGATGCAAGTCCCCAGATTATCTCTCTGCTAAACAGGGAAGGGACAGGCACACAATCTGCTTACGATCAGTGCCTCAGTGTCGACACACACATAACTTGTGCTAAAAGCAATCACAGAGCTCTCACCGATGGCAGGTGCTTACTACTAGTTACTCGACACCAAAAACTGTCGAACGACAAAGAAGATATTATGAGCATACTGAACAAACTAACCTAAACCGTACCAACGCTTTGTTATCGTTATGTTGAGCCATGCAAAACTGCTAACATGTAAAGACTTTGTAACTGATATTTGAGAACATCGCGGTTTAACAACCCACGGCCTGCTTTCTCGGCTCACTTTGTCATCATCCTGATCGTCTTCCATCTCTAGGTATTCTTCATCGCCATCACTTTTGTCTGGAAAAAACGGCGTCCAAATTTTAGTTGATTGGATTCAGGAGGTAATGTGCTAGCTGTTTACGACCGAGGTCGTGCGTTCGAATCCAGCAGTGGGCAATCCTTTCATGAACTGCAAGCGGTGGTGATACCCATGAAGGCTTTTCTGCCGCTATACAAATGGGGCTGCTGAATAAGCTAATATATTATTTTTACTATTGTTGCCGCAGCTACCTTTTTTCGCTGATTTCGACGGAGTACAGCTTGTTTCGAACAGGTACTCGTCCGAATCAAGACCTTCGTCGTGCAAGGCCTGAAAAAAGAATTCCGACATTGCAACGCTCCTCACACGAATGCTGACCCGGGATGGACACGAGCGCCATCCGACGAGGCATAAGCAGTGCGAAAGAATGAGGTACACATCAAAACTTCCGCCGGCGGCGACTTAAAGAGAAGAGAGCCAGCCAAAGACCTCACACAGTAGCAAAGTAAGCTCTGCGGCCGCAAACCTCGGTTAAGGCTATGCCTGCTCCTAAGCTAAGCTCTAGCTACCGGCGCTCTGCGGCGCCGACCCGCGCAATAGTGCACCGTCGCCATATTCGCGGTACAACGATTCGCTGCGCATTAGGAGCGGCTACAGTCAAGTCTCACTTTCTGGAGCCTCTCCGATAGCACCGCCTTCACGCCTGTCTTCTCGAGGCCGCGCTTTTCCAGTTCATTCCGTAAGTCAACGACGCGCAAATCCGCGAGCTTCTTTTGACCGCTGTCCATCTTCAAAATGGCGAGAATGGGTGGTAGTACGTCACGTGATTCGACCAATGGGATATTTGGATGGAGTGGCGGCGGCGACGGCGGCCGCACCAGTACCGGTACTGAGCTTCCGCTCAGTTCGCTGCCGCCCCGGTCGTCGCTGCGGTGGTAGTCGGTGTCGTCGGCTGAAGCATGCGTCCTTCCCTCGCGACAGCGTCGCACGTTGACGGCGAGGCGTTTATCGAGAGGTCTGGAGCCCGCTGTGCGCGTCATTAGTGCGCCGACGCTCGAAATGTCGGGAACTGTCGTCCAGCTGGTGCGTGGCTTCTGCTGAGACCGTCGGCCGATGCCTGTTCCAAGCTGCCTAGCCGCGCGTCCGCGTGTGCTTGCGGCTCCGGAAGGCGTGCAGCGGAAGGCGTTTTGTCGCTGCGCGTCAGTGCACTGCGCCGTAAAATCAACGGCAAGTTAACACGGAGCATCCTCACACGCACGCCCGCAAGGCGCAGCGAATCCTCCAGGCAATCGGGTGTGGCCTGCTTGCCGCCGTGCCGAGTAGTTGGACGTTGTGACCCATCCTGATCACAGCAAATAATGCCGCCGTACTCCGCTTAATGTGTGGCAAAGGTTTTCCTTTCGCATGACGTAATGCGCTTGCTTTCTAGCGCCCATCTGCTGCTGCTTCGTCTATCGAGATGCAGCAGTGCGGTGGTGTGCCAGCTACGCTCAAAGTAATAACAAAGCCTTTGTGTAGCCTCCTAAGAGAACTACGTGTGCATTTCTATCCAGGCACTGTACAGCTCGCTACGCAGGGTATCATGACACTTAGCATGTTTAGACATGCATTCAGAAGCATACAAGTAGGATACTTAGACCAGTATCATCATCAATTGGCACGCGAAAAGACATTTCAGGGTCACTTCTTAGTCGAACCTCACATAGGAACAAAAAGATAAGTGTAGGGAAGTGAAGGGAAGCTGAGCGGGATGGATGCATATTTAGCTGTAATTGTAGTAGCAATAATAACAAGGCTAAGAGAACTAAATCTCTTTCTCAGCACTTTACACGAGTCGAGATTTAAATGATGCAAAGTCATTGCAGATAGTGGTCGAAGCCGAAAACGAGTTCCACATCTTTGGTCCATTAGAACCGAAGGTCTGATCACCGACAGATTTCAATTGAGTGCAAGGGACAGCGAGATGGCTGAAGGTCGAGGAGTGAATGATGCGAAAGCATACTGGAGGAGCAACGAGTTCGGGTAGGTATGCTTCGTACAAATTAGTGTAGCGACCTGTAGGCTAGAGAGAGCATGTCGGAAGTCGATTCAATGCTTGATGGGGAATAGCCAGTTAAGCTCAGACAGAAGTGATGTGATGTGGCTGCTGCAGTTGTGATGGACCGGAAAAGCTTCTGAGCTCTGCACTAGTAGAAGACGAAGGATTGCAGTAATAATAATGATAATGATAAATGTGTATAGCACCCTCAGAGAACCTAGTCTCTTTGTGGGCCCTTTACATATACTGCAAAGAAAGCATGATCAAATGGTGAAATGATAGCATCCAAAAATATCAACAAGCATACCATGGTTAATGGTGACATGCACAGTGTCAACATGTAAATATCGTTGGTGGCAGCATGCACAGTGTCAGCATGCATAAGCACACAAAGGACGAATCACAAGGACCTACTAAATGCTGTGATAAACACCTGCATTTTAGCTTCTTTTTAAATGTCGTCAAGTCAGGGGATGGCTAGACGTCAGTCGGGATTGAGTTCCAGGCCAGGCTTTGGGAGCATACGAACTATAGACCTGGTCTCTGCAAGATTTGAGGTTTGTACGAGGTATAGCTAACCCATTTGAGTGAGAAAAATGAGTGGTACTATGCCTATGCCTGGTGGGGGAGTAGTTCTGATAGGCTGGGGCCAGACAATGAAAGGACCTAAAGGTGAGTGACAGAACCTTGAAGTAGATATTCCGTTTGATTGACAGTGACATGTCGGCGACAAACCTGGCTGCAGAGTTTTGCACCAGTTGTAAGTGCCTGATGTAGTTGGGATGGCATTATTGCATTATTAATGACTGCTGTTCTCTGGTCTAAGCAGTTCTTGATTTCGTCTGTACTCCTTAGCTAAGTGTGAGCTGTGTGGAAGTGGGCCGACTTGACAATGTAGATAATGTGCTCATCCAGTGACAAGTCGTATTGGAATAGCAAGCCCAGATTGTGGACTTACACCACTAGAGTGATGCTAGATGAATCGCTATTGAAGACGAGGTCTTGCAATTTGAGGGTGACACTAGGCTTTCGTTCTTTCGTTAAACTAGTAGTTTGATCTTATCATCGTTAAGCTTCAGGACGTTAGCTGCCATCTAGGTACGAATGTCGCTGATGCAGGCTGCAGGGAAACTTAGTTGAATGGTGAGCATGGCTTGGAACCATTGAAGGATGGGTAGAGTTGGGTGTGATCGGCATATAAATGAAAGCCAAGATAGTGTTTTGCGATGACATCGGCCCGAGGTTGGTTATAGAACATAGCTCAAATGCACCGTTTTGGTAGATAGCTCATTTTGGTGCTTGGCTATGCTCCAAACTGCTTAGCCTATGCGTCTGGTTGAACAAAATTGCCTCTTTGTGCCATCGCCGGCTTTCGATGCCTCGATCTTCGGCCGATTGCTGGGAGGCTTTGCTGAGATGACAGAGCTACCTTACGCTGCCCAAAGTGCTGGCTAGACCAACCTGCTGAAGGGGGGGGGGCAAGAGAACTGGGAAAGGCCTGCTGGCCACGCCCAGGACACAGGACCAGCTGCGACACCGGGATTAAGCTGACTCGGCTCCTGTAGATCACTGGTGCCCTGAGGTCGAAGTCAACTCCCGGAAAAAGCTCTGCTCTACCACTGCAGCTTACGCTGTATGCAGGCAGCGTGGCAGTTACCAACAGCAGCTGGCTGCTCGGCAGATGGTGGCCAGATGCCTAGGCAGGCCAATGACCAACGAGGCAGCTGCCATTGCAGCAGCATCCTATGTCTGTTTGTGAGAAGTGACCGTCACCCCTAATGTGGGTAGGCAGTCAACCCATGGAGGCACACAAAAGGAAAAGCTAAGGTGTCGAAAACAAGCTTGAATTGTGCAAACGACAAGCAGGAAAATCACAGCCACTCCAAACTTTAATGATTAACAGGGTCTCTAGAGTTAAGGACATTGAGAAGTTGCTACTATAAGCAAGATGTAGAAACGAAGTGATAGCCCGTGGAATGGTTGAGATTGAATATGGTTACACCGGTACAATACTGTTATTCCGATTTACGATCACCAGCTATGAGCGCTATCTTTGAATCCGAGATAGTTAAAACAAATTTTACTAGCACTTTTAGTTATGTATGTCAGATTTAACTTGATTCCTAAGAATTTCCATCTGTCGATATTGCCTCTGGGCAATCTTTTGCATTGCCGGTCGGTGGGAGGGCGAGCTTCTAGCAGCGGTGTGGGCATATTTCCCAGCTGCATGAGCTTAGGCAATACACAATAGTTTCTTTTTATGTTAAAATGATTCTTCCATCGAAATATATTCCTGGCGATTGCCAAAGTTGTGAACCGAAGAGAAACCGACGGTGGATGCCACGCCAATCACTGGCTTGTCTAGCCTTTCGGGTTATTTTATTGTTTCTTCTGGGGTTGTGCTCGGCTCCGGTAATTGCATGCACTCTAGGTTGCATAGTTCTGCCAAGCCTTTTCTTCTCGACATGATTTGTCTGTTGAAGTGGGTTGTGAGCCGACCACAGGAGAGAGATAGAAAGAGAAGAGAGAGAGAGAGAGAGAGAGAGAGAGAGAGAGAGAGAGAGAGAGAGAGAGAGAGAGAGAGAGAGAGAGAAGGCAAGAGGGAGCTGACCGCCAGTTTACCGAACAAAGTCCCAGCTCTCCATTCAAGCTCACCTGTCTTTGTACGAGGCCATACTCCAAATTCCATGGCCTCAGTACTTCAATCTCGCTGTTTCATTCAGCGACCTCGGTGCTTCAATCTCGCTGTTTCATTGTCCAACGAAAATTCCTTGTAGATTGAAGAGATAGAATATTTACCCGAGCAGAAGGGCAACCCAAACAGATTGGCCAGCCAGCAGAGCTGTGCCAGACCTGCCGGAGTTCCATATAGAAGTGCCATCGATCTGTAGGAAAGCTCCTCACCCCCTCCCCATGGAGTCCTCCCCACTAACTTCAGCCGCATCCTGGCTCTTGCGATTGGTAGTTCTCTGGGTCCAGCCAGAGCTTAACTGGCTGTAATACGGTGTGATACTTCGATTAAATATGGAAACAGACTGCCTGGCAAGTGTGTGATACTTTCACTTGCATTGCAGCTACTTTGTTAGGCATCCTTAGTGCTCTGTAACAAATCTTGCTGAAAACGTGCTTGTAATCGGTTAGTTTTTTCAATTGTAACTGCCAAGCTAGGTCTGTTTGTCGAAAAAGCTTGATTGGTTGAGAATATTCCACCTACCAGCACAGCTCTTTGGTAGCACATCTGAAGACAAACTTCTCAGTAAGGATAATTCTTTTGTAGAGACCCCTAGGAGAGCAAAATTTCCATCCAGGTGTTTTACATTTAGACTACTGGTAAGCTAGTCATCGTTGACGTTATGAAATTATTTTTAAATACAGTTTATATTTATCATCTTAAGAACTGTTATATGTGTATTGAGTTTCGTTATATGCATATTGTTATTGAGTGTATTGAGTTTCGTTATATGCAGCTTGTGTTTTTTTAGGCTTTCAGTAAGTCGCTAAAAACACATAGCTAGGTCGCCTTCTCTAATGTTCTTTTATTACTGTGGGAGGCAGTATTTCGTTGGAAGATACCTAAGCATCAAGTGTACTGATTGCTGTTACTGACTGACGACCTTTGTAGCACTAGAATTATCTTGCCAGTCATTGAAAGAACAAATGAGATAGCCACGATAGCCATATTAGGTTATGTAACAAGACTAGGTTACTCGGAATTACAGGGTCTTGTGTGGTCTTTTATTAGCTAGACGTCTAGCAGCATCATTTTTGAAGCTTATAGCCATTTATTCCCATCTCGACTTCTGTACCTCACTGCTTGCTGGTCTACTGGCTTGTGCAATCAGGCGCTTACAGTCGGTGCACAACTCGACAGCTAGGCATGTCTGTCGTGAGCATCACAGTAGTCACATCACACCACTTCTCGCCGACCTGCACTGGCTCTCAGACAAGCATTGCACCGACTCCAAGGTTCTGTCACCCACTTTTAGGTCCTTTCGTTCTATGGCTCCAGCCTACCTATCAGATCTACTCCACACCAGGTATTGTAGGTAGGTATCGTACAACCTGCTTTTCTGAGTCAAATCGTTTAGCTACATCTCGTGTGAACCTCAAATCATTTGGAGATCGTGCCTTTAGTTCGTATGCTCCCAAAGCCTGTAGCTCACTTCGATTTGCATCACGACATCCCCTGACTTGATGACATTTAAAAAGAAGCTAAAAATGCCTCTATTTATCATAGCGTTTAGTGGGTCCTTGTGATTAGTCGCTTGTATGCTTTTGTGCTGACACTGAGTGCTGCCACTAACCATATTTGTGTGCTGACCCTGTGCATGTCACCTCTAACCAGCTTATGCTTGTTGACATCGAGTATGCTACAACAAACCATTCGACCATGCTTCCTTCACAGAATATGTAAAGTGCCTAGAAAGAGATTGAGTTCTCTGACATTGCTATGCAAATGTACTATTATTATTATTATTACAGTACACTTTAGGTTCGGCCAAATGACTTTAACTAGGCCTTGTAAACATGCAGTTTATAATTATGCAACCCTATTGGATTATGTCATACAATTCGGCTGAGGTCGAATTTATATCCCGTCTGAAATAGCCCCCAGAAGTACTTCGTATACCAAGACCAACACTCGTGCCAATTGTCATGCCTGTATCCCTAACATAAACAATCCTGGACCGTTCTCTCACAGTAGCTCCTTCGGATAAACATTAATCATTTGACAAAGTGCTCACCAGAGACTGCTGCCTTGCAATGCTGGCAGTCAGCAATATGTATGTAACTGACATCTGCAATGTCGGCTCTTTTGGCCGGGGTCTAATCATCCAACCAATAGTGTTGAATGCAGCTCATAGATCTAGCAGCCCTCAGGCAGTGACATTTTCATCATTGTTGCTGCATAGGTATAAAGGTTTAAACTGAGAGGAGCAGTTTCAGTGAAGTTGTGTAGCTTGAATTCTTTGAACATTTTTCTAATTTATCATATTTAATAAGTGCAACAATCTGCTTAGCGACAATTAACAAAATCTTTGACGAAAAGAAAGATTGAAAACTCGGCGACGTTTAGCTATGACCTCAAAGTCTAATCCCGGCTTTTTACGCATCCTTCCAACAATGGCGAGAGAGGAGAGATAGAGAGAGGAGAGTCTGAGGAAGAGCAAAGCCATCTCCAGCAGCAAAACCAGCATGCAACAAAGAGAGCGGCTAACTTGCGCTTGCCGTGTTACTCTTGATGTATAGCATCTCCTTCCTGGATTGGGAGAGAGAGAGAGAGAGAGAGAGAGAGAGAGAGAGAGAGAGAGAGAGAGAGAGAGAGAGAGAGAGAGAGAGAGAGAGAGAGCTTCATTGAAGGACTATCAGAGGGCAGAGGCAGTAGCACACCCAGCTGCATGCTTCGTGGGGCCTATGCAAATCAAATGGACCTGCTGAGCAAGCAGCAGCGACTTCTTGGCATGGGTGGGAAGGCAGTTGTTGATCTACTGCTTTGGCTTCGGTCTGCTGCTGTGGCTTCATTTCTTCTGCAGCTGGTTGCATACTTATCTGTAGCTGCCACGGTAGCAACTGCTGATCCAAGTTTGACTTGTCAACTTTTAGGACTTCGGCAATATTGCTGAAACTGATCGACTTGATTGGCCGACAGAGAAAAGGCGTGGAAGCAGCGTGCATTCTCTGCCGAAGAGTTCTCGGAGGCAGGCCAGAGTAAGTATGGCAATCAGCCACAAAAGTCCATGCTTGCTTAGTTGGTCGACTCACGCGCAACGTGTGCAACATGGTTACTGTCCTCTTTGTCCCTAACTCCAATCGTCACTCTATGCACCAGTGCTTCCTCTCCAGAACTTATAGAGATCGATGGGCTAAGTTGGAAGAACAGCACGCTTGTCGCCTCGAGATCTGGCTTGGTTGTAGTGGCTTGCCCTAGCCAACCGGCAATCTAACACGTCTCTCTTAGTTTCTTTACAGTGCACCTCTCATCCAATGCTGTGCCTGTCACCTCGTGTTTCTATGCATTCAGGCTTAAGTTTGGCTCTTGGCTAGTTGGTCAAACACTTTGTCATCTTGAGGTAGATCGACTTCGGGATGCCGTCGAGATGGTGTGGCTCGTCCGTTGTCCAGCATAACGACCAGGCGTCCTGCTCCAGCTATAGTAGCAGCTACTGCTGTAGTAGCTGCTACTGCAGTTTCGGCTGTGTCACCTTCAGTTGCATCCACGGAGCGGCCTCTGTCTGACCCGGTTAGTAGTTTAGCTGGTGTTGCTGTCACCATTGTTGCTGCTTCTCAGGGTCTCTGCGCTCGTGCTGTACACAATTTACAAAGGTCGTGCTGTGCCACACAAATGACTGTAAGCTAAACTATAAACTGTAAGCTAAAGTGCTGCTGCATTTGGAAAGCTAGGAGCAGGAAACTGTCGATAGTCGATGTGTTGGGCAACGCTTTAAAATGCCGCTGTGGTGCAACTTGTGAGAGGAGCATGGCTATACATCTGCCGATGAAATTAAGGAGGAACTCGGCAGCTAGATCTGATTGTACCTTTGCTTTGATCCTTCCCAGCCTTCGAGCACCTCGAATTCTCTCAACTCACTTGCTGCATGTATTGATGGACATCCGCACATGGATGGCAGCAAATTTTCTAAAGCTAAACGATGATAAAACTAACTTACTAGTTATGGGCAAACCCAGTGTGATTCAGAAATTGGAAAGGCTGATGCTCAAAATTGATTCTGCCAGCATATCTCCCATTGAATCAGCTCGAAATCTAGGTGTCATGTTCCAAAGTGACCTCTCGTTAGACGACCACATCAGCTCCACAATCAAGTCTGCCTACTTTGAGCTACATAACATTGCTAAAATTTGGGCTTGTTTAGATAAGGATACCACATCTAAGTTGGTCCATGCATTTGTTAAATCCCGTCTTAACTTCTGTAATTCACTGCTTGCTGCCCTACCAGCATGTGCAATCAGGCGATTACAGCCGGTGCAAACCTCTGCAGCTAGGCTTGTCTGTCGTGAGCTGCGCAGTTGCCACATTACTCCACTTCTCGCCGACCTGCACTGGCTACCAGTCAAGCAACGGATCGACTTCAAGGTTTTTTCGCTCACTTTTAGGTCACTTCATTCTTTGGCTCTAGACTATCCCTCAGATCTACTCCCCCACCAGGCCAAGCATCATACCACCTGCTTTTCGGAATCCAACAGTCTACCAATACCTCGTACAAACCTCAAATCCTTTGGAGACCGTGCATTTAGTTCGTATGCTCCCAAAGTTTGGAACTTCCTCCCGACTTGCGTCAGAACGACTCCTGACTTGACCACATTTAAAAAGAACTTAAAAGCACACCTATTTAGGACAGCATTTAGTGGGTCCCTGTGATTCGTCCTTCATATGCCTATGTGTGCTGACACTGTGCATGCTGCCACTAACCACATTTGCATGCTGACCCTGTGCATGTCATCCCTAACCATATTATTCATGTTGTTTGTTTATCAAGCATGATATTACTCACCATTCAATTGCATTTCCCTCTGCAGCAAATGTGAAGCACCTAGAAAGAGACTGAGTTCTCTGAGGGCGCTTTATCAATTGCATTGTTATTATTATTATTGCCTGTCCGGTTCTGCGTCTTCTGCAGTTGTCCATGTTTATTACTTTCTAATGCTGACCTGAATAATTGAACAGCAACAGCACTTTTGCAAATGAATCTGCAGGTATTGAAAAGTGGGAGGTTGTCTGCCAATAAATGGGTTAGGCATGGGGCAGTATGATAGTTGTGTGCTGCTGCCTCGCCGTCACGCTACTCTTAATATCACGTGTCCCTGAAATAGCTAGTCAAGCTGTACCTAACGAAGAAAGTATATTGCACCATCACTAGCAATTAAGGCCTACTCTGGAGAAAGCCACCTCGCCTTTTCCGAGTTCACTTAATCCTTCGGTAGGTACCAATCGGTATTGAATGTGCATATGCATGTACAGTATGTATGAGTATAGCTGTGTATGGCAGGTGTGTACACAGTGAGGTTCCACGATCAGAATTCAAGCAAAAATGAGATTTGGTAAAGTGCATGCTTCGGCCTCGTGTCGGTAGTGTTAAGAACCAGGTCTATGGCAGCCTCTCGTGGCAGCAGTGATATGTCGGTTGTCGGCGAATCCGAAGTGCGTCTTTGACCAAGCTTCCGCCGAATGCTGCTGTAGACAAAAGAGCTTGCAGATGCCGTGGAGAAAGCACTGAAGAAAGTGCAACGCATTCGCTCTGCCGTCGACGACAAGGTGAGGGACCAGGCTGACCAGCCAGCGGTGCTTTAGCACCGGTACGTTCATGAGTGCACCACATGCTTGTGTGCGTGCGCACTTCGCTAAGCTGCTTTGTCTCTTCATGGCCAGAGTCTGAAAAGATGGCATGCCATTTGGAGGATTGTGGCCCAGCACCATGGCGGGCAGCCTTGCTGCTACTTAAGCATAGCTGTTCGTTCAATCGTGTTGAAGCAACGAGAGAGCTGTACACCTGATGCCTGCCTGCGTAGGACCCGCCACATCCTCGATGTGCGTCCTGCCCTCTTGGCTGCTTTGGCTCTCTGGCTCTCTGGTGAATTGCAGACCATTGACCTCGAAACAGTATCTTGTCTCAGTGAGAGGCTTCAGATCATTCATGTTTTCCCTTTTCCGATCTAATCGCCAACTAAATCTAGGTGTTCATTTGGTTCCTTTATTGCATATGTAAAGTGCCTAGAAAGAGATTTAGTTCTCTTAGGGTGCTATAGATATGCCTTATTGTTATTATTTTTAAGCACTCGACTCACAGCTATACCTGTGCTGTGATCTATCTTTGCCTTCCACTACGTCAAGCTCTCAACTTCCCTGCTGCATGTATTGCTGACATTCGTACCGGGATGGCAGCAAACTTTTTCAAACTGGATGGTACTAAAATCAACTTACTAGCCATGGACAAACCTAGTGTGACTCACAAATTAGAAGGCATAGTGCTCAAAATTGTCTTTGCCAGCATATCTTCCATAACAATCTTAAGATCTAGAAAATCTAGGTGTCCTGTTCCAAATTGAGCTTGTACTAGACGGCCACATCACCTCCGCAGTCAAATCTGCCTACTTTCAGCAAGGTTGAATTGCAGAAACTCAGGCCTGCTTAAGTCAAGGATACAAAATTCAAATTAGTCTATGCTTTTGTGGCATCCCCTCGTGTCTTCTGTAATTTACTGCTTGCAGGTCTACCGGCCTATGCAATCAAGCACTTAATAGTTGATGCAAAACTCGGCAGCTAGCTTTGTCGGTCGTGAACGTCGTAATTGCCACATTACACCACTTTTCACTGGCGAGCCCTGGCTCTGCATCAAGCTATCGACTTTAAGGGTTTGTCCTACTTCTAGGTTCCTTCATTCTCTTGCTTCAGCCGTCCTATCAGAACTAGTTCCCATTAAGTTCCTAATTATCGTACAATTTCTAACTTGGGCGCATTTAAGAAGATCCTGAAAATTCACCAGTTTCTCACAGAATTTTCTGGGTCCTTGTGAATTGTCTCATGTTCCTGGCACTGTGCATGTTATCACTAGTTAATTTACATGCTTCTTTTACAGCATATGTAAAGCATCTAGAGTGAGATTTAGTTCTCTAAGGATGCAATATAAATAGTTTTTTATTATTAAGTTGGACCGGTTTTGGTAGGTTCCAGCCACGGGGCCGTTAGACTTTAAACAAGCGTTACATGGATTTCCTGTAAGGGTTCCACACGAGTCTACACTTTTTCTTCACGGTGCTCTGGCACGTTAAGTTGGAAGTCATCTAAACCCTTGCTATGAAACTATTCTCTTGTGTTGATGACAATGCCCACATTGGCTACTAGTAAATCCATGTAATGCTTTCATCTATTCCTGAATCAAATACCCGTCCCACGGATTTAGATAGGGACTGCAACAGCCAAGCTCAATCTTTGTGGACTTATTAAATATGCCATAGCTCTTGTGCTTCCCTTTCTTCCACTAGCAACGATTACGACTCGTGCGGCACACACTTCTCCAATCTTGGCTGTCATTTTTAGTACCTGGCAAAGCTATTGGGTCATCGTGCACTGCTTGCACTAAGCTACATTGCCACCGTATTGGCTTCATCCTAATGTTTGCTGTATTCACTGTGATTAGTGGAAGGTTATGACTTTGCCACCGATGGTGGTTCGCCAAGGTCTGACAAAAATGACACTTTTTTCTCAATCTGGTTGCTGTTTTACCCATAGAACGAGATCCTGCAGTGAGTTCAGCCATTTCTCAACATTTTGAAT
Organism: Cristatella mucedo; assembly: GCA_009760855.2. Lineage (NCBI taxonomy): Eukaryota > Metazoa > Bryozoa > Phylactolaemata > Cristatellidae > Cristatella > Cristatella mucedo. The sequence goes on along the minus strand of WPIO01000147.1, from coordinate 309,981 downwards.
GTACGTGCTCATCTAGGTAGTATTTCCGTTGCCTCGGCTTCCAATGTTTGCAGCAATACATAAGGATTTTTCATTTGGTCACATCTGGGCTAGCTCCACTTGAACTAAAGCAGTACTTATAAGCCAACTTGCCGCAACGATGGTATGAACTGTGTGCTATACTGTGTGTGTGTGTGCGTGCGTGCGTGTGTGTGTGTGTGTGTGTGTGTGTGTGTGTGTGTGTATATATAAAGGGTAGTTTTCTGTATTAAGTTAATCTTGGGGTTTTTTGTTCTTAAGTGTCGAGATACTCAGGAATCTTTTCACGAACAGCTGACACCCTCCCAACTTAAAGGATAAACCTCCAATTATTGGTCGATCGTGTTCCTTGATCTCTCTCACGTGCATTCTCTCTCTCTCCATCTCTCTCTCTCTCTCTCTCTCTGTTTCTGTCTCTCTCTCTCTCCCGGATTCTCTCTCTCTCTCTCTCTCTCTCTCTCTCTCTCTCTCTCTCTCTCTCTCTCTCTCTTCTCTCTCTCTCTCTCTCTCTCTCTCTCTCCCGGATTCTCTCTCTCTCTCTCTCTCTCTCTCTCTCTCCTCTCTCTCTCTCTCTCTCTCTCTCTCTCTCTCTCTCTCTCTCTCTCTCTCTCTCTCTCTCTCTCTCTCCATCTCTCTCTCTCTCTCTCGGATTCTCTCTTTTTTCTCTCGATGTGATTAGCTGGTTGTGCTTTGTTATCACGTCGTGGACTTCTCGAAGTGCTGGGCTTACTGTGTCACATCATCGTTAGAGGAAGTGACTGGGGTTTATGGCTGCCTAAGCTCGAAAGGACAATACCAAGCTTCACTGACTGTTGCTCTGTCATTGCTCTTTCCCCCACTCCATGTGCATCTTGGGGCATGTCATGTTCCATTTTTGGGTCTAGACACGGCAGGACCAGGAGGACTAGCAAAGAAGTGGCCAACTGGCTGTAGTCGGTGCAGCATGGTCCACCGTGGCTCTTTATCCATTTTCTGTATGCTTAAAAGTCGGTCTCAGATTCGAGACTTGTAACTCGGCTGCCTATATGTCTGCATAATTGCATGCACGGTAATGTCTGCTCTAACTGCATATGTAAAGCGCCTAGAAAGAGATTAAGTTCTCTGAGGGCGCTTTATCAAGTGCATTATTATTATTACTATAATTATTATTATTATTGTAAGTTGAGCACTCTTCTGGGTGCCCTCGAAAGCAACCGTAGCCCCGAAGTGTTCGTATTTTTTCTGGACTTGTTCTTTCTGTGTCACTCGTTGACGGGGCAAAGGGGATTAGGCCAAGGGCAAAACCATCAGCTGATTTGGCCACACGCTCGTGCCGTCTCGACCGGGAAAAACCAGTGGCGGCATTGCTAGGGAGAGGCTAACTGACGCGTCCGTTGCCGTCCTTCCAGGAAGTCATCGCGGAATGCATCGTCAAAGACGACGCGGCGAGAGCTAGTCACGAGCAGCCAGCTGTCTCATGCCCAGAGCAGCCTCCCGCTCTTCCAGAGCTGCCTGCCGCCGCTGCTGCTGCGGCGTCCACCGGTGGCGCAGGCAGCGGTAGAACGGCAGCCCGGCAGGTTGGACTGAAAATCAAGTCCTCGCAGGTGGCAGCCAGCCAAAAGCTGCCGGTGGGTGCAGCATCCAGACGTGGGCGCTCTGCTGCTGCTGCTGCCACAATGCCTGCCTCCAAAAGCTTGGCAGCTGTGTCCTCCGTGGTGGCGCCGGGGCAGCGCAGGACCGCGCAACCAGGGAGCAGCAGCAGCAGCGGTGGCAGCAGGCAGCAGACGGTGCAGCCGCTGGCTTTGAAGCAGCTGCGTGCACAGACGAAGCAAAAGATCACGGCTCGCCGGCGTCCGCCGTGGGCCTCTGCAGGGCAGCCGCTGCATCTGCCGGCCGATATTATTGGCGGCGGCTCAGCAGCCACCGCACTCGGTAAACCGAATGAACATTTAGCAGAGGATTTCCGGATGGCCGGCAGCAGAGCAGAAGGCGTTGCTGCTGATCATTCTCCGGCAGGTGGTCACGTGCCTCGTGCTGGCGGAGACGCCGTCTCGGTGGTCATGCCGAGCGGCCGAGCTGCCCTGCAGCGGAGCCGGTAAGCTTCGGCGCATGCCCGCCTGTTTCACATCGCCAGCTCCACTGCCGCCACGGTGTGGGCGTTGGTTGGGTTAAACGTTGATGTTTCTCGTCGAAGTCCATTGCCGCTCGCTACAGGCGGCATATTCCTGTTCATGTCCTCCTCTCCCTCGAAAGCTAACGAATCGGGATTTTATTTTGAAATGTATGCCGCTTGGCTGTGTAGGCTTTTATTGGCCAATTTAGCTTTGTCAGCCTCTTTACTAATGCGATCAGTGGAGAATGGAGCTCTTTGTGGACGTCGTCATCGTGCTGTCCGCACGCCTATCTGCACGCCCACCACCCGCACCACTTGCAAAACTATAAAGACTTGAGTGGAGAGGGGGGGGGGTTGTGCTGGAAAATTCCTGCTGCTCATTCCCCACCTGATGGAAATGGTCGTCGTAGAGTTTCCGGCACTCCAGTTTGGTGCCACCTATGTGCTGCCTTCCGAGTCACCAGCTGAATTCGTAGAGGATCTGACCCGGATGTTTGATATCGTTCAATTTGAAACAGATAGCCACTGCTCAAGACGTTATATCTTCAAAATGAGGTAAACAGTCTGTCAATGGCTTTACTACCTCAGACAAGACAATTTGTGTAATCAGCTAAACCCAACAGGTGTGGATAGAAAAAATTGAAAGCTTGACTAATGTGTCTGGAATGGCACTCAAGCGATGCTATGTGGATCTACTAGAGCATCGGATCTAGAAGAGCAGTGGATCTAGAGCAGATCTGTGGCACGTCTCATGACCCCCAAGACCTGCAAGGAGAGGTGCCAGATGATAGTGCCAGGGTGCTTACTAGGACATTGCTGGGCGTGATTGATGACCAGTGCCCTAGACCGGTGTCCTGGAACTGGCATCATGTTTCAATTCAGTTTCTCAGCCGAATCTGTCAGAACGATGCCAGTGCGAACGTTGCACTGCCGACTGACTAGAAAGGACTACTGTCAGATTGAAAGTTCGAGTTTACGTGTCACATGAGCGGAGATATCTCCTTCGAGAGCATTCAGCTGATGTAAGTCGTCGTTGATTGATTCATTGGGGACTCACACTTCTGCTAAAGTCTTTACCCTCTGCTCGTCGGACGCCTTCGTTGCTGGGCTTTAGATCCCCCTCCCCTATATCTTGACCGACATTTAATGAGACTTGACAGGTAACTGACATTTAACATTTAATTACGCATAATACAAGTACACCTGCCGGCAAGCTAGCATTTTCTCCTTGTAAACCTGCTTACACCACTTCACTTACCTGTTTTGGTTTTTTTGGTTTGTCATGTTTTTATATGAATTCTGTATTCTGATACGTCTTCAGGAGCGAGATGTGACTGCTGATTTGCTGTCAGCATTCTACACGCCTCAGCGTTTATGAATCAGCGAATAGTCTGTAGCTGTAGTCATGTTGGCTGTCTTCTTGTAGACTTCAGGACCATATTCCAGAAGACTTCCGAAAGGCATACCGCTGCAACATCGACCTTCGTCGCAGGATCTCAAAAGCGCTCGCTTCTGGCAAGGTGGCCCACAGTATAGCTAGCGAGAAGCTGTTACAGCTGTACTATTCCAACGGAGGGGTGCTGCCTGAGTCGGTCGTGCATTAAACGTGGCCCTGTTTACAAGTATGCGAATGGCCGCTGGCAGTCGTAGAGCTGACAATGTGTATCCCGTGCTCTCTCTCTCTCTTTCGTGAAAGTGCACAGAGCTTAGCTCTCGATATTTCGGTAGCTTCGGCTACTCTTCCGCAGGCCAGTCACTCGGCCGAGACTTTCTGGCCCTGCTTGCAGCTTCAGTCGTGCAACATTTCAACGTCCGACGTTCGTTGCTATATATCCAGCTGAGCTGGCTGACGTTTTGAATGCTTGTGGTACCAGCACGGCAGACAGCTCTGTTGTTTCTTTTTATTAGCGTTTCTCGTTTTGCTTCCTGTCCATCACTTCCTGTCCATCACTTCCTGTCCATCACTTCCTGTCCATCACTTCCTGTCCATCGCTCTTCTTAAAGTTGATGTTGACGTCTTTTTCTGCTGCCAACTTCTTCTGCGACAATTAGTTCCGACACGCTGCGGCGAGAACAACCTGCACCGAGGTCAGCACCGAGCACGGCCGCCGTAGTGCAACCTCGTGGGGGCACTGTGGCTGTGCTGCTGCCGGAAAATCTTTCCAGTGCCTGAGTTGGCCACGTGGGTGGGCGGCTTGGCTTAACGTTGCAGTCTCTTTGTTTCGCGAGATGAAGTCTGTTGGCTACCGAATGGGTACCGAAAGCCGCTTAGGCTGTGAGTGCGCTGTAAAAAACTCTCCTGCGTAACACCCACATGGTCTTTATGACTTTGTAGAATTACAGACAGAGATGCATTACATTACATTATAGTGATGGGCTTACCTTGGTCCGTTAGTTTGTACTTTCTCACGTGGACAAGATGGTTTCATGAGTGGCCGAATGTGCTGCTACTGTATTAATTTACTCGCAAGAGTGGAATTTTTGACCAGGCTTACTCAAAAGTTCATGACAATTACTTCCGGTGTCTATCTTGTAAGGGAAAGTCGCCAAAATCGATCCGGATACAAGTATATAACCTGTGTGTGTGTGTGTGGGGGGGGCTGCCGGAGCAAAAGGGAATGTAGGCAATCAGTGCGACACCTGCTTCGGGCTGAGGGAGCCTCTCACTGAAACTTCAGCTCCTGATGTTCGTCAGACGGCCAAACGCCCCACTTCTCTCACGCCGTGCAGCTCCAAACTGGAAAGTATTCACAGCCGGCGTGTGCACCTGCATACACACTACGGCTTAAACAGGACATGCTTGAACTCAATGGTGACTGCTTAGAGCAGTGCTTTGCTCCAGGCACGCTAGTTTCATATCGGTTCGACCCCAGGCTTGTAGGCTGCTTTAAGAACTCGGGGTCTGACGGCGATCTAGCCAGCTTTAAAGGCTTCCTCCGTGTGTACACCCGGAAGCTTAAAAAAGCCAGGGCTTCATTTTTCACTTAGAAACTGAAGTTCTGCCACTCAGACCCAAAGGAAATTTATAAGACGTGAATCATTCGCTAGCCACTTAGGAGTGGACTTTGATGGCTTCATCTAAGCCACTTTCATTAGTTCACAAATCACGTCATGTTACGGTCATTAGACTCCCTCCTTAAATAGCATCATTTTGGGTGAATTAGGTTTTAGTGCATCGGATAACAAGGTATAGCTTGACTATGGATAAAGTCGTTGGCAGTATTAACTCACGGTTCCTTCGTGAGTCGCCGTAAACACTTTTCCTAATTGGTTTCTTCCTCGCTCGAGTGGGAACAATGTTTGAACGTAATGGCTCACGTTTTATGTAAGCAGAAGCAGAAAAAAGAAACTCCTTCATAAAATTGTAATACTATTGCTGTGAAACTTTTCGATAATGAGTACCAACCTAGTTAAGCTTATGATAGTGCTGCAGATAGGCTGGGCTAGAGATTTGGTTTGCAATTGATCCAGTATTTATACACGTATTTAAAGTTCATAAATTCTGTTAGAAATTTTTATTATTTGCCGATTTAAGAATAAGAAACATAAGTCTTAAGATTTATTATATTTACTTGACTAGAATAAATAATTTTGATCAAGTGTAGTAACTTCTGATAGGTTATTTACCATGAGCAATAGCAGAAGCAGAAATGGCTAGTACCAGGAAATATTCACATCATATTCCAAAGCGACCTCTCGTTAGACGACCATTTTAGCTCCACGGTCAAATCTTCCTATTTTCAGCTTCATAATATTGCTAAAATTCGGGCTTGTTTAGATAAGGATACCACATCTAAGTTGGTCCATGCATTCGTGACATCTCGTCTCGACTTCTGCAACTCACTGCTTACTGGCCTACCAGCATGTGCGATCAGGCGATTGCAGCTGGTGCAAAACTCTGCAGCTAGGCTTGTCTGTCGTGAGCTGCGCAGTTGCCACATTACTCCACTTCTCGCCGACCTGCACTGGCTACCAGTCAAGCAACGGATTGACTTCAAGGTTTTGTCGCTCACTTTTAGGTCCCTTCATTCTATGGCTCCAGCCTATCGCTCCGACATACTCCCCATCAGGCCAAGCATCGTACCACCCGCTTTTCGTAATCCAACAGTCTAGAAATGCCTCGTACAAACTCAAATCCTTTGGAGACCGTGCATTTAGTTCGTATGCTCCTAAAGCCTGGAACTCCCTCCCGACCTGAGTCAGAACATCCCCTGACCTGACCACATTTAAAAGGAACCTAAAAACTCACCTATTTAGGACAGCATTTAGTGGGTCCCTGTGATTCGTCCTTCACGTGCTTATGCATGCTGCCACTAACCACATTTGCATGCTAACCCTGTGCATGTCACCCCTAACCGTGTTATTCATTTTGTTTGTTTTTCAAGCATGATCTTACTTACCATTTAATTGCATCTCCCTTTGCAGCAAATGTAAAGCGCCTAGAAAGAGATTAAGTTCTCTGAGGGCGCTTTATCAAGTACATTATTATTATTATTATCAATTTTACGTGAAGCTTCATTTGAACGGTAAATATGTTTAGTGTCCTAATTAAAGGCTGTGGAGATAAAAATTGCAACACGATTGACAGGACTGTCATCCACGAATACTATAATTATTGTGAATCAATATAAACCTTCTTAGATTGAGAGCACTAATTGGCTGCTTTTCCCAGGTAAATGTCTGGTGAACCTACTTCGTCTGTTATATATTACAGAAGGCTCAAGTTAAAAACTAATTACACGTATGTAAGTCAGATGCCGAAAAATCCCGAATTGAATTGGTTGCAATACTTTAATCTTTCAAGGCCCTGCTTTATGCGGCGTTGACAAGTTTAAAGAACGCTCGAGATGCTATCGTGCGGCTTTAATGTCAAAAAGCCTCAAGAGGCAGGCTCACCTATTACCAAATTTTTAGCTCTTGCAAGTCCATTTCGGTGCACCAATCACAATCTTCATTGGTAAACGTATTGATCGAGTACATTTTATTGCACTCCTCACGGAGTTAACGTGTAGGTAGAACATGATAATACTCCGAGATCAGCTATTTGTGTTTGGGGCAAGCTTACTGAGACCTAGTACTCCCAAAACTTTCGCTTTTAAGAATCGATCATCAAACTCCAACACATTTAGAACTATCAAGCAAGCGAAAAACTGTCTTCTAAAATGTTTATATTACAGACGACTGCTTTTGAACGCGTCATTTTGAAAAACAAAATCTTTGCTACGGGAGTTGATTTTAAACTGAGTGCATGAATGTTGTATTTCCCAGTGCATGCTGATAATCCCATACTTGGTGTCACTCTAAATATTGAGCTCCAAGGTTTATTGTACTGAAAATATTTGTAAATGAACGCCTTGGTAATCCAAATCATAATGGCCGGAAAATAAACAATCAGCACCTGTGCTAGGACGTTTTCACTATGCTTAGTAATCGTGATAACTCTTGCCGCTTAGAACTACTCCTTAGCTACAGTAGGAACAGCACCACCCGCTCTGCCAGCTCATATTGTTTAGCTAATCCTCAAACATACACCAAGGGCTCCATGCCTGCAATCGGTGTGCATCGAAAGCTTGGAACTCTTCAACGAATGACGTTACAATATTCCTGACTATGAGAAATTACAAAAAACGCTTCCAAAACGCACCAGTTCCCTGCAGCAATTGCAGAGTTCATGTACTATGCCCTCTCGTTATAAGCAACTTCAGTGGGATTTTAACACTGCATAGTGCCACTACGCATACGATACATGTTGAAATTGTGTCCCTACCTTTTAAAAAATCACTTAAATCTAGTCCCATGTCCCATTCAGCGAAAAGCATTGTTCCCGGTCAATATCCAGATACAGTGCACAGTTAATACTAAAACCCTTGGCCTGTTAAGACCTAGGTTTTTTCACTTAGCTGAAACCCTCGCTTAACCCGCTTTACCAAACTTATCCCTCCAGGTTTAGTTATTGCAAACGAAAATACTTGGAAAATATTCATAATGTTGAAGCTACAATTGCAAACTGAAAATGTTAGTTCATGCAAACTCACTTTTTGTTTATTGTGCACAGCATAGAGAACGTGTAATAACTCATCAGCATTTTCGTTTTTGATGACATTTTTGACAAAGCAAATGCAAATTTCCGAGCGGAATTGATATCATTCCAGTCGTATCCACCCCATGCTGTTCGTAAATGGGCCCGGTCCTTGATTTTGTTCGAATTATCCGGCTGTCCAGGGAACCATTCACTGTATTCAGATCCCTTCGATCCTAGTGGTCTACATCCGCAGTCCCACGTCCAATATGATGGATGTTTCTTATTAGCTTGTATTAATGTTAAGCCGATTCAAACGTTGATTCCGTCAAACTCTAAAAAGTCACATGCCACACACGTTAGGGTGTATAAACTGCTTAGAAGATTGAACATTAGCTTCTTGTTTGTTTTTAAAGCATGATTTTACTTACCATTCAATTGCATCTCCCTTTGCAGCAAATGTAAAGCGCCTAGAAAGAGATTAAGTTCTCTGAGGTCGCTTTATCAAGTACATTATTATTATTATTATTATTATTAGTCTTAGCAATTGCCTAGAGAATTGAAAAAAATGGATAGGTAATAGGGATTAGTGCTACAGGCACAATCTATGGTGAATCAAGTATTGCACTAAGTCAGACTGTGCTTGCCTCTGTGAGACTTACGGTAGCCTACGATCTCACCCGTCTCATATTTGTTATTGATTGCAGCCAATTGAAGCCTAGACGACGGCATCGTCGCTTAGCTTCGGAGTACGTTGATGGAGTAGTCTAAAAATGGTATTTCTGATTAATCCAGAGACGTCGTTCTGCAAGTAAAAGTCCTGCTGTGCCCAGAAGCGACGAATATTGGTAGCGTTAAGCTGAAGGTAATATCGTTTTAAGCAGACACAGCGAGTTTGCAAATATTTAAATTTAGGTCGCCGTTGTGATTTTTTATTGTCATTTATTTTCGTGAAACAAAATTTCAAAATACTGAGAAATAGACAAACATTTTCTATCCGGAAAGGTTTCAGAGTGTAAGGTTCAGGACTACCAGGCCATAAACAATTTTCAGCAAAGAAGCACAACACAATGTCACTACTTGGGGCTGTATGTTAATAAATGGTACACAACAGATGTTTGGCTTCATTTCTTGCCATCAAATTCTCCCCAATCACTAAATAGTTTTGGTTTAGCTAGAACTATTTTGCTCGCTAGAAGCAGCGGAGTGATAAAGCAAGTAGGTAGAACTGGCATTTGGACAATCAAAAAGTCATGCACACTCGGAGTGAGCCGTGTGCATACACGGAGGTAATATGCAGATCAAAAGCGAGACTTGTTAATAATGCTAATTCGTACGTCAGTGAACGTGTACACGGTACAAATTTTGGAAATAACTTTTCGACTAAACACTGGGACACATAAATTTAGCAGTGCACGCCCATGCTCGAAGTCCTCAAGATGTACTAGAAAATTGCCAGAGAGATTAGTGATGCCTTCGCTACGCGGAGCATTCCGTCATACATACATGATCATGATTTGTGATCGACGGAGTGGTGTTACTTTTAGCAATAAAGGCGTAACCGTATCGAGCGTTCACTACAGGCAACACTTTAAGGCAGCTGCTTCTAATTGCTGCCACTTCCGAGCAACCGTACATCCAATTTATCTTTTCTACAGCTTCTCATAGTAAACTGCCAGAACGATGGTTCAGGCCGATAAAAAATCAGTCACATTTATCAAGTGATATGAAATGAGCAGCTATTATAACCAGAACGCGAAGAGGTATTAAATCTGATGAGTGGTGAAAATATTACAGGCACTGAAAACATACAAGTAACTAGTGAGCAAACCACATTAGCTTTAACAATTATTTTGTTTTTAATTATACGAATGGTCTACAGATTTTTTCAGGTTCCTCGATTTAATCTGTATAACGGGACCTTTATATTTACGAAATCAAACTGATACTTACTGAATATGGTCCAATTAACTGCAGCCTCTCAGCTTCAAATTTAGCAGTTAGCCTAAAGGTTTATTTTAAATAGGACAATCGAGTAATCACAGAGAATAGCTAATCTGCTCTGGCCACGGAATAGGAAAAAAGCAATGCATGCCAGTTTAGCCCTGGAATTTTTTGTTAGGTTACCCGTGATCCTTTGGCATAGTTTTCCATACATGCAAGCAATTAAGTCCAGGGATTAGAGCAGCATTACCTAGGGTCACGTAGCATGGAAGCATGTTTTTATGGCAATATGGCTTATCCAAATTGCTATACTTTCATTATTGCAAACATTATTGATTGATAAGCGAATATCTAAGATAGTAATTTTAAGATCTAACTTGCGAAACTAGTTGTAAAATATTTAGACAGTTTATATTGCCATAGCCTTGCATGTGCCATTATGCAACTACTTACCAGTAAAGCCGCTCGCAGGGAGCATGAGACGCCAGTTACAAGTTTATCAATATATACGGCACGGCAGAGGCCTGTAACGTCAATTTCTAAGGAGTTCATATCACTGTAAGGAGAAGCATCAGCCAGCGTTGTTGAGTTCGAATGATTCGTGCTTGAGAAAAATAACACGATGAGTCAAGTGGCTTAATTGCTCCGATCTCTAACGGGAGATTTTGCAGGGGAAGCGCTTTTTGTAGTCGAAGTTTTCCGAGAACGACTCAACTGATTTACTTCTCCAATAACTCTGCTCACTTCATTCTACAAATCGAGCAACGTGTGCTTTTTTAACCATTTTCCACGTTTCCCAATTACGTTCCTATATACGTCTTAGGGTTGCACTGACAACACAGCTCAAGATATAACTGCCCAGTACAAAGCCCTCAACCCTAACAAAGCTACAAATGAGCACAACACATATCACGCAGCTACTATAAAATTTTCAAACTACATAAATCATTTGAGTTAACTGGCTTGATGTCGTCCAATTCGATTACTATAACACAAAAGAGAAACAAATATTGCATTTCGGTAGGAATAATATTGCTAACTCTCAATTTCGGGAAATATAATCACAGACTTTCAGGAAGTCACACATAATGCCTATTTAACTATTCTTAATTGGAGAGCAGCTAGTTGAACAACTTCTTGATGTCAGAATGAATCTTTGGTGCAAGTCTCAAAACTTTATTCTCGTAACTGAATACCTTGACGACAGAAATTGACGAATGCACATTACATTAGTATTACTCGTTGCTCCGTTTTTGTAGTCGACATTTCTGCTGCTTTTGATGATTTGTCAAGTGACTGCCCAGCTTTAACGGCCCCATTGATCGGCAACTAGAAAGACTCATACTTTAGGGGACAGCAGAGAGGTGGAAGTGCAAATCATCCGAGGTTTAATTTGCGTGTATAGATTGCTAAGGACCCAAGACTAACTACGACACGCCTGCCATTTCCGCAATAAACGTCAGAAGACTGCTGCTTTTAGTCTAAATTATACAGAATGGCATTAAGGGCTAATCTACCACACTTGATGCAATTCGACTCTTGATTTGTCCTGCTATTGCCTAGTTGTTTCCAAGGTGCCTGCCTACTTCTTCGTTCCAATGACGATAGAGCAGCTATTTCCAAAATAGCTGTTGCATGACTAGCGCACTGACACGAAATAGCATGTCAAAGTGTGTGGAGTTGTCCTACCTCATTTTATAACATGTGGTAGCCACTTTGTAATGGTATGGCCTGTAACGGCTTAGACCGTCAGGGGCCACAGCATCACAACTCGTTTGGCAATCGCACGAAGATTTGTAGGTAAACCGGAACACGGTTTCAATAGTAAGCAATCAAAATCGCAGTTTAATGACGCCAGTTTTCTGAATAGTACCTGTTTCCAAGTTCGACATTGCTGAGCGAGCCATCGGGCCATTGGAACAAAAATTGGCATGAATAATTTGTTTGGTAAGCTTTAACACATTGCATTATAAATTTAAATCTCAGATGCTCAATTTTTGTGGGGAAATTGCTTGCAGTATCTCAGTTCGATTAAGCACAGAGGCTGGCTGGTCCGAGCCATTGAAAGGGAGAGCTTTAGAACGTCACGCCCAATGCAATAAATTTCGGTGGTTAACTTGAAATACCCTTTCCTGTGATGCGTTGCTAGGCACTCTGTGAAAGACCAACCTGCAAATGGTGTAGTGGTCGAACTGCCACTACTCGTAAGCATCTTTCCATGGCACGTAGATTGAAAAAATTGAAACTTCTATGGATTAGTTTTTGGTCACACTTATTGTAGAAATTATTAAATATTTCAAAATTGTTATATCAACTCAGGAAGTTCAATTCAGGAAGATCTTTCGGACAGCTATAGGGACTGCTATGAGGCAGGTCTTTCAGTTGTCTGGCATGACTAGCTCACAAGCAGATGCAGTCAAAAGTAGGCAAGAGAGTACTTTTATGGAGATGAGAATGATATTGGTCATACTTCTTAGTATTGAAGCCCAGGGGATAGTGTATATTTCCATTCTAAAATCAGCACTCACCACTAATCATTAAGCAAGAATCTGATGGTACCATTTGGGCGAGGCCGAAAGCTGAGATATCTGCCCGTGCTGCTGGTGAAACCATGAATAGATGTCTGCTCCTAGTAAGTCAACCACTGGAGCTAAAAATGCACTGCCTAATATAAATGGCTACTGTCATCGCACAAAAAGGACGCACCTTCTCTTTTCATCATAGAAATCTTACCAACATCTTAGGAAACTCAAATGTCATCAATTTTGACACTTTATCACTGCTATCAAATCTTTGAGATCAATTATGATTCAGTTATATCAAGTTATATATGTTATATAAGTTGTATAAGTATGTATGGGTTATATATATGTTCTATAGGTTATATATGTTATATCAATACATTAAAGGCTCAACTGCTTAGCAATTAATCACTATATAACTCCAATAATCTCTTGATAGTTACATCTAAGCTACTTTTTGTCAGGTTCAATGGTATAGTACGATATATGGTTCACTAGGTCCTACATGGTTCAAAAGCCTGACTCACTCATTCCCGAATTTACGGCATAAGCTGATGGTGTGACACATACAAAGTAAGACGATGACCCACGGTTTTAAACATTCCTGTCTCAAGAGAAACTCATTTCTGAGTTTCTGCATGCTGATATTTTATGTTGTATGTGTTAGAAATCAGCTAGCTTATTCTCTTGTACTTGTTAAGCAGCTAGGCGTACCTTAAACTATTCGCTGATAATATTAAAGTTTCACCCCTAACCCGTCAAGCACGCGTTATCTATTTTATTTTTCCTTAGAATGTGAAAAATAGTTATATTCTGGTGGCATTCATGTGGCATTCTTTGAAATAACTGTATGAAGCACGGGAAATCTCTTAGCCAGCTCCTAAACTACAAAGACGTTTAGTTGTTGGCTAAACCCAGGATTGAACTTAGGTTTAGGATACCAATGACAGATGTACCAAGGAAAATTCATTTCGACCAGGTCAAAGAGAGTAGCAGCACAAGATTTAATACGTATGATTTCGTAAAATTACTAGCTAATATCATTCAGGTGCTGTGTAAAAGCTTTTATAATCAAACATGTTGTCTTTTTTCGATAGGTCATGTGCCCTAATGATGACAGAGAAAATCTGAAAAGTATTATTAAAAATGGGGTATCATTCAGTGTGAAATACTATCGAACACTAATAAAAACATAGCAAAAAAGAATAACGTAACTTGCTAAATGGGCTGAAAGATTCTACGCCACTTAAAATTCTCAAAAATCTGAAACTCGGCCCATTTTCCTGCAGTGAAATATATCTAAGTAAAAGCGTTTGAGTTCGAAAGGGATTAGAATTAGAATTAGAAACTGTATACGTCCTTCCAGCTGATGCTATCTATCCTAAAGGTCTGCTGGTTACCCCCTAAGCAAAACCACCCCCCTGAGAATTTTCTCCTCCTCCTCGTCCTCCTACGGTGGCTTAAACATTTCAGCAGCAATCAGATAATCGTGCTGGAGCTGCACTAAATACAGTTCATGATGTGGTCACTGAATGCTGTTGCAAGCAGCACCGAGTACTCTCAAACCTTCTCATCCTCAGTTCCTCATTTGATCTTTCAAGCTTCGGAAACCTTAATCTCATTCATTTCGATGGCAAAAGAGCCATAATGCAGGCATCTAGAAATTTTGTCTCTGGGCAGTAAACCGCTCAAATTTTTGGATTGAACTATGCAGCTAAACAGCACACTTAAATGTGTTAGAGTTAATCGATGGGCGAGGCGGATTCCTGGTAACACCAGTACGTTGACTCGAGGCTGGGACTTGCAGGTGCAGAAGGCAAGCAAATACTCTGAAAGTAGCTGAATACGAGAGACATCAAGAGCACTCGTATCTGAATATAAAATGCCCGTGTCCATAAAATATCCACACCCTGCAAAAGTCGATTTGACAGCGACAGAGAATTTAAGGCATTCAGCCTTGGCCAAGTCCTGCACCAGCTTCTGTATAGCCTAGCTTTAAAATCTAATCCAACGAAGCTTGTTTTGGACACATCATTCTTATGAATTGAAAGACTATCAATAGAATCTGCGAGAAAGTGCATGGCTAGAGCAATAAATTACTGTAATGTATGCTACCATAAAGATAATATTAATTAAACACCCCAGGGTACCCTGTTAAATTCATCATATTTTTTTTTACAAGCTGACAATAGTTTTAGTGAAAACAGACTGAGCTCTGCGTCCTGCTACATGAAAAAGCATTGTAGCAACCATACATTTTGATGAGAGAATAATCTGGATTTTCATTACGATTCCGGAGACTGTATGGATTTCTAAACCAAAATTTATTGGGCGAATTGAAACTGCTTGGCTAATTTTATCCCAGGATGGGCAAAACAGCAGCAAACAAAGAGTTTTAAAAAGGTGTCACACTTTAGAAGGCCTTAAAGTTACAATGTATAGATGATTTTAAGTTTCAATCTCACTTTAAAGATAATAATTGTCGCCCGAGGAATGATGCAATTAACATAACTGTGCTATATTTAAGGCCAAGTATTAGCCACCATAACAAGTGACCTCTATCAGTTGTTTCACATAACCTCGAACGGACTAGTGGAGTTTCTGAAAGTGGCCTATATAACTGGTGCTAAGCCTCATGGAAAGAAGTCAAGCTTATACAATTTTTCGGTCACATTAAGTGTGAATATTTTAATTGTTATACCAACTTTTTAAATAAATTAAAAATTGGTGCTTGCTCTGCAATGAGATTTAACGGATTCATCCGCAACAAGTCGACTTAGGCAGATTTCCCGGTGTAGTAATACGACGCCCAGCTGCTACTATGGGTCAACTGCCAATTGTCACGGTTGGCTGCTCCTAATGAGCCTATGACTCAAGCGGACGGAATTTGTTAGTTGGGACTCTTTCGCACTGTATTGGTGTTAGATTTCTTTTGAAGAATGATGTTTTTGGGAATCCCTCGGAATTGCTATGTATTAGGAAGATGAACCCCGTTTGAGATAGAATAATAGGAAGAATACCTCAAGTTAACTAAGGACCCTAACAATCTCAATTACATGGTAGCAATTGATGACTGTGCGAAGTGATGCAGTCCTGAGCCAAATGGTGTATCGCAAGTTTTCATAATATGTATGCATCCAAATATGTGGGGCATAAGTTACTAAAGTTTTCTGAAAATTGAGGTGTACCTATGGGTGCCGCCATGGCACAGAGCAACCTAAGCATGAACCAATATGTGAACAGATCAATCCGAAATCGCCTAAACAAACTTTTGAAGACCTTTCTTTAGAACAACCTAGTGTAAGGCACTCCATCATCGCCTGTGATAGTATAGTCCTAGTCCTAGTGTTACTAGGCGGAAGTAGTAATTCAAAATAAGCTGGCCACCTTGGTAGTTAAGAATCGCAAAGCATTCATGCTCCACAGTATAGCATCCAGGTGGTTGTTAATGCCTAAATAGCCACTTCATTTGAGTCCTCAGGCTGTATAACAACTACCCTGTAAGCGAACAGATTTTTTCCACTAGGTGATGCAAGGATGTACAGTAATTTTCAGGACAATTTTTCATGCTAGATGCCAGGAGTTTACTGGTACGGCGCCAAGCCAAATGCCGTGAAAATATCTCAACCCAGTAATTATGTTACAGCGAAATTTCTTTAATTGATTTTTATTTAAAACCATGCTACTAAGACTGTGCACACACTGTACTGGATCGCAGCTGTTAAAAGAGTTCATTCCTTTAAGGGCCCCTTGCAACGTTCCAACCAAGTATAGTTTGATCACTGAGCTTCTGTAGACCTCTCACAAAAACGCGATTATATTTTCAACCTCAACTTACCTCTAGTGAACAGTGTCACAGAATTTTCGGGGATGCTGTTCTGGTGAATTCTCGTTAGGCTTAGATGACGCTTCAAAGCTTGAATCTTTTTTTTTCAGTCGGTCCTCGGGAGAGTGGTTACACTTTGACTAATCGAATCTCTTTGAGTGACTTTAGTGGTTACAGTCATAATTACCAATGGCTTTGTTGAACAGTACGAGAACTTAAGCAAGATGCAGGCCCTCTATAACTTAGGTTGTTGCAGATAGTGACTACTCCTGGCAGCAATTCATAGCCTGCATGCCCATAGCAGCTGGAGATTGGATTGTGAATTAGTTGGTGGGACGGCAAAGCAGCCATGTTCTGGAGAGCCGATAATACAAGAACACCATGGGTTAGCCTGGACGTGTCACTCGTAGGCCGATGACATCAGCTACATTTTAATATAGGTTGCACCTAAGATTTCAAAATAATTATTTCGTTGCTTAATGGGAAGTTAATGATCGATTTGATTAGAGTTGCAGAGACATAGCTGGCAACGGGTCAGGTAGGTTAATGAATTGTGTACCACATGTACACATTTGTGTACCACATGCTAAAGGGTAATGCCTAAATGTTAGACGCGACATGACTAAATCTTGATTCATTGGTCTTTCGAAGTTGTATGCAAGCAGGCTTGAGTAAGTGATGTTCCTTAACTGATAAAATTGTATAGGTAGGTCGCTATGATCTATGGTCGTACATATACCTAGGTCGCTATGATCTTGCTATCGTAGCTATTCACTGTCATCTCTTCACGAGGCTTATACGGCCGTTGCACTGGAACTAAGTCCAGTTCGGATCAACACCTAAACTGTCTCCGTGCAAAGGTATTGATCTAGCAGGTTTGTTGAGGCATGCTGAATGTAGTCACGGTGACCATATAAGTAGAGAGCCATTGGAGTTCTCCCACTTTCGTTTAGAAATGCATTCCTTTGAGATGCTTTCAGATGTCGACATTGACCTTTATAGCAGTAATTTAATTAGTACTGGGGAATATTTTTATTCAACTTTTTTCAAACTATCATCAGGAAACTCACTGTGAGCTGTGAGGTTTACTTTGCCACGTGCAGATGCCCGCAGGTCATCGGAAAAGAAGATTCACTAGCACTTGTGTGTGGGAGTGTTCTTGGCACTTAAGGGCAATATTGAATATAATTACTATGAATCTTCCATGGCAGTGGTTTCTTTCAAATGTTTAGGCAACCTCTTAATCATGGCGACTCACCTAGAACCGCAACCACTTGCTGAATGGTGTTGCCTACCTGCCCAAACATGACACTCGCCTCCTCAATGATGCTATACTGTCAGCAAAGTGTTATATTTTCGGTCTCTTTGAGCAAGTCATACTGTTTTCCTATAATAATACTTGCCATGGAGAGACTAATTATGGCAGGGTGACCCCCACTTCCTCGATGCCTCACACCACGTGGAGGATCGTTCTGCAGGAGTTCTGTTTACTGTTGCCTGTTGATGGAAACACGTTACGACAATCTGTTTAATTCATTCACGTATATAACTTTTTGTATGAAGCGAGGTTTTAAGTTAGTGTTAGTAAATTTGGTAATAGTGAGAATCCACATGAATGGAAGCGATCTCGTTTATGATTGATTTGTTAGTACTGGAAGGATCAGATACAATAGCGAGCCGTGGGGCACGCTTCATCTTTCAACATCGAAAGAGGTAAGAAAAAATAATTCCTTTGCTGTTTTGAGCTAGAAAAGTTCACGCTGGCCGAGCCTGATGCCTTTCCGCTGGATCGATAACGTCATCCTCTAGGAGTAGCACCTTGAGTTATATCCTGTTCGCTAGAAGCAGATGGTCGTTAATGCATGATGACTCATTGGCACTGCACAGCTGAATTACGACTACGTGTGTGTGAGTTTGATCTGATTCTATTGGATAACGATAAGCATAGATATATCCGGATCCATCTTTGGAATATTGCTGCACACGCGTCAATGGTAGAGGAGCTATTCTTGAGGAGCGCCACGTCCACGCCTTTGTAAGCCAGCTTGTCAAACGGTAGATGGCCCATCAACCAATTATTAAAGTCAACCATTTGTATGCATACTTAAGAAGATCCAGTGTTACACAAACAAGTTTAATTTATGGCTAGCTTGCAAGATGACCGAAGCGTAGCAGTCTGGGCTAAGAATGAAATAATTTGGTTATTAAAATTGTGCTAAGGTCTAACACTGAGCTATACCTTCATCCAGGCAGTATAGTTAATAAATGCTGGTGACGAGATACACGAATCGCATTCTTTAAAATACATTGAATATTGCTAAACTTGATATATGAAGAAGCACTTCTATGGCAGAGTGTCGACACTGGACACACATTTCAAAGAGTATCTGGCCAATTTTTCACTTGGCTAGCCTGATCGTCCTTACTATTGCCGTTAGTGATACTACCGTTTTCGAATGCATTTATATGTTATTGAAGCATTATCAAATGTAGGTAGCGTTATCAGGTCCGACAATCTTTTGAATTCAGCATCTTTTGGTCTGTAGTATGACGAAGAAACTATTAGTTTGGAACGTGAGCAACGTCGTGGTACAGCTGACATCTTTGCTAGTTGATGCACCAGTTCAATCAATGCGAATTACGACTTGAAAATCTTCCTTTACCTTAACGGAGCGAGGTCGTCCCAGCAGTTATTTTGCTTCCCTTCGTGCACGAAAAACCATATAATCTGGGCACGACCAATCAGCAAGTTGTGCAATGGTCCAGCTGGCGCTGCTGGATAGCTACTTTGTAGTGTTAGTAGTTCGAAAGAAATGGAAAGTTTCTATTTATATTTTCAGTCATGCTAAGCTTGGCTGTTAATTTATTAATCTATTCAAATTTAATCAATCGAGAATTTAAACCAGGCAGATGTTGGGGACGGCTGCATTGACTAATACGTGGTAGGTCATTGAGTTGGCTGACTTGACTTGTTAGCATACGTATGTAGTCAACATTTGGCAAGGGAGCAAGTGTACACAAATGAGCGCGATGTTGATTTACAATTCCTAGTACTGCAGCCCTGGAGGTCAAATTTTCTCGGCTAAAATCTGCGCTCATCACTAGTGGTCAGACGATAATACGAGGGTACCGTTCGGGCGATACCGGAAGATGAGATATCTACCCGTGCACCTGGTTAAACTATTTACCAGTGTACGAATCGAATATTTGCTTAAATATGTGAAATTTTACCGTGGCTCAGTAATTGAAGAGCTTACCATTCGAAGCTCCCTGACAGAGCAGTTAGAGTCATGTCACTTTGAGATTTAGGTGTACGGTTATACAGTGACCATTCTCTTGATGACTATGTGAGTTCCAAAGACGTGTGTGACTGCTTTTATCAACATAAACTCGTGGCAATTCTAGCCTGCTTAGACAAGGAAGTTCCATACAGAGTTTTGTAATTCACTGCTCACACATCTTTTGGGCCTTACAATCGGGTGCCTTCGATTGGCCTGAAACATTGCAGCCACGATTGCATCTATCTAACATCGCCAGGGCACCCTTGCACCACTTCTATTTGACCTGCACTTACCGTCAAAAAGCTGCGTTCTACTCGACTGCAAGCTTACGTGAGAACCTCAAAAGCAACGCTGCTAGGGGTGTCTTACCTCAACTGAGATTGTGACTCGGTGGACATTGTTTTCACTGACAATCCATATTGAGATTTATGCCAACTCAGTTAAAGCACGTCCTTCAGACTATTGCTGAGCTGCTTTAGTGCTGACAGTTTGCTAGTAATCGAAGGTTACGTTAATTACAAAATAAGCAAAAGCCTAAAATCCCACGTCTTAGATGCGAATGACTAAGCATAGTAATCCAGAATTTTCTTATTGGTTCAAGCTTCGCACAGCTGAAGTTCGCCGTCTTATTCTGTTGTACTTTTAGCTTGGAACGTTGATCTTTAGAGTTTAAGTTGTGCCGTGGATTGATATGGAGATGTTAGTACACAATTGCAAGGACAGGACATAAACGTTGAGCTAAGATATTAGTTTATCAGCTTATTATTGTAAATATTAGCTTTTTATGTAGATTAGAGAGATCAAGAAGTTAAAAACTTTGGATATCAGCCAAGAGAAAAATCAGGAAATATAAGTTAATTTGATAAAGCTTACGCCTATTATGCTTTACCAGCCTGCCATTCAGTAAACCTAAGCGTATTGCATATCGCCATAGTCTCACCCTTTGCAGGGTCCAAGACGTTGTTTATCAGTACAAGAATGTTTTCAGGGTATCATGGCTAGGAAGAAATTGAGCTATAATAGACCTTCGCACCAGCATAGCATTGCTGTTGTTACTTGTTGATTAAACTGGCTTCTGTTTTTGTTTTGTCAAACTCAATTCTCACTCTGCATTTAGTCATATGAAGTAAATAAGGGCCATAAATATCGGTAGCTATATCCTTATCTGGGTTTTCATTTTATTGCACTATAGAAACTTTGCATATATACTTATACTACCATTCCAAAGATACATTTAGCTGTAGGAAGGCAATGATGACTAGGTATATGAAATAAATGAGAAAATTATGACTAAAATATTTTCAGTGGGAAAATGACTCTTGCAAACACTTTTACTATTGTTTTAATGGGAGTTGGAATTATAATAGTTGAGCAGATAGGCTAGGCTAGAGATTTGGTGTCCGACTTTTCTGATGTACAATTATTTTTAAATATGAAATCATGTTATAATTTTAAATTTTTACTGGTTACAAATAAATTTGAAAACGTGCGGAACAGCATAAAACTGTATTATGTTTTTTACCGAAGTTCAACAAATCGCATGATGAAGCGTAGCTGATCTTAGTAAGAACTTTCACGTAAACTATCGATAAAGCGGAATTGTCTAATATCAGGAATGATGAACTTAATATTTACACAAGGTCTCATTGGAACTGTGGATACACTACGTGACCTTATTGAAGACTGTGCATTAAAGCATTTGATTACTATATTAAATTCATTCCGAATTCTGTAATTACTATGGAACATTACCAAATATCTTATATTCAGAGCACTGAGTTGTTGCTCGCCCGTGGAAAGATTTTGTCAGCCTATTTCGCCAATATGTAGTGCAGGAGGTTAAAGTAAAATTAATTGCAAAGGTGGACATCGGATGCCACAAAAACACGATTCGTTTTCAATGTATTAGTGATTTTAGTCGCGCCTTTTATGAAGGCACTGGCATTTCGGGATTTCGCGTCCGTGATTCAGAAACATTTCGTAGATGCTAGATTGGGAATTTGCTAGGATCGACGGGTATTT
Organism: Cristatella mucedo; assembly: GCA_009760855.2. NCBI lineage: Eukaryota > Metazoa > Bryozoa > Phylactolaemata > Cristatellidae > Cristatella > Cristatella mucedo. The sequence continues at coordinate 288,257 of WPIO01000147.1, read as the reverse complement.
TTGACCGTATTCTTCATATGCTTGACGATTGATAGTCCATACGATCTTTTACACTCTTTCCCAAGCTGGAGCTTAGTACATATGAGAAGTTTTACTTTTGTGGAAACCCTAGGCCATCTAGACAAGGATGCACGTTACGTTTAGTGAGTGGTGCAAAATTTGTAACTATATCAGCAAGCGTCGTAATCTAGCATTCTACTAATAATTACAAGTAGTCGTAGAAGTTGAGCTTCAACGGCAATTTAGATTTTTTGCAACGACAGCATTGACGTCGTGATTTATGAGTTCATAGATGTTTTTGGACGTGGATGATGGGTCCCACTGTTGATTGAACGGGATCGGCAGAAAATCTCATGATTAGAATTTCATAATATCAGGTTATGATAGTATACACATGCGGGCGAGTATTGGTCGACTTTGTGACTCTTGATAATCTTGATGTGATCTGATGGATCTTGCAAGTGAGCTTCAAGAAAAAAAGAGTCTGCGAATGCACGAAATTCAGTAATTAAGCATTCAGTATAGCCGTCAGATTAAATATTGAAACCACCTATAACGCCAAAAGATGGATTCAAAGCATGAAGAATTGATATGAGATCAGATAAGTCTCTGATAAATAAGGACTTTGTACCCGACGAGTAATACATTACTGGTACTATTAACAGCTTTTTTAACGGAGCTACCTAAATTAGAGATTCCCAAGGACTGCAGGCGGTTGGAAATTGATATCCGTTTCACACTTTTTAGGTGTTAATTTTAAACCACTGTGATAATCAGTGACAGAAGTATTGTGACGTTCTATGGTGCCACTATTTGCGTCTCTATAATATTGATCACCATCGCCCGATAAAAGAGAATGTTTCTAAGTAGTGTAGATAAAAAATACAAAACTGCAGGCGATTTGTCATCACTCTACCACTGTAGCCGCTAGCTGCTCTTCTTTAAACCTATTGACTGAAAGCGTTTGCAGCACTCAGACGCGATTATCCGTATATACACTGGTATTCTTCCTGAAATGAAAGTAGCCAGTACGTCTATGCCTAGCTAAATGCAGTTCTAAAACGGTGTTTCACGATTGACACACCTATTCACTAACGGCAGCGAGATGTGTCTGATATATGCGTATTGAACTATACCTTAAAAGTCTGCAGCGTAAATTCTAGTGTAGCAAGAAGTATTCAGTCTATGACTAACATTTAGCAGAGTGTAGCACTAACTATCAGCAGAGCGTGATCATATTGAAAAACGTTGCTTAGCTAGACATAAAGGAATCTTCAGAGTTATGTTACTATAATAATAATAATAAGAATAATAATGCACTTGATAAAGTGCCCTCAGAGAACTCAATCTCTTTCTAGGCGCTTTATATTTGCTGCAAAGGGCATAACGAACTTACCGGCCAGGCCTAAACGGAATGAAATGCACTATGTGTTGTGACCTAAGAGAACCTCGTATGTTCCCACTCAATATATCTACAGAGGAATTCAAACGTGCTGTCATAACATACACATGGAATTTCATGCAATTTCAAAGCTCCGGTATGAAGTGTAAGTTTCTCTGATGTTTTGCAAGTGGATCGGTTGGTTAATGATAGAAGAGACGATCTGAACGATGATTGGATTTTCATTGGATTGGACCAAGAGGACGAGCCGAGAGGGTCTCTCCACATTAATTTTCAGCATCCGGCCACTCTTGTTGCAGAAAGCTCATAATTGCGGTTACAATATGACCTTGAAATTCGTGTTTCATCGATTAGGCACAATTTCAGTGATCGGCTCAAATCATCGTACGAAAACTACTTCACTGTACGATACTTTACTGTATGATACCTTTTCTAGAATGATACAGCATTATCACTCTTCACGTTTATTGACAACAACTTACAAATTTCTGCCAAAGACTTGTCGATGATCCTATTATTTAGCTGCTGTTTTGATGAATTTAGTTTTAATAGCTAGCTAAATTCCTAGGGCTAACTTAGCAAAGGTGTTCATTAAAGAAATAATAAACATAACCATTTGTAATAATATTGTTAACACTGTAATGAACGATTGAAGTATCAGGTTTTTATTGTTGATTCAATTCAGCTAAAAAATTTCTAAATTGCGGTCAGTCTATTGCAGAACCTGTAATATGGAATCGAGCTTTGGTGTTCCTAGTACTTATGAGGCTTTAATCCTCTTAGTATGAACTACTAGGTCACTCTCTGACGAGATAAGAATCGTGTAAGATAGCATGATTCAGGAAGAGGTCGGCAAACCCCGGCCTTAAGACCAGATCCGGCTTGGCTAGTGCTCCAGTCCGGCCTAGTGGCCCCCTCGTTATTTATTGATGACTAGGGCCTCATTGAGTTGTCGTGATTTTCTTCCCAAACACTTTAGAGTTACTTTTACTTACGAGTTTCTCAACTAATGAGTTTTCGAGGTACGAGCCGTCTTTCGGAGTATTTTTTTCTTTGAGTTAAGAGCGTACTGTTATTGTTCTCGACTTTGCTTCGCGCGTTTCGACGTGCGAATTTAGAACTGCGACTTTGCTTTTCGAACGGCTTGCGGCGGCAGCCCTTAGCCGGGGCGGATTTGCGCCAGAAAGTGTTAGTGAGTACTAATAGGTGCTAGGCAAGTAAGAGAGCGGAGAGAGGAATGGCGTGTGGTTACTAAGGCTCGCAAGGGATAGGCAGCAGATGACGTTTTGAGTGCCAGGGCGGAACGTCAAGCACGGGCCAGGTGGTTCCCTCCCAGACCGATTTGAGCGAGCCTTTGGGGTTGAGAACAACTACGGCTCTACAAACGAAGGTTCTGATGGTGATATCGCAAGTTTCGCTAAAAATAAATATAATTGCCGCGGCCATCAGTGCGACTGTTGCGACTGTTTGTTCGTTCGTCTGGCTCAGCCCACTCCGCCGGCCGGGTGGTGTGAGCATGGTTACTTCTAATGCTGTCCATCCTCTTGAGGTCCTGAAATGGCCTTGTAGTCCGAAAAGTTTGCCGACCTCCGGATTAAGGCATTAGGAAGAGCTTTAAAATGCGCCCCTGGGTCTTAGCACAAGGAATTAGGTGCTCACTGTTAATGACTAAGGTCATAGTTTTGAGCCCTGCAGTGGGCAATCCTTTATTGCCCACCACAAGCGGAGGTGATGTCGTTAAGGCTCCTCTGCCGCTATACAATTGAAGCTGTTAAATCAATTAATGCTGGACGTATCGCAACTATGCTAAGTGATTATCAGATAGCCGAAGCCAAATTTTCAGTGTTAAGATGTGATACGTTGCGTTAGCATTCATGCCATATGGCCAGCACAGATAAGCTGTAATCTGTGATCTATTGATACCAAATGCATAATCAGCTGTTAGGCTGGTCATTAAATTTAAAGCTGAGTGTCTGCTTATTATTTGACTTTCGCAGATCTGGATAAGTTTGAGGTAGCAAATATCCAGGCCCGTGAGAAGGTTTAATCGATAGAACTAAAATACTTTGCAGGCGATTTAGCAGACAACAGAGAAATGAAGTTTTAAAAGCCAATTTAGCTTGGAACTAGCTAACGTAGCTAAGTAGCTAAGTATTCAACGAGAGTAGCTCCCGTTGAATTGGCACGAACAGTCTCGGTGTTCGTTTCCAAGGTGACCTTTCATCGGACGACCGCGTCTCCTCAATAGTCAAGTCCTCCTACTGTCAGCTGCATAAACGGTGCTACAAATTTAGGCTAGCTATGACAGAGGCACTAAATGTATAGTGACCAGTGCATTTATAACATATCATCTTGAAATCTGTAACTCAGTGCTATCTCGACGACCAGTTTGTTCAATCGCACGTTCATAGTTGCTGCAAAGCTCGGAAGCTAGTTATTCTGCCGTGAGCGTCACAGTTGCCACATAACTCAACTACTCGCCGACCTGGGCTGTCTTTCAGTCAAGCAAACCATCAAATTTAAAGTTCTGCCATGCACTTTTACTTCCTTTATTCTTCGACTCCAACCTACCTATCATATCTATGCAGTCACAAGGCTAAGAATCGTACCTCTCGCTTTTATGAACTAATCAGTTACATACACCTCGTGCGGTGACCCGATTAAATACGCCGGGCAAAATATGCCCTGCAAAATAGCCCCGGAAAAATGCCTGGCACGCAAAACTGTAGGTTAGGGGTCCGTGTGAATTGTCATTTCAATTGTGACACTGTGCATGCTGTTACTAACGATATTTTCATGCAGACCCTGTGCATTTCATCTCTAACCACGTTATTCTTAGGGTGATAGAGCTGTTTACCACTAGCCATTCAATCGTGCTTATTTTTTTGCAAATGTAAAGTGCTTAGAGCAAGGTTTGCACTATACATTCTGTAATATGTTACTATTGTTAGGCCCCCTACCCATCGGATCCTTCCATTAATCGTGCTTATTTTTAGCAGACAACAGAGAAATGAAGTTTTAAAAGCCAATTTAGCTTGGAACTAGCTAACGTAGCTAAGTAGCTAAGTATTCAACGAGAGTAGCTCCCGTTGAATTGGCACGAACAGTCTCGGTGTTCGTTTCCAAGGTGACCTTTCATCGGACGACCGCGTCTCCTCAATAGTCAAGTCCTCCTACTGTCAGCTGCATAAACGGTGCTACAAATTTAGGCTAGCTATGACAGAGGCACTAAATGTATAGTGACCAGTGCATTTATAACATATCATCTTGAAATCTGTAACTCAGTGCTATCTCGACGACCAGTTTGTTCAATCGCACGTTCATAGTTGCTGCAAAGCTCGGAAGCTAGTTATTCTGCCGTGAGCGTCACAGTTGCCACATAACTCAACTACTCGCCGACCTGGGCTGTCTTTCAGTCAAGCAAACCATCAAATTTAAAGTTCTGCCATGCACTTTTACTTCCTTTATTCTTCGACTCCAACCTACCTATCATATCTATGCAGTCACAAGGCTAAGAATCGTACCTCTCGCTTTTATGAACTAATCAGTTACATACACCTCGTGCGGTGACCCGATTAAATACGCCGGGCAAAATATGCCCTGCAAAATAGCCCCGGAAAAATGCCTGGCACGCAAAACTGTAGGTTAGGGGTCCGTGTGAATTGTCATTTCAATTGTGACACTGTGCATGCTGTTACTAACGATATTTTCATGCAGACCCTGTGCATTTCATCTCTAACCACGTTATTCTTAGGGTGATAGAGCTGTTTACCACTAGCCATTCAATCGTGCTTATTTTTTTGCAAATGTAAAGTGCTTAGAGCAAGGTTTGCACTATACATTCTGTAATATGTTACTATTGTTAGGCCCCCTACCCATCGGATCCTTCCATTAATCAGGTCAGGCAAGGTACTACATGCTCCATTCTATGAAAATTGTGCAGCTGCGCTTTGGAAACTTGGATCACCTACTTTTATAAACGTGTCGTTAGAGCCCATTTTTTAAGTAAGCTGCCAAAGTTTGCCAGTCTTTGGCATTCACTGTCGCTACCTAGTGCATCGACCAGACCTAAGAAGATCAATACCTGATACCTGGCGCTTGCAGGCGTCTGTGATGATATGGCCTGTCCCACATGACAAGCACTGTAGCCTCGTCTCTGCTCATTTCGATAGTAAGTTTTACTGAGAACCTCAAAAGCACTGTTGCTGGTTTTGTCTGGCCCCAGCTGAGCCTGTGACTTGGTAGGCAATATTTTCACTGACAATTAACTTTGAGATTTATACTTAACTTAGTTGGAGCACGTTCGGAAAGCTCAGGCTGATCTGCTTCACGGATAATTTTTGCTTTTAATCTTAAGTTAAATTAACAACACAAGAATCACAAGCTCAAAAATCCACTTTCTAGATGCAAATGACGCGAGTATGATAATCCAAATTGCTCTCATAGGTATGAACCTCGCACACGTGAAGTTGACCGTACTATATTTTTATGCACTCTTAGCTTGTAACGGCAACGCCCAGGTTTGTAGTTGTAACGAGGGTCAGTATGGCGAGAGAAGTACACATATATAATTCAAATGTAATTCATTAGCATGGCGCCCTAAGAGAACTCAATCTCCATTGAAGTGCTTCACACATGCCTCGGCGCTCGAGCCCACGACCTCAGCCGGACTTTGGTCAGGGCGAGCACCATAGCCACTGGACCAAACCAGCTCGGCAAAAGATCTGGAACACTACATGCTGTATTTTGCATAACAATTCGCTCACGTTTTATGAAGGTTGACAGCGTTAATTACTTTGAAAATCAACAAGGATATACGAAGAAATGTACGCTCATTTGGAATAGCTTTTGTTTATTACGCTTAATGGTCTATTCTGCTTTTGGTAATACAGTATGAATAAGCGACGTAAATATTTGTGGCTATCCCATCTGCGGGTTGTTCATTCTATAGTAATTTTTATATATAATTGCAACCACAATTGCAAAATTGTTTTTAGCTAGCTATTATTGGCTCATGGCTAATCTTGTATGCGGGAGAACGAGGTAAATAGTAAATCTTGAGAGCTTGATTAGGAACATCAAACTCATGCAAATAATTGTAATATTACGTAAGCGAATTTTTTATTATTATTAGCACTGAGCTAGTTCAGAGCGTGATGCAGCTGCAGATTGGCTAGGCCGGAGATTAGATATAAAATTGGCCCAGCATGCGAATATTAGTAGTTAATCAATTCTATTAAACCTTTCAGTTTTATACAGTTAAATCAAAAAGATAAATCCTCATGTACAAGTATTAAGCTTTATTTGTTTATGATTAATTTCTTGGCTACACTAAAAAATTCTCGTAAAAAAGTGTAACTCCTACTAAGGTATTTACCGTAATTAATCGCCAAAGCAGAAATGGTTTGTACCAAGGAATGTTTACTTCAAATTTACACGGTGCCTCATTAGAACTGTAAATGTGCTTCGTGACCTATTTAAAGGCAATGAATATGAACATTTTATCGCTATTGATAGGACCGTCATTCACAAATTCTATAATTATTGTCGATCAATATCGGCCAACTTAAATGCAGAGGACTTATTAGCTGCTTCTTCCAAGGAAACATTTGGTCAACATATTCCGTCCTTTGTATAGTGAAAGAGTCTTAAGTTAAATCAATTACAAAAAAGGAAGATCAAATGTACCTAAGGCACAATTTGGATATTTTTTAATACTTTAATCTTGGAATGCCTGGATTTAGGGAGTGCGCGGGAGCATAAAGAACGCTTGAGAAACTATCGTGCGGCTTCGCTATCGAATAGCCTCAAAAGGCAGTCTTACTGATTTCGAATTTTACCTCTTGCAATGATCCCAGATTAGTGTCTGTGCACAGACCACAAGCTTCATTCGCAAAAATGTGTATCAAGCACTTTCTAGTGCAGTCCTCACGGACTAATCATGCTGATAGGAAATGATAAAACTTCGAAATCTGTTGTTTGCGTGTTTGAGGCAAGCTTACTGAGACCAAGTACTCGCAAAGCTGTTGCTTTCAAGATTCAAACGTCAGAATCAAACACTCTTATCAATCTCAAAAACGCAAAATTCAGTCTTCTAAAAAATGTGTATCGAACAAAACTGCTTACGAATGCCTCATTTTGAAAGGCAAACTTACATTGTCAGCGTTTGTCTTAAGCTAAGTGTTATGAATGGGGTATGTCCCAGTACATGCTGATAATCGTGCACTAGGAGTCACTTTTACTATAATGCTTCACCGTCTATGTTACTGAGGAGCAACGTTAAATCAAAGCCGAGGAATCAAAATAAAAATACCCAAAATAAGCCGACTGCACCTATGCTAGGAAGGTTTCACTTAGCTTAGTAATTATGATAACCTTTGCCTATCAGTACTACTCATTAGCTGACCTGGAACCCCACAACCTGCTCTTCCAGCTCAAATCTTTTAGCTATTCTTTAAATCTACACCTAATACCATGTGCAACATGCCTGCTATCAGTGTGCATTGAAGACTGGGGAGTCTTTCACCAATGACATCACAAATAACCATGACTAAGCAAATTTAAAAATACGCTTTAAAATTGCACCAGTTCCTTGCTGCAATAGCAGGGTACATGTGCTATGTACTCTGTGAGCATATAGGTGTTGACACTATGCATGTAAAAAGCAACTTGATTGAGCATCTTAATACTGCATAGTGTCACCAAAGCATGCAATACAAGTCTAAATTGTGTACGTCTCCAGGAGCTGTAGCAGTCCTTCATCTCTTACAACATATGTTCTTTTGGCCTGTAAGGACATGTCGCTCTCGGAGGGCATTGCTCGCAGCGATAATAATGGCATTTATCGAATTACTAGGTTTTTTATTTTATAAAGCTAGACTACTAGACGACTATTACTGAATGCAATTTTTCAGGATTGCCAAGAACACCTATGCCAGAGGGAAATATGGATGCAAAGCAATTTACAAAGTCAGATTAAGAGTACTCGTGTGGTGAGCAGTGAAGGCACACTACCTAAGGCGGTTGCTTTTCACGACCTCGTGACCGAATTCGTGGGTTCGAATCCTGTGGTGGGCGATCCTATATTGCCAATGCAAGCGATGGTGATAGCCATAAAAGCTCTTCTGTGGCTATGCAAAGCAGGTGTGCTGAATCAGCTAGTATTTAATTAAACTCATGTGTCTCCTTCATCGAAATGCATTGTTTCCCGTTAACATCCAGACACGGAGCACCCTTAATACTTAGACCCCCTGGCCGGCTAGGAATTAGTTCCGGTTGTCCTAGCTCAAAACCGCACTTAAGCCACTTTACCAAACTTAGGCCTCCGGGCTTCGTTTTTGTAGCCGAAACTATTTGCAAAATATTCTAAAAGTTGAATCTACAAGTATAAACTGAATACTGTAGCTCTTCCCAACTCTCCACTGTTATTGCCTAGAGCATAGGGAGCACTATGTACTAGCTAATCCGCATTTTCGTTTTTCAAGACATTTTTGACAAACAAATCCAGATTTTGGTGTGGAAACCATATCGTTCCAGGCGTAGTCACTACATGCTGGTCGCAGTTGGCCCCAGTACTCTTCGTTTTTCCAACTATCCGGCTGTCCAGCTTCCCGTTCCCAGATGACCGACCATTCATTGTATTCAGATCCCTTTGATCCTAGTGGCTTACATCCAAAGTTCCACCTTCAATGCGATGGATGCTTTTTAGTAGCCTGTCGTAACGTTAAGCCGATCCAAACAAAGAGTCCACCAAACTCTAAAAAGCTTCACCTCATAAAAGGTTATGCGTGAGCTGCTGAGAAGCTTGAACATCTGGCGTAGACATTGCTTAGAGAATTAAAATATGAACTGGTAATGGAGCTTAGTGCTAGAGGCACAGTGTAAGCACCGGTTAAGAAATGATCACAACCAATGATTATTCAGGTTCCTCAATGGAAGCTGTATTTCGGGACCTTTATATTTACGACATCAAACTTATTCAGATCGTATACAGTCGAATTGACTGCAGCCTCTCATATGAAAATTTTACAACCAGCCTTAAGGTTGATTGGCAATGGTCAAATCAAGAGATCAAAGACCATGGCTAATCTATGCCGGCCATAAAACAGGAAAGATAAATCAGGGAATAACTGTTTAGCGCTGGAAATACGTTCATTAGTTTACCTGTGCTGTGATTTTTTAGCGTAGTTTGTGATACATACAAGCAATAAATTAAGTCCCTCAGATTTCAAGTCACTGAGGATCTGACACGGATTAACGAAGCATAAGCATTGCATAGGGTCACATAGTGTAAGACCATTTTTGCATGGCCATATGGCCTATCAGCATAGCAATATTTACATTATTGTAAACATCCTTTATTGAAGAGCAAATATATCAGATAGTAATTTCAGCATCTTACTTGCGAAAATAGTTTAACTTGCATTTTATGCTGTGTATATTGCCATAAACTTGCATGTGTTATCATAGCATTCTTACGGAATTTGTAATGTAATTTAACCGTAAAAATTAAAGGAGTAGAAAGCTCTTGATAATGCTAACTCCGGACCAGTTTAGGTGATTCTCATCTCATCAGTAGTAGCCCCAGCCAGTTCCCGTTGTGGCAAATAAAGCCTGATCGAAACCTCGCGTATCAAACCTTAATTCAATGCTACTGGCTCAGTCTTTGTTTCAATAAACCTGCAGAATTTCTTAACTCTTTCTTAAATAAATAACTTGGCTTAATCGGCTCTGTTAATATATCTAGAAAATAAGTGTCAAGTGATTAAACAACCACAAAATAATTGGATCATCGACGATGATATGGGCAGAAATCTGTAATGTCGAACAATAAACGGGATGTATGTTATTGTTGCATGACTTCGAAAATGTAATCCTTAGTTGAGGCTACTTATTGTAATTCAGGGATGAAAGAGAATATGGGATGCATGCAACTTTTCACTGTTGCAAAAAAGGCTAAGCAGCCTACAGCAATGCTGATTGAAAGCCCAAGCACTTTTTTTAATGTCAGGAATGAGAGTAAAAACTCCTGATCGATCGATTAATTATCATCAACCAGGATTAGTGTGAAATTCTCTAATCTAAATAAGGCATACCTTCAAGTTCCTCGTTATTTGAATCCGTAGTTTCCACTGCCCTTGTCCCACTCACATGTACAGTCGCAGCATAAAACTGTAAATGAAAATCCTGAGAGTCACACACACTGACAATACAGTTAACTCAATGGCCTGCTCGTTTTTATTGTCACTTAAATTTTCGCTGATGCTGCTTCCAACAACGAGGAAAGCCCACAGCAGCAAGCACACTCTCGTGATGGTTTTGATTCTAAAGAAAAGAAGAGCTCGATTATAGTACTTAACGAGCCGTGTCATTGCTTTGAAATTTCGAAATAACTAAGCCCCAAAATGGCAGCCGGTTCAGCCGTCAATAAATACGGCACTGCAGACGCCTGTGTCAACGATTTCTAAGAAGTGCATATCACTGTAAGGAGAAGCAGCACCCAGCAGGACGGAGTTTGAAAGGTTGATACTGGCGAAAAACAACGCGATGAGTCAAGTGGCTAAATTCGTCCGATCCCGATGGGCGATGCTGCAGGGGAAGCACATTCACTAGCAGAGGTTGTGTGAGAGCAAAATTACTGAGGCACGGATCATCTCTGTTCACTCTATTGTAAAAATCAAACTAAGAGAGCTGGCTTAACTAGTTTCCGTGTCTCCCTGATGACGTGGCTATGCACGGCTTAGGGGTTCACTGATAGTACAGCTCAGGACATAAACGCCCAGACCAAAGACCTCAACTCTATCAACCCGAGAAATGGTTACACCACACATCGCCCAGCAATAAAAATGTTGCATAAAGTATGTGATTTAATTGGTTTGCCTCCTTCCAATCAAATTGCTATCATACGTAAAACAAGCAAATATTGCCTTACACGGCAGGTGTGGAAGTAATAACGGTACATTCAGTTGTGATACTCAACAATAATAACAATAATAATAATGCATTTGATAAAGCGCCCTCAGATAACTCAATCTCTTCCTAGGCGCTTTACAGTTGCTGCAAAGGGAAACGCGATTGAATGGTGAGTAATATCATACTTGATAAACAACATGAATAACATGGTTAGGGGTGACATGCACAGGGTCAACATGCAAATGTGGTTAGTGGCAGAATGCACAGTGTCAGCAGGCATACGCACATGAAGGACGAATCAGGGACCCACTAAATGCTGCCCTAAATAGGTGTGTTTTTAACTCCTTTTTAAATGTGGTCAAGTTGGGGGATGTTCTGAAGCAAGTCGGGGGTGAGTTCCAGGCTTTGGGAGCATACGAGCTAAATGCACGGTCTCCAAAGGATTTGAGGTTTGTACGATGTATTTGTAAACTGTTGGATTCCGAAAAGCGGATGTTACGATACTGGGCCTGGTGGGAAGCAGATCTAAGAGAGAGGCAGGAGCCGAGAAATGAATTGATCTTAAAGTGAGCGACAAACCTTCAAGTCGATTTGTTGCATGACTGGGAGCCAATGCAGGTCGGCGAGAGGTGCAGGTGGAGCTGCGACGGTCACGACAGACAAGCCTAACTGTGGAGTTTTGCACCAGCTGCAATCGCCTGATCGCAGATAGTGGTAGGCCAGTAAGCAGTGAGTTGCAGAAGTCGAGACGGGATGTCACGAATGCATGGACCAACTTAGACGTGGCATCCTTATCTAAACAAGCCCGAATTTTAGCAATTTTATGTAGCTGAAATAAATCAGATTTGACTGAGGAGCTGATGTGGTCGTCTATCGAGAGGTCACTTTGGAATATAATACCTAGATTTCGAGCTTATTCAACAGGAGATAGGCTGGCAGAGCCAATTTTGAGCGTCAGCCTTTCCAATTTACGAATTTACTGGCCTTTGCTAATTTGAAAGCTAGAAAAACTTGCCCTAGTACTCGACTCTTGAATTGAAGTTTGTCTGTGAAAAAGGTTTTCTGAGTCTATAAATTAGCCGTCAATCTCTGAGCCGTAGCCCCCTTTTTTCGCGGAGACTGTTGACTGGCCAAGCTGGAATTGTTTGTAGCAAAATGGTGCTGATTTTCTATTCTTTCAAAACTGCCACAGTTTCTTGGCATATCAGAGATACAGCTGTTCATCGGACTGCAGTGATAAAGAATATTGTTGTCCACTCTTTACTGAACACTGGGCACTCAATGTCAACTTTTCTTTTCTTCGGTCCGCTCATTTTTACTGAATAGCTGAATGTACAAAGCGACAAAATGAAGTAGAGAGTTACCGTAATGCATCACTATCAAGAGTCGATGTCTTTTGCGTGAGCCATCTGCTGGCGAAAGCAGGGAGCTACAGCTTGGTAAAATGATTGAGGTGTCTTTATAATACAATTTAACTTAATAACATAACGTGGACGGCGGGACGGATTGAAAATCCCAAAGCGCCGTATATGGCCCGCTTGCCGTAGTTTACCCATGTCTGGTCTAAAGGCATATTTCAAAAGATTTACCGAATCGCTTAAAGCTTAGCGGAAAAAAATCCCATGACAAAAAATTTGTTCGGATGAGTAGAGGCTCCTGTGACATGCGAGGCGCAATAAAGTTATGTGTAGAATGTGGAACAATTATTGAGAGCCGCATACCAAACCACGTGTTTAGTGTTTAGTGTTACCGTGCACCACAATGGTTCTCCACGACCTCCTTCGTCTTGCCAGGCATAGATATCAGAAGCTTTGCATTGTATCTTCTGCCGTGGACTATTCCACAATTTGTTTTTCATTTATAAGATCAACTACCAGTAGGAACTACTCAGCCCGCTATAGAGGCCTGAATACCTCATCATGCCGTCGTTCTGTTGGGTTCAAGTCGGGCTTGTGGCTCGGCCACTATATCAATGCCATAAAAGATTTTTACAGAAATCTGAAGCTTTTCACCTCTGAGCTACTTCTGATGATGCTATTTCCGTCACACGGAAAGCTCAGTCTGCTTCAACAAAATATTGTCCAGACATAAATGCTCGAATGAAACTAATTATCTCAAACACAGACATGATCCTAACCTGTCCCAGGTTCCCATGTTGTCTAGTGACGTACACCACGATTCTTCCTCTGATCGCAATGAATTAAAATAAAATAAATATAATTTGTTTGTATAGCACCTTAAGAGAACTTAATCTTTATTCAGGCGCTTCACGTACGCCAAATGGCACGAACCCATGACATTGAACAGACCTAGGTCGGAGTTAGACGGCAAAGCCATAATCGCTGTTTTCCTCCCCCTTAGATTACTTTCTCTCAGAGAAATTCCGGCTCTGTCACACCCGATTTTCACACGCAAGCTTGCAAATACCAAGTATACTAGGCCTACGGGTATCCAGTAAGCCAATGTTGGCGTCGCGAGATTCAAAATGATTTGCAGCCGCAAGTGCTTGACTGTAAGTGAGACACACATCCGCTCAGAGTTAAGCAAGATTCAGCAGCTTAAAGACGAAAATACAGAAATAATAAATTGCTCTCGATTTCAATGGAATAAGCAATGCCATATATTGTGCTCGGCCTTTACGTTTCCACAAGGGAGATTAGTCGTCCTTGAATTGTCCATGGATTTTACCAGTCTCAAGCGTTTTCTAAAACGTATTTCATCCATTATTGTACTAAGTAGGGGAGCATAATAAATTACACTCTGCATCACTGTAGCTGATGAAAACTAGCTTAGATGTAGCCATAACCAGTTTCCTATAGTTCCCGTGATCAATTACCTAGCGGTTTGGGAGCTCTACATTTATTGCTATTACGTGGCTGAATCATAATTGATCTCAAAGATAAGAAAGCAACGATAAAGTATCAAATACGATGGAATAAAGTTCCCAAATATGTTGGTAGGATTGTAGTTTGGTTGCACAGCAGAGAGCCAGCCGATGCCCAACACAGACAGTTTATTCCCAACACACGGAGCCCAAGAGTGCACGGCTTCCCTCAGCCCCTGCCCTCACACAACTCCCCTCCCCTGGTCTGCTCCGATGACTCATCGACCGCAACTGTGCACCGGCCGTCCCTGATGGCGAATCCACCATCTGGCCACCAGCTGGTCCATGCCACATCAAAGACGGACCACAGCAGTGCACTGGCCGGCCCTGATGGTGAATCCACCATCTGGCCACCAGCTGGTTACCGGCCTGCGTCCATACCACATCACAGGCGGACCACAGCTGTGCACCGGCCCTTCTAGGTGGTGCTTCTAACAGCTCACCAGTAGCTTATCAGAGGAGCCTGCATACGATACATACATACGCACTACACGCTCCCTTGACCTTACGGTCACAAGTCATGAGCCGGCATACAATACATACATACATACGTACATGCGAACTACAAGGATTTCCTTTATGAAAAGAACAGCTGCTTTCTTTTTGTTTGATGAAACTTCTCATAATCACCTTGCAATATATATTTAGGTCCAGTGGTTGACTTACTAGAAGCAGACACTAAGTCATGCTTTTGCTCGCAGCATCTTAGCTACTGTCGTCGCCCAAATGGTACCCTCAGATTCTTGCTTAATGACTAGCCGTGAGTGCAGATAAAAGCCGGAAATAAACACAATCTCCAGGGCTTCAATACTGAGAATTGTAACCACTATCACCCATATCTTCATACCATTTCTATCTTACCAGTTGTTGACTGCATCTACTTGCTAACATGCCATGGCAGATCACTGAATGACCTGCCTCAGAGCAGTCACTATACAAGTCCTCATGATATTCTTGAATTTAACTGTCAGTTCATTTAACAAGACTGCAATATTATATAAAGAATAAAATCACTGCGACTTAAAATGAATTCAGAGAAACGTCAATTTTTTAAAGCTATGTGCCATGCACAGATGCTAACGGGTAGTGCCAGTTTGACTACTTCACCACTGGCAGGTCGGTCTTCAGCAGAGTTCGCGGCAAGGCGTTATAGGATGGAGTATTTAAAGTTAACCACAGAACTTTATTGCATTGGGTATAGCGTTCCTCAGCTAGGCCTTCAATAGCCCGACCAGCCAGCCTCTGAGCGTCGTCAAAATGCGCTACTGCTACAATTGTCACCGTAAGCATGGAGCAACTGAGATTTAATTTAAAGTTAGGAAACAAAGTTTCTACGAATTTACCAACACTTATTGATGATATAGCCCATGCCAGTGTTTATTTAATGGCCTTTAATGGCTAGCTCTCCATTGTTGAGCTGGGCAACAGCTACTAATCCAAAACTTGGCGTTATTAAGCGGTGGTTTATTTTGCTTACTATTAAAACAATGTTCTGGTTTCCAAAAAAATACTTATGCGATGGTCGTACGAGTTTTACTACTATGGCCTGAGACGGTCCATACCATTGGTGGCCATTCGATTACCAAGTGCCTGCCCCATGTACTACAATAAGGTAGGACGACCCGAAATCCTTTGACCAGCAATTTCATATAATTACAATAGCTAGGCAACGCATACTTCGGGAATAGCAGCTGCATCGCTGATGGAACGAGTAAATAGGCAAGCTGCCGAGAGCAAATTGAGGCAATAGTGGGATAACTAAAGCGTCCGATTGGATAGAGTGCGGTAAGTAAACCTTTAACGCCATTCTGTATAATTGGGACTAAAAGCGGCAGTCTTCTGACAATTGTTGTGGAAATGGGAGCTGATCGCAGTTATTCATGGGTCCGTAACAATCCACAGTCGCAAAATAAACCTCAGAATTGCACTTTGACCTCTATGCTGTCAGCTAAAGTATGTATCTTCCTTGTTGTTAATCAATGGTGCTGTTAAACAAGGGCAGTGATCGGCCGTTTCTTCAAAAGCAGCACAAATATCTTCTACGAAGAACGAAGCCAAGAAGTGAAACCGACTTTACGTGCATTCGTCGATTTTCATCGTCACGGTATTCAGTTCCAGGGGTGAAATCTTGAATCTTGTGCCACAGATTCTGATGTCCGAGGTCAAAATAATAAATAACTAGATGCTTTTCGTGAAGGATGGCTAATCAAGCATTATGTCTGATTTTCTGAGAATTTGTAATGATATTGGCCAAGAATGAACGTTTGCAATATTACTACTTGTCCAAAGTGAACGTACCATTATTACTTCCACACATGAAACCCAAGGTAATAATCATTTCTTTTTGGCATGATAATGATTGAATTGGAAGACGGCAAGCCAGTTGAATCACGTACTTAATACACCATTATTATAGCAGGGCGGTGTATAGTGTGAGCATTTGTCGTGTTGTAAGCTTTGGGGGCTTTCGTCTGGGCGCTTCAGTCTTGAGTTGTGTTGTCAGTGAACCCCTAAGACGTGCACAGCCATGTCATTGAGGAAACACGGAAATTAGCAAATCAAGCTTTCTTAGTTCGATGTATAGAATGAAGTGAGCAGAGCTTATTCGTGCCTCAGTGCTATTGCTCTAAGACAACCTCTGCTAGTGAAAGTGCTTCCCCTGAATAATAATAATAATAATAATAATAATAATGGACTTGATAAAGCGCCCTCAGAGAACTCAACCTCTCTCTAGGCGCTTTACATTTGCTACAAAGGGAAATGCAAATGAATGGTGAGTAATATCATGCTTGATAAACACACAAAATGAATAACATGGTTAGGGGTGACATGCACAGGGTCAACATGCAAATGTGGTTAGTGGCAGCATGCACAGTGTCAGCACGCATAAGCACATGAAAGACGAATCACATTGACCCACTAAATGCTTTACTAAATAGGTGTGTTTTCAAGTTCTTTTTAAATGTTGTCAGGTCAGGGGATGTTCTGATGCAGGTCGGGAGGGAGTTCCAGGCTTTGGGAGCATACGAACTAAATGCACGGTCTCCAAAGGATTTGAGGTTTGTACGAGGTATTTGTAGGCTGTTGGATTCCGAAAAGCATGTGGTACAATGCTTGGCCTGGCAGGGGAGTATATCTGAGAGATAGGCAGGAGCCAAAGAATGAAGTGACCTAAAAGTGAGCGACAAAACCTTGAAGTCAATCCGTTGCTTGACTGGTAGCCAGTGCAGGTCAGCGAAAGTGGTGTGATGTGGCAACTGCGACGCTCACGACAGACAAGCCTAGCTGCAGAGTTTTGCACTAGCTGCAATCGCCTGATCGCATATGTGGTAGGCCAGTAAGCAGTGAGTTGCAGAAGTCGAGACGGGATGTCACGAATGCATGTACCAACTTAGATGTGGTATCCTTATCTAAACAAGCCTGCATTTTAGCAATGTTATGGAGCTGAAAATAGGCGGATTTGACTGTGGAGCTGATATGGTCGTCTAACGAGAGGTCGCTTTGGAATATGACACCTAGATTCCGAGCTGATTCGACAGGAGATATTCTGGCAGAGCCAATTTTGAGCGTCAGCCTTTCCAATTTCTGAATCACACTTGGTTTGTCCATAACTAGTAAGTTAGTTTTATCACCGTTTAGTTTTAGAATATTTGCCGCCATCCACATGCAGATGTCATCAATACATGCACCAAGGGAGTTGAGAGAATTCGAGGTGCACGAAGGTTGGGAGGGATCAAAGGAAAGGTACAACTGAGTGTCATCCCCGTAGAAGTGAAAGCCTAGTATGTGCTTGGCACTCACATGAGCCAGAAGGAGAGTATAAACCGCGAAAAGAACCAGACCTAGCACGGAGCCCTGAGCTACCCCATATTTCAGAGGGACCTCAGATGATCTTTGTCCATTCACGTCAATACTTTGGAGTCTCCCACTGAGATAGGACCTGAACCACTGCCGAGCAGTGCCAGTGATGCCCAGGCGAGATGAGAGGTGCTCTAGAAGAACTTTGTGATCGATGGTATCAAAAGCTGCCGAAAGGTCAAGCAAAACAAGCAGAGACACTCCACCCATGTCTGCATTCCTAAGTAGGTCATTGTATACCATAAGCAATGCTGACTCTGTGGAGTGATTAGCTCTAAAGCCAGACTGGAACTTACTAGCAAGGTTTCAAGTTTCGATATTTGACTTCAGCTGGTCCGCCACGACCCGTTTTAGTGTCTTTGGTGGGAATGGTAGAAGGGAGACTTGGCGGTAGTTGCTCAAGTTCTCTTGGTGTAGTGTCGATTTCTTGAGAAGTGGCCCGACTACAGCTTTTTTGAAAGGTGCCGGGACATGACCTGAGGCTAATGACATAATAATGATGTTACTTATGCATGGCAGCAGCAGATCAATGCAACGTAGGAGCAGGACAGTGGGAATAGGGTCCAGAGGACTTGTTGTCTTCTTTGATTGAGATACGAACTTTAGGACTAAATCACTAGTGACCTGCTTAAATGCAGACATTGAGGTGCAGCCAGGAACCGAGGAACAGCATTCTAGTGGGGAGGTTGTCATCGCAGGGATGGATTCCCTGATCTTGTCTATCTTCTGCACAAAGAATCGAGAGAAGCGATCGGCTAGATCATCATTAGGGTCATCAGGTAAGGAGCTAATCTGGGAACGGTTGAGGAGATGGTTTATTGTCGACATCAGCATTTTTGGATTGTGCATCTGTGATTCAACAATGTTTTTATAAAAAACTAGACTTAGCCTTTGCTAGGATCGATTGGTACAACCTACAGTAGTCTTCATATGCCTGTCGATGGACAGTTAGTCCGGATCTTTTGTATGCTTTTTCAAGCTTTCGTTTAGTAGACTTGGCTAGTTTAATGTCTGCGGTAAACCATAGGCCGTCTGGGCGGGGGGGGGGGGCGCACAGTGCGCTTTTTCAGAGGGGCAAACTCGTCTAGCGTGTCAGCTAGTGTCGTGTTGAAGCTATCTACCAATGATGACAGATCGGAGGGAGGATTGAGCAGCAGAGGTGAAGCAGATATTCTCGCACGGACAGCATCGATGTCAAGGGTCTTGAGGTTTCGCGATTCACAGGTTATTTTAGAGGAGGAGGTGGGCACACACTGTAGATTGAATGAGATCTGCATGTGGTCAGATAAGCAGGATTTGGTAATAATTGGTGATGACGAAGTGCAGTTGTATGAGAAAATCTGGTCGAGTGTGTGACCCTTGATGTGAGTAGGGCCATGCACATGAGCCACAAGAGACCCCCGTTCGGGCGCCAAAATGTAACGCCGAAGGCTCGGCGGAGTAAGCTTGACTCGCTGCTAACCTAGCGGCATAGCCTATCGCCTAATGCCGTTCGGTGCGCGCCTACGCGCAATAAGCTGGCCGCCACGAAACGAGCGTTTCTGGCGCTGACCTGCTCACCGTTACTAAAGGAGGTCGTGAGTCCGCGGCGTGAATTGGAAAGCGAGACACACAAATTGGGGATTTTACCAAGGTTTATTCGCCAGCGCACAATGTCGCTGCGCGTCTAGCTCAGTTTTATCTCCACACTCCTCGCACGCTCTCAACAGCACCAACACTCTTGCGGAGGGAACACTTCTCCACACTGAGCCCGAACCAGAGCCTAAACCCCTAACTGGAAAACTAGAACTTGGTTCCCACCAGTGCGGCAGTAATACTCCACACACGCCAACTACGTCTAGCTCTCGCCGGCAAATCCCTATGCCGAGACCACGTGCTAGCGCGCCCACACAAAACACAAAAGAAACACAAAATGCCAGCTCGGGCTCGATACGACCGTATTCGGTGGAGTCCACCGAATCCTCCTAGCGCTGTCCCGTCCTGTTTCGTCAATCGCCGGCGAACAGCCCGCCCTCCTCCCTCGCTTTCAGAGAAACGAGTCCGACGGCGGAGCCGGACACAGAAGACCACAGACAAAAGACACAGAGCGAGCGTTGCTCGACTCTTAAATACTTGGCTGAGACAATGGGGCAAGAGCTTAGTGGTATTGGGCCCGACACCATGGCCCATTACGGTAAGGAACTAATACCGGCACTAGGCCACTGGAATGTCCCCTCTGTCCAGCTTGAATGGCGAATGGGTTCCACGCGATTCTTTCTTGGACCGTGTGAAGGCGGAGGTTGACAGGCCAGCCAACATCGATCAGCAGCTTCCGCGGGTATCGGGCCAATTCTAAAGGCCGAATCGCCTCCGCCGGTCTCAGCTTCCTGGCTTGCTCTTAAGCTCTTGCTTTCTAGCCGTGCTGACGCTCCTCTCTGGCTCACTGCTCCAGGACAAAGGAGTTCTAGCCCGCCTCCAAACAGCTCTTGTTTGCGCTAAAATTCAGCCAAGGCCAGCAAAGTGCTACAAAACGTTACACGATGAGTCAGTCAATGCACGAAATTCGGTGCTGAAAGCGTCAGATAAGTTATCAGAGTGAAGGTTGAAATCACCCATAACGAGGAATGATCGATTTCTTGCACACTAAATCGAAATGAGATCGGAGAAATCTGAGATAAAGGAGGATTTGGTACCTGGTGGGCGATAGACTACTACCACCATCGGTATCTTGTTTTCGGATGAGACCAAGATAACCAATTCAAAAAACTGCTTCGAAGGAACTGCGAATGGCTTGAAGTTGAATTTCGAGCGCACGATAATAGCAACTCCACCTCCAGTTCTGATTGATCTAGGGGTATGAAAGAACGAGAAACCAGATGGGGTTGCGTCTTTAATGGCCGGGCAGTTTATCGATTTTAGCCAAGTTTCAGTTAGGGCGAGCAGGTCGATACCATTTCCAGAAATAAGGTCGCTTATTACCAGGGGTTTATTGCACATTGAGCGAGGATTCCAAAGGCAGGCGTTAAGCCTGGCAGTGTAGTTGGCCCTGAAGCACCTCCCCTTGGGGATCTGAGCAATCAAGCCACTTGACCCACCGTGTTATTTCTCATCCAACATAAATCTTTCAAACTCCATCCTGCTGGCTGCCGCTTCTCCTTACACTGATATGCACTTCTTAGAAATTGTTGTCACCGGCCACTGCAGTGCCGTATATATTGATAGATTTGT
Organism: Cristatella mucedo; assembly: GCA_009760855.2. NCBI lineage: Eukaryota > Metazoa > Bryozoa > Phylactolaemata > Cristatellidae > Cristatella > Cristatella mucedo. The sequence continues at coordinate 266,994 of WPIO01000147.1, read as the reverse complement.
TACTGGCATATCAATCTCCCGGCAAGCGGCTTTAGTGGTAAGTAATTGCTCACTGATGGAAACAAAATTCTAAATGGGGACTTTGTTATTTGGAAATGTCAAAGGTATGACACTGCCCGTCAAGAAATATAGTTGAGCTTTTCTTTTCTTTAGAATCCCAACCATCATGAAAGTGTGCTTGCTGCTGTGGACTTTCTTCTTGGTCGGAAGCAGCATCGGCGAAAATGTAAGTGGCACTAAAAATGAGCCTGCCTTTGGGCTAAAAGTGTTGCTAACTGGCACGACTGTCAGCATTAGTTTAAATGCGTTTCTCATGCTTCGATTGTGCAGGTGAGTGGGACGCAGCAAGTGGAGACTGAGGATGAGAGTGGCGAGCAATCTGAAAGTAAGTCTCTGCTAGAGTACAGACTTCCACGTCAACCCTGAATAATGACAATTCATTGATAGATCAGGCTGATTTCCTATGGAATATAATAAAGAGCCCAGGCATGCCATCGGTATTGTTTGAGGCTGTTTAGCCTTTTCGCGATAGTAAAGGATTAATTGTGCCATTTATTATCCATTGAGCCCTACATTAGAATTATCTTTAACTAATGATACTATTTCCGAAGCAATCCACAATTATCACAATTCCTATTTATTGATTCCCATCGCAGTGTTCTGCCGGATCGTATTCGACGAACCAATTATTCTGTTGTTGCTTAGTCACTTGACACTTAGTTTCCAGTTATGTTAACGGAGCCTATTAAGGTAATTTGTTCATTTTAGAAAGAAGTAAGAGTCGAGGTTTGTTGAAACGAATACGGAGTTTGTAATTTTGAATTGAGCTTCGATAAACGAGACTTTGATCAGTAGTTATTCCTCACACCCTGACTACCGGGGGCTGCCCCTCATGAGATGAAGGTCATCTAAACTGGTATGGGGTAGTGTTTAAAAAGACCATTGCACTCTTATGTTAGTTTTTTGACCAATTTTTATGGTTAGGGATTACATTTCACATTCCTTAAGAATGCTATGATAGCATATGATAGGCTATTGTGATATACGCTGCCTGAATACTACACCAATATTTTCTCAAGTTAGATGCTGAAATTAATATCCTATATATGTGCTCATCAGTACACAATTTTCACCATAATAAAAGTATAGCAGTTTGGATAAGCCACGCTGGCATTCAAAAAACTCTTAAGAGCCACGTGAACCTATATAATGCTGCTTGTATCCCTAAACCTAATTTATTGCTTGTGTGTATCGCCAACTACCCTAAAGGATCACAGGTAACCTAAGAATCACTTCCAGGGCTAAACGGGCACACATTGCTTTATATTTCCCATTCCATGCCCAGCTCAGATATGCTATGCTCTGTGATCCCTAGATCATATTATTACCAATCACACTTTAGGCTAGTTGCTAACTTTTAAGCTGAGAGGCTGCAGTAAATGTGAGTGTATTGGATCTGAATACGTTTGAGGTCGCAAATATAAATTTCTCGTAATACCGGTTCATTCAAGGTCCCCGAATAAGTCTCAAGACCCTTCAGAAAATCACAACAAATTAGATTTTAAAGGTAGTATATTTTGCCTACTTTTTGATTGCACGTTTGTAGTGCCTGCACCATGTTCACCTCTCATCAAATGACATTGGTTTTCGTGTTCTTATTAAAAGAGCTCCTCGTTTAAAATCAATTTATGGATTTGAGAACAAGAGCTAATCGGCTCCCACCATAGTTTCAGCAACGTTTACAATGAGAAGCCTTCGAGAAAATTATTTGGCATTACAGTTGCACTAAAGGAGCAGCAATTAGCAGTGGCAGCATTCAACTATTGCCTTTGGTGATTTATCGGCCCGATCGAGCTCTTGCTGCTAAGAGTAACACTAGGCAGTTGATCAGAAATCCTGATCATGCTTGTATAATAGAAAGCCATGTAGAGCGACGGCAGTATTAATCTCTGAAAAGCTTGTAGAACTTCTTGAGGACTCCTAAAATGGGTGTATACTATTAAAATTGCGTGTGCAAGGGTATACTCAAAAGGTTATTGCCAACGTTTGCAGCACTCATGTATTCAATGACGTGCGTGTTGCTTCTGATCTGCCTGTTGCCTCGTATTTTCACACGACTCACACCTAGTGTATTTGACTTATTTATTCCTGCACATTCTATCTATCCGTAATTCTACACAGTAAGTATACGAATCAGTTGCTTCTCGAGAGCAAAGTATTTCTTAATAACCCAACTGTTTCAGTGATTGGGGAGCTTTGAATCAGAAGAAATAAGCCATCAGTTGCAAACAATTGTATTTATATACATTTCCGAAGTAGTGACATCTTACTCGTCTTCTTGCTGAAAATCACTTAGGGTCTTTTAGTTCTGAACCTTATACACTGCAAACCTTCAGTATGAATTTGTTTTATCTATTGCAGTATATTTTCTACAATTAAGGTTCGTAGAAATTAAATGACAGTCAAAAATCACGACTGCCGCCTAATTTTGAATATATTGCAGACTAGCTGCATCTGCTCGAACTAGTATTGCTCTCAGCTTTATGCTTCCGATAGTCGTCGCATCTGAGGACAGTGGAACTTGTACTTGTAGAACGTCTTTGGAATCTGAAATACCATTTTGAGACTACTCCATCAACTTACTTCGAAGCTAAGCATCGATGCCGTAGTCTAGGCTTGACATTGGCTGCAATCAACAACAAATATGAGAGGGATGAGATCGTAGACTACCTCAAGTCTCACACAGGCAAGCAAAGTCTTACAGATTGCAATACTTTTATAACCAGTGCTTAGATTGTGCCTCTAGCAGCAAGCTCTATTACCTACCCGTTTTTTTTAATTTTTTTCGGGCAAAGGCTTAGCCTAATGTTCAAGCTTCTAAGCAGTTTGTGACTGAACTTGTATGAAATGTGACTTTTTAGAGTTTTATGGACTCAGTGTTTGGATCGGCTTATCGTTTCAACTAGCTAATGGGAAGCATCCTTCACAGTGGACGTGGGACTGCGGATGCAAACCGCTAGGATCGACGGGATCTGAATACAGTGACTGGGAACCTGGGCAGCCGGATTTTTGGAAAAACGAAGAGTACTGGGGCAGTATTCGACCAGCATCGTATAACTTCGCCTGGAACGATGTTTTTCCGACAAGTAAATTTCCATTTGTTTGTCAAAAATGTCGTGAACAACAAAGTTGCTGATTAGCTAGTACATGCATGCTTCCTACGCTCTGAACAATAAAAAGTAAGAGTTTGCAAGCAATACCATATTCAGTTTGCACTTGTAGCTTGAACTTTAGCAATTTTTTCCAGATATTTTTGTTTGCAATAACGAATCCTGAAGAGCTAAGTTTGGTGAAGTATGTTCAGTTCGGTTCTCAGCTAAGTGAAAAAGACCTTAGTCCTAAAACGAAATGGGGCTTAAGTATTAACTGCTCTCTGTGTCTGGATATTGACAGGGAACAATGCATCTAGATGAAGGAGACACATGACTAGACTTTAGTAACTTAAAAATTAGTTTTGCATCCATCTTACCTGCCACTGGCGTTGCTTTTCTCGGCAATCGTGAAAACTTGCATTCGCAATAGTCTAGCTTTGATACAATGAGAAAAATAGCAATTCAATCAATCCCATTATTATTGCTGCGAACAGTTCCCTCCGAGAGCGTCATGTCCTTGCAAGCCAATAACTCATGTCTCAGGAGATGCAGGGCAGCTACAGCGACTCAACGTGTGTCGCATGCTTGGTGGCACGATGCAATAATAACATGCCCAATTAAGTTGCTTCTGACGTGCACAGTAGTGGCACCAATGCGTTCACAGAATACAAGGCACCTATACCCTGAAATCGCTGCAAGAAACCAGTGCATGCTAAAAGCGTCCTTTTAAATTTCTCCTAGTCAGGAATATTGTGACTTCATTCGTGGAAGAGTTCCAAGCTTTCGATGCACACTGATTGCAGGCATGGAGCCCTTAGAATGATATGTATGTTTGAGGGATAGCTAAACGATCTGAGCTGGCAGAGCGGGTGGGGTGGGGTTCCTACTCTCGCTGAGGTGTAGTTCTAATAGGCAAGAGTTAATACGATTACAAACCTTAGTGAAAACTTTCCAGCATAGTTGCTGATTGCTTATTTCAGTTATCTTGATTCGGTTTTCCCAGGGAATGATTCATCGTTACTTTTCCATTCAATAAACCGCAGAGCTCTATAATAAAAGCGAATCTCAATATATAAGAACAACGATTGGCTTGGCAGACTAAGCACTGGAGTGTTTCAAATCGTACTTGTCCGATTACGTTCAATCCGTGTCGTGTGGGGGTCAGGGCTCACACACACGAGACGGGTCACCTGTGGAGTCCCTTAAGGATACATACTCGGTCCCTTGCTGTTCTCCATTTATACTTAACCTCTGGGAAAAAAGGGATTAAGGCGCATGGAACGGGATATCACTTGCATGCTGACAGTACTCGGGTGTATTTGTCATTCAAACCACCGGAATCTGCTGCAGCAACTGAGAAACTGAATGCTTGCCTTGCCGACATTCGATCCTGGATATCGGAAAACATCTTGAAATTGAATTATGATAAATCCGAACTGCTGCTCATAGGTCACCCTAAGCGTGTGGCCGGATTAAAAGGCTTTGCTCTTTTAATAGGTGATGCTGTTGTGCGACCATCACCATGTGCTCGAAATTTAGGTGTCGTTTTAGATGGCTGTCCATTTTTTAAAAGCTTAATTCGGAAGACTGCTTCTACTGCTAGCCATCCCGTCCGATCTCTATCCAAGATTAGAAGTTGTCTTCCAAAGTGGCTTGACAAACATTTTACTAGCTCCTTAGCTCTTTCTCGGCTTAACTATTGTTATTACCTATTTCCTGGGCTACCAAAGAAAGCAACTTGGCCACTGCAGCTGACTATAAATATGGCTGCAAAGCTCGTCTGTAAGTCTCAGAGGTTCGAGTGCGTGTCTGCTTTACTAAAAGAGCTAGCTGGATGCCGGTTCAGCAACGGAAACAGAGCACAGTTCTTACGCCGACCCACAAGGCCCGCCACGGCTTGGCTCCTCCGTACTTCTCTGAACTGTTGCATCCGTTTCAGCGTCTACGCATCCTCAGGTCCTGTGTGGGCAATAAATTAGCCGTTCCATTCCTCCGCTTAAACACATTTGGCGACAGAAGCTTCAGCTCTGCAGGTCCTAGACTGTGGAACTTGCTTATGCGGTTCTTATGCAACGACAACTACTCGCCTGCTGCTGACTATGGCTCATCATTTTCCGCTGTCTTGGGCTGCTACGTCCATGCTACTCGCTACCTCAACTGCTCTCCTGACTCGGCTATGCTTCCCACTCTCTCTTTGTTGCTAAAGACGAAGTCTGTTGGTTACCGAATGCCTACCGAAAGCCGCTTAGGCTGTGAGTGTGCTATGCAAAACTATCCTACGTAACACCCACACAGTCTTTATGAGTTTGTGGAGTTACTGACGGAGGTACATGAATAAACACAATTACCAGCAGTCGCTGATACATAAGCCGTTAAACATTTAGTCTTAAACAGGCAATAAAGTATCTGCCTTTCGAAATGAGGCGTTCATATTGGCAGTTGTGTTAAACATACATTTTGTAGAAGACGTAATACTGCCTATATTTAGGATGCCTAAGATTGTTAGATTTTGACATCGGAATCTTAAAAGCAAAAGCTTTTCGAGCATTACGTTGCAGTAAGCTTGGCTCAAACAAACAAACCGAAGATCTCGGAGTTTCCTCATATCCTGTCTGCACTTTAATTACGTCATGACTGCACTAAAAAAGTTATCGATCTATACGCTAACTAATGAAGGTTGCGATAGGTAAACAGAAACGGATTCAGGATTTTAGCAAGAGCTAAAATTTGGTATTCTGCGAGACTGACTTTTGAGGCTTTTTGATAGCTAAGCAGTAAAATAGCTTCCCAAGCGTTCTTGAAGTTGCCGAACACCCCCTAAAGCATGAACGTCTAAGATAAAAGTATTGCAATCCATTGTAAGTATACTTTGGCGACATCTGACCTATAGTTGTGCAACTATTTTTATCTTAACTTCTTGGATTATCTAAAAAGACGGAATAGTTTGACGAGTTTCCCTCGAAAAGCTGCCAATTAGTGCTCTGAATTTTAAAATGGTTGATATTGATCCATAGTAACTCTAGAATTCGTGGATAATGGTCCTTTTGATCGTGATACGTTTTCCAAAATTAACTGCCTTGAATTAGGTCACAAAACACATTTACTGCTATAATGAAGCTTGATGTAAAATTAAAGTAAATATATCATGGTACTAGCCATTTCTGCTTCGGCCATTACTTACGGTAAAGAACACAACAAGAGTTAAAAAGCTTCATCACGAGAAATCTTTAGCGTAGGCGAGCAAATAATCATATACAAATAAATTTTAATACTTCTATGTAAGTGTTTAGTTACTGGATTAATCTGTGAGTAATAAAATGCTTGACAGAATTTATAACCTAAACATTTTGTATACTATACCAATTGCATAACCAAATCTCCGGCCTAGCCTATCTGCAGCACTACCTCGCTCCTAACTAGCTACCCGTTATTTATCGGATAATTTCTCTAAAATAATATTACAATATTCTGGAAGACTTTGATGTTGCCAGTCAAACTCTTAAGATTTAATATTTACGTAGTTTTGCCGTACACACGACCTGGTCAAGGGTGAATTCCATCTAGCTAAAAAATATTGTCGCAATGGTCGTTAAATATATATGCAAAATTGCAATACAAAAAAGTCTGCAAATGGGATGGCTATCAATATTTACGACGTTTATTCGTACTGTCTGTATGAATGCCGAATGAAATTTGAGTTTGATCATTCACATCCAAACGAACAGAGACATATGTTCAATCAAAGGTGGATGAGTTATAATTGTATACTGGTGCAAGGGTCGATTATAGATCATCATTGTCTTCCTAGCCACAATGCAATGAAAGAATGTTCATACATAATAATAACGTCATAGCCTCTACAATTTTCTAGATTATGGCGACATGCGTGGCTGAGTAGTACAGTACACCGAGTGGCTGTCTCGTTAAACGTATTACACATAAGCTATTGCAAGTAAACCAAAATTTTCCAATGAATCTTTGCTGATATCCAAAGTTGTTTAGTAATTGATCTCGCTAACCTTCACAAAACGAAAGCGTAGTATTATGCACAACCTACATCTAATCTTCTAGGCATCGTTTACTAATCTGGCCATACCAACCTAAGGTACGACTCAAACTGTAGGAATCGCTGTTGCAAGTTAAGAGCACACCGTTGAATAAAACGGGGAACTTCACGTGTGCGAGGTGTGTACCTATGAGAAAAAGTCTGGATTATTATACTCCAGCCATCTGCATTTAAGAAGTGGAGTTTTGAGCTTGCTCTTCCTTTTTAATTAATGTAATCTACGGTCACCTGTTAAACTCAACCCTAAAGCAGCTCAGCCTGAGCTTGCCTTACGTGCCCCGACAAAGTTTAGTGTAAATCTCGTAATTGATTGTCAGTGAAAATAGTGCCTACCGAGTCATAAGCTCAGATGGAGTAAATACAGCACCGGCAGCATTGCTTTAGAGGTTTTTGCTGAAGCTTGTTGTAGCGATGAGCAGAGACGAGGCTACAGTGCTTGTCAGGTGGGACATGCCATACCTTCACAGACGCCTGCAAGCACCAAACATAAGGTATTAATCTTCTTAGGTCAAGTCGGTGCAGTTGAAAGCGACGGTACATGCCAGAGACAAGCAAACTTTGGCCGCTTTTACATTTAAAAAGAGGGCTCTAAAGAAACGCTTACGCTTACGAAACTAGGTGATAGAAGTTGGTCCAAAGAGCCGCTGCACAATTTTCATAGAAAGAGTAGGTGGTCCCTTGCCTGACGTAATTAACGAAAAGATTAAATGGGTAGGCATAATAACAGTAATATTATAAATTCGTCATTGCACATATTGTGTTCTAAACACTTTAAATTTGCTGCAAAGGAAGCGTGATTGAATGGTTAGTGGTAATATGCTCAACGACAACAACCATGACATGGTTCGCCGTGACATGCCAAATAGTGGAAGTAGGCACTCTGTCACCACAGAAATGACGAATCGCGTGGACTCCCTGAATGCTGCGATAGACAAATGCGTTTGAGCTTATATGTAATTGTTGTTAAGTAGTATAATGTAGAGACGTCAGTCGGAATTGAGCTACAGACTTTGGGAACGGACTAACTTGGTGAGCCGTGGTGGGGCACTAGGTAAGGTAGCAGAAATCGTAAGGCGTATCGTAAAGCGTAGCAGAAACGGGCGTCGTAACCAGCAAAGAAAAAGCATCGGGTGGAAGGTGTCAGCTGATTGATCGGTCACGTAAGAAGTTACGCAGAGGTCTCGGTAGATTGCTGTCTCACGTCTAGCCAGAGCCCATTGTATAAATTCTAAGCTAAATGCCTCACCTTTCACTTTCATGGGGTCACCGACCAACCGTAGTTACCAATCTAAGTGGAAAGTCTTTAGAGCACCTAGGGTTTGGATCGACTAGAATACATTCAGAAACAAGTGGAAACTTTGCCCAGTGCTTCGCCAGCGACGACACTAACGAATGTACCTATTACTAGATGTTAATAGCACAGACCGCCACGACGAGGTACATGATTGAACTAATGTGCGATAAAGCACGACACGAGTTAAATTTCTCTTGGCTATGACAAAAAATTGGCAAAGTAGGTGAAAACGTCTGTTTGCTCACATCTCGGACCACCTAGACTGCCGAAACCTGATCAGCTGGAACAGTTCGATAGGTCTTTCAGCCAATACCTCTCTTCACTAGCTTGGTAAGGCTTGTTATTTGCTTTGAAATTACCAAGTCTGTGCTGCAGGATTGCTACGTCTTTAATTATTCATATGACTGCACCCGTCTTCGACTATGAGAACACTAGCAGTATAACGGAGATCCACGATGAGATCGGTATAAAAGTGAGACTTATGGCAATGGCAGACTGTTTCATGCAAGCGATGCACATTTACTATGCTACTCACTAGTCTTTTCCAAACAATCTCTGGCTTCGCAATATCGTGCTTCACATTACTGCATTCTTCGACTTAGGAAGATCAAGGCCTCAGTATTTTCCCATCTAATCGACAAATTGTTAAAGAAACTAGTATCTGCGGATATAATACATCTTGGTTAACTAGGGTAATCGTAGCTTCCTGTGCTTTAGCCCGAGCGAAACAATCGATGTAGAGGTTCGTCAATTGTGAGTTCTCCAACAAAAGAAATTAATTATGTGTGTCGAGGAATATCTTTCAGTAGCTGCAAACGCCGCCTCGACACTTTAACAATCCACCAACCTTGCAGGAGGAGCCCAAATGCCAAGTGTGTGGTTGTAGCTTGGATTAGTTAGAGCCACTGGTCGATACCACACGGCTACATGTATCGGCCTAGCTGGGAAATGTGTTAGATTGCATAACTCGACCTCTTGACAGCCATTTGAATTGGTGCCGATATCTCGCTCAAATTCAAGGTGATGAGAGACAGCCCCCTGTAGTAAGACACACTTGTGTGGGGCTGTAGTATTCCACTTGAAAGCACGATTAATACGTGACGGCCTTTTTCAATGAGTATTTGAATTAGAATAGAGGATATTGAATGAAGGAAACGTAAATGTCTTACTAAGGCACAAACACGACTAGAATCGACCGATAGTGTGCTTCCACTATAAAGGTTAGCTCAAGGACTTGCTACCATAAGTTCCCTTAAGAATCGGTGCAAATTATAAATGTTTTTTGTTAACGACATTGGTAAAACGGCTCAGGAATCAGTAACAGGTATAGGCGCCTAGAGCTGTGGTTCACCAACGAGGTCACCATCCTCTACAGGCGAAAAGGGGCGGCAGAAGTGTAACGGCAGGGGTGGGCCATGCCCACAGAGTGTCAATCCCTTACGGCCCACTGATCAGGTGCAAGACTTACGACAAGGTAACCAGTCCCAGCTAGCCTTTAGGCCTGGATCGAGAGGCTCGGATGTAGCGTTGCTCGATGACTGGAGTAGGTCGCGATAGTCACTACCAACTCCAGGCAAAAACTAGAATCACCGACTGTAATGATCAAGGCTCTATAACTGTGTATTGACTATGACAAAGACTTCACAACGTTGGTGATTCTTTCATACTTGCACGTTGAGTATCCAAAATCAACTTCTAGAGACGTTTTTACGAGCTTTTGACGTTGTCGAGGAGTAATTATAAGCTTATGGAGATAAGGCAAGATGCTGCTTAATTACCAGACGTATTTGCAAAGCTCAGTGACAGTGAATTTTTAAGCTGCCAGGAAATGAAGCCAATCTCAACAAAGCATAATCTACTTTCTCCCTTTACTTCAATGCTGACCCTATTCATGCTCAATATAGGCCGTGATGAGCTCGACCAATTTTCATGCCATTCTGGACTATAGGACGAAGGTACGGTACAGTATTAATTTGTGCTTTTGTGACCACATGGGATTTTTAACAAGTATGCATGTACAACTTGCAAACTGAATACTACCAGACTGGAGAAAAGAAGCAAACATTTATCAATTTTGTGATCAGAAGTTCTATTCATTTCTTTTAGTTCGAATTTCATCATTTTACTAATAGATAAAGAATTCCGGGAAAATCAACGTCGTCCAGGCTGACTTAGTAGACTAGGCTACGAGTGCTACGCTTTTAAAAGACTAGGAGAGAGTAAAAATGTTTGGAAACCCCGAAAACGTGAGATGAAGTGATCATGATAACTACAGCTTTTCTGGCGCATCAGCAACAAGTGCTCAGTTAAGGCATAGTTCTCAGATACTAAACCCATTTTATTGCTGTACTCTTGATATACAAAGTCTGACATCAACACATATAATACTTTCGAATGTGGCCGTAATGTGTACATGGCATGGCTGATATATCTGATTCTGAAGATCACATTCTGAAAATGCTGCTGCATGCAGTAAGATGAACGTCTAAAGATGTGCCCGAGGGCAAAAAGTATTGGAAGGCTAAAAATAAGAACGCCCGATTGAAAAGGCAGAAAGAACAAGGCATGAGCAAAGGCTGTGAATCACACGGTTGACAGGCATTTGCTTACTGGCTTAGTATCTTCGGGGTCGGAACATAATCGCGACACGTCACTCTCACCAGATGCCAATGACTACCAGCTCCAGAGTATGAATCAATATAAAAGCTCGAGACTCAGAAAATAGCGCTCTACCACCTGTCATATGTGTGAACCGCACATCGGAGATACCGGATTGCTGCATGCAGAGTCAATGCCTATTCCATATGGATATGAAAAAACAAGGTAATGCTGGGAGATGCGACCTGAGTTTTGCAATTTGTAATAGGTATGCGGTCTTCAGATAGACGATCAGTCGGCAGTGGACGGAGCGTAGTCGCTGACAGGCGGACATGTGCAGATCAGGTGCGTGTCACCGTAGACGTCATCAATTCGGCCTACGGTCGGCCAGAACTTGTCTACTGGTGTCACGAAGCGCTAAACATAAGAAAGTCATGCTTGCACGAAACAAACGCTGGCGACAGGACCAATTTCGCAAAGAAAGGCGAATGTTTGGCAGGGTAAGCAAGGTGCTGGCAGCATGCAAACGAACTAGGTGAGGCGACCTGTTGCAGGCAGGCTGAAGCTTGGCTCAACATAGCTCACATGGGGCCCAAAATGAGTAAATCATTGAATCTATATAATGGTGGACAGGTCCTTCCGGCAGGTTCCGCATGACTACCAGCCGGTGCTTACATGATCCTCACTCTTGCATAGACCGGTCGCTGACCAGTATTACAGAAAGGCCCCTACCCTTAGACGAAAACCAGTGGCCATTGAACAGCATCATCCGGGTCTTACAGAGGGGACCAATTTAGCCAACATATGTTTCAAGCCCTTATTGGAAGTCCCAGTTAGGGAGCCTATCCATTACTCGGGTAATATACATTACGTTACATTACATGACATTATGGGTCAGTGGTATGACCCCTATAATCAATAGAGAGCTTAAAAGTAAGCCTACTTAGTGCTCCTAATCAGTAGTGCTCAGCTTCCGGCACGGCCCTAGTGAGGCTGATGCATCAGCTGCTGAACACTTTAGTTACTGTGGTAGTCGTAAGGGCATCTATAACAGGCAAATGGCCTTCAGCTCACGCATCTTGTTCTCCTTTTGGAATCGTACGAGAACAGCCTGACTGCAAAGGTGCCATCACCTTTGCCACCTTCCACAGCCACGCTCGAGTGGCTCAAGTAGGCTGCCGGCTTAGGAGGCCAAGGAGGGATCGTGAGGGGTTTTAGTCCAGCAGTAAGGTGCTCATACTTTCACGACTCCTGGTGGGGAATTGGAGTTCAGCAGCAGGCAATTATTGATTGCCTGCTACAAGTGTTAAGTAAGATGCTAAGGCCCTGGTGCTGCACACTCGTGATAGCTGAAGAAGCCGATCTTTATGGTTTTAATAATAATAATAATACACTTGATACAATGCCCTCAGGGAACTCAATCTCTTTCTAGGCGCTTTACATTTGGTGCAAAAGGAAACGAGACTGAATGGTGAGTAATATCATGCTGACAAACAACATGAGTAACATGGTTAGGGGTGACATGCACAGGGTCAGCATGCAAGTGTGGTTAGTGGCAGCAAGCACAGTGTCAGTACGAATAAGCACATCAAAGACGAATCACAGGGACCAGCTAAATGCTGTCCTAAATAGGTGCGTTTTAAGTTTTTTTTTAATGTGGTCAAGTCAGGTGATGTTGTGACGAAAGTCGGGAGTGAGTTCCAGGTTTTGGGAGCATATGTACTAAATGAACGGTCTCCAAAGGATCTGAGGTTTGTACGAGGTATTGGTAACCTGCTAGATTCCGAAAAGCGGATGGTACTATGCTTGGCTTGGTGGAGGAGTAAATCTGAGAGATAAGCTGGAGCAAAAAATGAAGGGACCTACAAGTGAGCGACAAAACCTTGAAGTCGATCCGTTGCTTGACTGGGAACCAGTGCAGGTCGGCGAAAAGTGGTGTGATGTGCCAACTGCGACGCTCACGACAGACAAGCCCAGCTGCAGAGTTTTGCACCAGCTGTAATCGCCTGATTGCACATGCCGGTAGGCCAGCACAGAAGTCAAGATGGGATGTCACACATGCATGGACTAACTTAGATGTAGTATCCTTATCTAAACAAGCCCAAATTTTAGCAATGTTATGTAGCTGAAAGTAGACTGTGAAGCTGATGTGGTCGTCTAAGGAAAGGTCACTTTGGAACACGATACCCAGATTTCGTGCAGACTCAACAGGAGATATGTTGGCTGAGCCGATTTTGAGCGTCAGCTTTTCCAATTTCTGAATCACACTTGGTTTGCCCACAACTAGTAAGTTAGTTGTATCACCATTTAATTTAAGACAATTTGCTGCCATCCATGTGCAGATGTCATCAATACATGCAGCAAGGGAGCTGAGAGAATTCGAGGTGCTCGAAGGCTGGGAGGGATCAAAGCAAAGGTACAACTGAGTGTCATCAGCATAGAAGTGAAAGCCTCGATTGTGCTTGGCAATCACTTGAGCAAGAGGGAGAGTGTAAACCGTGAAAAGAACCGGACCTAGCACAGAGCCTTGAGGTACCCCATATTTCAGGGGTACCTCGGATGACCTTTGTCCATTCACCGCAATACTCTGGAGTCTCTCACAGAGATAGGACCCGAACCATTGCAAACCAGTGTCGGTGATGCCCAGGCGAGATGAGAGGCGCTCTAGAAGAACTTGGTGATCGATAGTATGAAAAGCTGCCGAAAGATCGAGCAAAACAAGCAGAGACACTCTACCCATGTCTGCATTCCTAAGTAGGTCGTTGTACACCCTAAGCAATGCTGACTCTGTGAAGCTTTAGTTGAGAAAGACCGTCGAAGATGCATTGCCACCACTGCTGCCACCTAAACGGCTGCAAGTTCGAGCTTCACACTGTGAGCTTTTCATCGGACGGCTGCATCAGCAGCCGAGAAACGTAGCTGTACAAGTACACAGTTGGTGGCTTTCCCTGTAAGGCTGGCACTTGGCAGTCGTCAGTTGGCAACCTGCAGTTCCATCGAGCTAGCTCTGGGCTACTGTGAGGAACTACTGTGGCCGGCGTTGGCTAGTAGCCAGCAGCTGCCAGGCCACATTTGTTGCCTAGCGCTGAGCTGGCAATGGTGCAGCAGCGCCATGGGTGCATTTTTGAAAAGAGATAGGGAGGGACACGACAGCTACCTCTTGGCTAAGCCTGCCCTAGGGGGATGTCGAGCACGAAACAGTCACATACACTGGCCAGTCGTGCCGGATACCTCTGCTGGCCGAGCAAACACCACGATGCCTCTCACGCTGGCCTGCCGGATGCCTTGCCAGGCGCAACAGCAGTCAAGGCCGGCTCAAAAGGTGGCCCTGCAGGGAGAACAATCGTGAACAACACAGGCCCTTGGCAAATAACACGGACCTGCTCGGGACGTCGAGCAGTTGACCAACACTGACTGGTCCTGCCTAAGGGCCTCACATTGCCAAGCTCGGCCAGAAAGCGTGGACCTGCCCTGCTTCGGCAGGATGCGTGCCTGCTAGCTGGCGGAGGCTTTGGCAGAAGAACCCTTGCACTGACCGCTGGAAAAGCTGCCTGCTCTCGACTGTACGGTCGATCCCAGCTGGATGCAGAGATGACGGACAGTGTGTGAGGCGACATCTTAAGGAGATTAATGTCCTTGCTCGACTTGCCGTCAGCAATCTCTTGGATTTCTTTCCTGATCACTATCGAATAACAAAAATGCCAGCTTTACACAAAGCGAACACTCACAGGCCCTCAAATTCTCCTCTGTAGACTACGATAAGTGCCTGTAAACAGCAACAAAAGCCGGTCCGGCTTTAAGTGCGCCATAGAAAACTCTCCAGCTTTACACCTGCTTAGGTTAAGTAAAGTAGCAGATGGAGATGCGTAGCCATTTTACTTTCCTTTAGGTGCTATACATGTTTGTGGCTCTTATTATTGTTATTACTATAAAGTGAAGGAGACCAGGAGCATGGCGAATCTTACAAGTGGTATCCCATCAAGCAGCAGGCTATGCAGCTAGTGTGTTCACATTGTCAACTGTACATAGAAGCAGATGCCAAGCTGGTTTGGTCCAGAGATTAAAGTGCTTGCCCCGATCAAGGCTGAGGTCGTGGGGTCGAGCCCCAAGGCACGTGTGAAACGCCTGAATAGAGATTAAGTTCTCTTGGGGCGCTATACAAACTAATTATATATTTGATATATGCCTCGGCTGCGAATAGCGTCAGCAGACAATCCCACTTGGCTTAAGGAATTTTGTGTGCGACTTGTATACTATAATACGGTGCGACTTGCTGTCCTACTACACAGCCATGAGGGGCAGGGATTTCAATATGGACATAACTATTAAATGTGCAGTACAGTCGTCTCTCGCCACTTTGCGCTTCGACTCTCGTGACTTCACTCTATCTCGGTTTTTCAGATATTTTCATTAAAAACTTGATCGATATAGTGAAGATGATACAGCTTGCGCTCGGTTGTCTGAGTCAATTATACACCCCTGTATTACAATTAAAATTCCTATACGTATGGACCGTAGGCCTATGTATTCGAGCCACCCCCAAAAAATCCTCTAACGCCAGATGTAGCTGCTCCCAGTGTGTGCGCAAAAACCTTTTTCTTTACTGTACAGTAAATCTCTCTATCTTCACTGCTAAATCATCGAACAAGTTGCAATATTTTCATGGGTTAGTGGTTGCATGTAAGAGCTGTGTGCAATTATATGTACAATAATCATAATAATATGATATTTGCAATGTCTAATATGTCTTATTTTCTCTAATTTTAGTCATACGAGTGTAATGGTGACTAAAGGAGTATTTTTTCATGTTCAGAGGGCTCTAATAATGTTAAAATCCACATCTAGAGGGTCGCGAACAGGTTTTCTATGCTCTAACTACAACAATATTCGATTTACCGTATTTTATGATAATAAATCACACTAAAATCGCACCCTAAATTCATGGACATTTTTTGAATTTTATTTAGTGAAAACTTATTACTGAATATATAGCTCATTCTGTATTAATATAAGTTTGCTTTAATCATTACAGTCAGCAAGACACTCGTCATCCGTATCACTGCTAACATCTTCATAGTCTTCTGCAGCATTATCAATGTCTGAATCGCCACTTTCCTCATAGGTTGCATCATCTTCAGTTCGATCCAGCATGTTTGAAATTCGCAATTGTAGGGTTTATGGTCAGCTAAAGTAAAGTATAGTATGAACTAGTTAATCCAATATGAACATGTTGAGCAGTCTAGATAGGAGTTTTTTTTAATTTTGACATTATTTGACTTGCAGTGTATTAGTCGCAGGTTTATTTAAATTTTTTTTATTTTTTTTATAAACAAGTGAATTATACTCGTACAAATACGGTATAAATTAAGATTCATACTTCGCAGAAATTCACTTATCGTGGTAGTCTGGGAATGATTAGCCGAGATAAACGAAGAAGACGACTGTATACAAATTTAGCACAGTACACTCTAAGGTCTTATTCTAGAGGTAAAGCTCTTGGTCTTTCTGACCCCGGACACGGGATCGAATCCTTTAGCAGCCAATTTTTTATTGCACACTACTAGTGGCAGGGATGGCCACTATGGCTCTTCTGCCGGCTATACACACGCACGCATGCACACACACGCACGCACACACGCACGCACGTGCACACACACGAGGCTGTTAAATCAGTCAATAAATACTGTCGGCACAGTCGGGAATAAAAACTATAACAGGGGAGTAGCTCCAAAAAAAGAATTCAACGATTCCCAACCAGGAGATGGAGTGCTGGAAGTCCTTGCTACTAGTTCTCAAACACCACAGGAAGTTTGATCTGTTTATGTCACCAGCCATGTCAATTAGCAGGCTATGACTGCTCATAGTGCTTTGTTTTCTGCTCCTTTTGCATGCACAGCTAGTTACACTACCCTCTTATCGCTCATCATTACTTCGTTTTTACAATGACAGCACTTGCCTCTCAAGAATGACAGGCTGGCAGTTGCTCAGATGATTTGTCGTCAATTGCATTCCTTTTACTCCTTTCGCTATCTTCCGTAACACTTGAAATTCCATCGTTACTCACGTACTCACTCAATTTCACGGGAAGCTTTACATAAACTGTGAAAACTTTATTTCTTTTATCACAGGCATCTGGAACTTTTCGGAACCTGTCAGAACCTTCCGAAACAGCATTTCCACATCGGCCCAAACCCTAATCCGGATGACAGTCAAGTCCAACAGTAGTCTCGCTTAGCTATAGTAGCAGGTAGAGCCGGTGCTCCATCGTGTCTCGAGTCAGGCCCTTTCATGCAGCTTGTACTGTGAGGGTTACTTTGTGTCAGGTCCTGCAATCACTATGTAGGTTCACGAGCTTCGAATTCAATGAAACAAGTAGTCATAAGTCAAACAACACCGTGTAGTCGTTGCCCCAAGTCGTGGCACTGCAGCCATAGTAAGTGGCGGTAGCAGGAACAACGTGCAGGTGCCGGTGCCAGCACAGCAGCAGATTGTCATAGCACCGTGGCAACGGCGGCATTTGCGCCCCGGCACCGAGTACTTACAGATTAGAGCGTCAACGAGCCGATCAAGCTCAGCACGGCTTTCAGATTCAGTGGGTTCGATCATCAACGTGTTGACAACAGGAAATGATACAGTGGGTGCGTGGAAACCTGTAGGACATTTATACGGAAGACCTGACAGACAAAAGCCTAACAGTACCACTAGAAAAGCAGCTGCAATCGACACGATACCGTGAACTGGTAAACAACACTCAGCAGACATTCCTTGAGGCAGTGGGGGGGGGCAGCAGCAGTGCACATAACTATGCAGAATGGGGTGTGGGCAGAAATCTACTGTTGAAGAATGGTGACACGAAGCAACTGACTCCGGATTGCATTTTGCTGCCTCAACCCCCTCCCGATGATCCGATGGACCGGAGACGTCAGAAGTGGTCATCGGCCACACAAACATGTTTTCCCTTGATGCAGTATAGATAAGTGACCAGTGAGCTAACGGTACATTCACCAGGTGGGTCACGAGCTTACTGAGCAAACAGGTCCGTTCGGCAGTGATGCATATCTGCAGCTATATGACTTGCCATGACTTAAACAGCGGGCGTTCTGAAGGACACTAGCATGGTTAGCATGCAGAACTCAAAGGAGATCGAAGCTGCCTGAAAATAGTAGCATTAGCTGCATGATCACAACTTCCGTGCCAAGCCCTGGCAACCAGTCTGCAGAAGTGATGCTCCATGTGACACCTCGGGATGGGGCCGTGATGCCCCGGGGCATGCACACCGGGCACCTGCTTGGCTTTGACCTCGGGCTCATTGAGCCAAAGCTCACAAAGAGGTAAAGCAACGACATCCCTGTGTCGGCAGTCAGCCTCGGTCAGGCGACACAAGGACAGGGCAAGCAGAATGCCTACTATTGATAATTGCTATTGATATTGCCAAGTGTTGATCACGACCTCTTGAGCGATTGGGAACAACGATCGGTCTGGCAGAGGAGGCATTGGCACGGTTCAGGTTTGGC
Source organism: Cristatella mucedo (assembly GCA_009760855.2). Taxonomy (NCBI): domain Eukaryota; kingdom Metazoa; phylum Bryozoa; class Phylactolaemata; family Cristatellidae; genus Cristatella; species Cristatella mucedo. The sequence continues at coordinate 248,370 of WPIO01000147.1, read as the reverse complement.
CCAGTGGTTCTCGCCCCGACCAAGGTCCGGCCGAGGTCGTGGGCTCGAACCCCGTGGCATATGTGAGGCGCCTGAATAATGATTAAGTTCTCTTAGGGCACTATACCAAGGAATACATACATACATACATAAATATATATATATATATATATATACATATATACACACACACACACATATATATATATATATATATATATATATATATATATATATATATATATACATTTATATATATATTTATATTCGTCCTCGGCCCTTTCCTGTTCTCCATTTACAAGCAACCTTTGGGAAAAGTGTTTCAGGCCCACGGAATAGGCCATCACCTTTGCGCTGACAATACTCAGCTGAATTTGCCATTTACACCGCCGGAATCTGCTGCAGCGACTGATGAACTTAATGATTGCCTTGCCGACATTCAATCCTGGATGTCTGCGAATTTCCTTACACTAACCGATGATAAAACTGAACTGCTATTCCCAGTACACCCCAAGCGTGTGGCTGGACTAGAAGGCTTCGCTTTTCCAATAGGTGATGCTTTTGTGCGACCATCGCCTAGTGCTCGAAATTTTGGTGTCGTCTTCAGCAGCTGCCTAAATTTTTGAAAGCTTCGGTAAGAAGATAGCTTCACCAGCTAGTCATTACGTCCGATCATTACCTAAGATTAGGAACTGTCTTCCATGGTGGCTTGCAAAAAATTAACTAGCTTCTTGGTTCTATCTCGGCTGGATTATTTTAATTACCTTCTGGCTGAGCTACCGAAAAAAGCCAGTAGACCACTGCAGCTGGCGATGAATATGGCTGCAAGGCTAGTTAAAAATCGTCTGCTTAAGACCGTTGGCAACAGAAGCTTTTTCTCTACAGGTCCTAAACTGCAAAACTCAATTCCACAATTCTCACGCAACGACAACTACTCTCCGACTGCCGACTATGGCACATCCTTTCCAGTGGTCCTAAGCTGCTACTTCCAAGCTACTCACTACCTCAACTGCTCTCCTGACTCCACTTTGCTTCTCATTTTCTCTTTGTTGCGTGAGATGAAGTCTGTTGGCTACCAAATGCCTATGGAAAGCCGCTTATGCTGTGAGTGCACTCATGCGATTTGTGCCGAATGCATGTGTCTCGGTTCTGTCGATTCACAGCAGTAAGTGGACAAACAGGCTATGTATGGCCCAACAAACATAGCACAGAACCACATGACGGCAAAGCAGAGACACCGCGTGCTTTACTGTGTGCCTCTCCCGGTTCCCAGTGTCGTGGAGCCGAGGCGCAGGGGCTGACTTACCGAAGTCCTGCAAACGCTTGGCGATATCTCGAGCCTCCACGCCTGTGCTGTCCCGGAACTCGTGGCAGTCAATTATGAACTCGTGAGCGTTTACACCTGAAAAAAAGAGCAAAGAATTGCCGAGTCGCACGTGCCGGCCTGTCGCACAAACAAAACGTAAGCAGTAAGCTCGGTGATACCTGCCTACGTCATGCTGCGGTTCTCACCTCGCGAGTTTTTGAAAAGAACCTTGTAGTGACCTTCCAGACGTTTCCTCATGTAGTTGGCGTTCAATAGCGACACCTCGCTGGCAAGCCTCAGCCGGGGGCCCATCATACGTATGTAGGCCCACGGTATCGGCAGGAGGGAGCACGATCCGAACGGAGCAGCGCTAACGGTTCCCAGAGACTTGGTGCTATCACCAAGGAGATCGGCGGCGAGTGGATGAGTGGGCAAGAACGGGGCCAGATGAGCTTTGCTGCAAAAAGGAACAGTCAAGCTGAGCTTGACATGCTTGAGTCAAGCATGAGCACCGGTCTCTCTGTTAGCACACTACAAATACCTCGTCAAAGCAAGCCTGCATCACAAACACAAGACGAGCAGGCATGAATGACATTTGTTTCTACATTAGAGCAAGTGATTATGGTGAGTCGATAGCAAAGGTCTGACTCACTCCCATCAGGCCAGTAGTAATATAGACGATGCATCACATAATGCCATCCTTAAAGTGTTCGAGGACTAATTTAGTGAAGGCAATTCAGATCGCATACCAGAGTGTGGCCCTCGCCATGCAACAGTGTGGCAGCCATGCCACCGGGTTCCCAGAGATTGGCTAGCATGCGACGGCAGCTGCAGTAGCAGGGGCAGCTGCCTTAGGCAGCAGCATTAGGATGCACAAAGAATCGTAAGCAGCCCATTCTTGTCCTTAAGCAATGTGGAGCTAGCTGGTTTGCTTACACTCCAATCGGACCCATGCCGGGTCCTCCTCCACCGTGAGGAATGCAGAAGGTCTTGTGAAGGTTCAAGTGCGACACGTCAGCTCCATAGTCGCCCGGACGGCAGAGTCCCACTTGGGCGTTCATGTTCGCACCATCAAGGTATATTTGACCACCGTTAGCGTGAATAAGATCGCATATTTCTCTACAGAGAAAGAGATACGAATGGCACGCTGCACTGGTTACTCACTGGCCAATTAGAGGCCAAAGCATAGGCAAACTACCACGGTATGATAGCTACAAATGGTTATACCAGCCTAATTCAATACGAAACACGGCAGCTTCGCTGAATTTGATGAAACGCACCAAAGAACGCCAAAGGCTGCTAAGTACTGAGCACCAGATGGGCTCTAGCAAGCCAGGCTACTGCAACTTCACACTTGGATTATACCGAGCTCACGTGAATCGCCACCATTCGTCAGCTACCTGCGCCAAGTATCCCACATAGCCCATGCAGCTCAAACACCAGGCCACGTGCATCTAATTCGTCTGATAAGTGGCATCACGACATTGCCCAAGTGCCCGCGACTGCAACCACTACTACATCTCCAGGTTACTTTATGCGACTTGCCAAGTGCTGGCATTAGGTGCTTAAATTGTAACAACTGCTCGCCCATAGGAACGAGTGTGTGGCAACTACAACCACACAGGCAGGTGAGTCGGTGACAGGACGGTGCTCCACTACTTCACTCTTCCCTCTGCTCGCTCCCACTCCGCATCTGCTCATGGAGCAGTGCACCAAGACTAAGAGCACTGCTCTCAGAAATCTGTGACATCGTCGAGCGGTCAAATAAAATGCATTTTAAACAATCCAAAAGTGCCATGCTTCCAAAGCAGCCGTAATTTTTTCAATAAGTAGCTTGCAGATTGTGGTGCCGCCTGATGACCTTAGCATCAGGGAGCTGCTCACTTCAGGCCAGCCAATGCAAACAACGTTAACATTACAACTAACAGCTTGTTTCGAAAGAGTCTGCCCCAAGGCCATTCGGGGCAGCAGCATCAGGAGCAGCAGCAAGAGGCTGGTTGCTGCTTTTCCACCATGCTGACCTGATCTCGTCATCGAAGAAACCGTTCGTCGAAGGATAAGTCACCATAAGACACGCAAGGTTGCCCCGATGCTTCTCCACCTGCAAAGCCAATCCACGTCTGCCTCAGTGCACTGCGCCACTGTCGCACAGGATGCACGAGTCACTGAGCTAGATTGAGCCACTTCCGGCAGGAAGCAGTGGCTTAATGGCAATCAAGTGCCTCATCCAGGGAGACGAGATTATCGTGAGACCTCTGCGTATTTACCATAGCCTTCAGGTGGGCCATGTCGACGGCACCTGCCTTGGTGAGATGAATCGGTTGAATCTTCATGCCAGCCATTTGGGCACTAGCAGGGTTGGTGCCATGGGCTGACTCGGGAATAAGGCAGACCTACAGGCAAGTGCTCAAGTGCTCGTCACAGCCGCATTGCAGGCATCTAACCTTTCAAAAGCCAAGAAAAATAAATCCTAAATATTATTTGAAGCATATTTATCCAGTGACAGTCTAGTAGCCTGATTAACTGTCAACAAATTAAAAACAGCAATCGTGTGCAAATAACGATAATAATAATAATAATAATAATTAATAAGGTATTTGTATAGCACATTAAAGAGTTAATTTCTTTTCAGCATAATGTAAAAGCCAAAATAGAGATTACATTCTCCCTGGGTACGATACAAAAGACTCATAATAATAATAATTTTGTTATAACTAAATCTCTTTCTAGGCACTTTATGCATGCTTCAAGGAAGCATGACAGTCAATTAGTTAGTGATGGATACCATGCATCACCAGCATAAACAAGCATACAATGCACCGAAGGACAATTAAAACACAAACCCAATAAATGCTAATATGAACAGGGAGGCTTTTAGCTTCCATTTAAATGCCATCAAGTTAGTGTATGCCCAGGTAATGTCGTCAAGCACAGTCTATGCAGATGGCATGCAGCCGCACCTGCGCTTTGTTCCCTGCCTGGTTTCAAGCACGCCGAGCTCTCAGGACTCCCCAGTAGCATGCATAGCTGACATTTGCTTTGGCAGTAGCAAAATTTCTCATATAAACAGAATTCACTTGTAAAGCCCCCCAAGAGAACTTAATCTCTATTCAGGCGCTTCACATATGCCTCGGGGCTCGAGCCCGCGACCTCAGCCAGATCTTGGTCGGGTCGAGCGACCGTTGGACCAAACCAGCTCGGCACATATCGAATGATGGTACGGTCTCCACAAGATTTGAGGCTGTTAGAAGCGCAGCTAAACGACACAAGTCAGCAGAGCTGGTGGTATGACAGAAGCTCAAAATCGATAAGCTTCTCGATGGGGAGCCACTGCAGGTGGCAGGGGAGTGGTATACAATGGCAGTTGCAACGTTCACGACAGACAAGCCTGGCTGCATACTCTTGCACCGACTTTAAGCATCTTCTTGCACTAACAGGAAGACCTGCTCGAAGCTAGTAACAGGATTCTAGATTGGATATCACAAATGCCTGCATTCATTTTGCTGTGATATCCTTATATAGGCAAGTTCACATTTCCTTAATATTAAGTACATGAAAGCAGGCTGACTTGACTGTCGAACTGAGGTGGTAAGCTAGTGAAAGGTCACTTTGGCACTGAACAACCTGATTGTACACAGATGCTCAAGGAGATTCTGTATACTTGTCGAGCCTGTTCTAAGCACTAAACTTTCCTATTCCCGAGTAATGCAACGTTTGCCCACAACCAGTAAGTTAGTTTTACATAAATCCATTTGAGAAAGTCAGCGGCCATCCAAGTGTACATGCCAGCACTACATGCTGAAAAGAAGTTTAACCATGCTGGAGGGCAGGGACAGACCTACTCTACTGGGCATGATGCACGAAAAGTTAGCTAGCCTTGAGTAAAGCTCTTCATAGCCTCTCTCTCTCTCTCTCTCTCTCTTTTTCACAACGCAATCGTTGTCTCTTCACCTTTCATCTGCCATTTCTTTAACTTTTCACATCGATGCTGCTAATCTCTCTTACACTCCACCAAACATCTGCATAAAAAATGAAAGCCTAGATTACGCTTGGGGTTTACAACGTCAATAGGAAGAGCATAGATTGTGAAAAGATTAGGACGAAGCACCAATCCATGGATTGACACAAATATTTAATAGGCCATTTGTGTAAAATTGCTTTAAGAGATGCAATAACCAAATATTGCATGCAGGAGCACAAAAATACCATGCTTGGATCAGCATTCAAGAACACTCAAGTATCATGCCTGGATCGGCATGCGAAAGCACACAAGCAGATACTAAGTAGTAAGACCTCTGGCCAGTCACATGCACAAGTATGCACACAAAGCACACAGGAACAAAAACGAGTTCTTTACTAGGGAGTGCGTAAAGCAGAGCGAGACAGATAAGTCTACATCTGAGACCTAAATGATGCAAAGTCAAAGCAGATAGTGACATCGACAGGTAGCAAGTTACAGCACTGCAGCGCATACAAACTGAAGGCACCCACCAAATTTCGTTTTAATTTATTGCGAAGGCAACCGATGAGCAGGTGGTGTGTTATCACAATGGAGGAGCAGGGAGGTCGTGCAGACTGGTGAATGCAAGTAAATCAAAATGCAGGGCAGAAAAAATAATGAAGTCGATTCATTGCTTGATAGGGAGCCAGTAAAGCTTCGACAGAAGAGGTGTGATGTAACCTATACCGTAAAAGCCCCCAAATGACAGTTGACACCAACACTCTGTAATCTTAACCTCAGATAGGACTTAATCCGTTGCAGTGCTGTACCAGCGATATGCAAGAAATGATGTCCCATCTCTATATTAGACTCATGCGCATAATGATTGGGGGTGATAATGTGAATGCAAGGGGAAAACAGAGGGCTACGATGACACAATGCTAGTTAGAGGAGAAAGAGGGAGAAGGGAGGGAGCTAGAGAGAGAGAGAGAGAGAGAGAGAGAGAGAGAGAGAGAGAGAGAGAGAGAGAGAGAGAGAGAGAGAGAGAGAGAGAGAGCAGTAGAAATCAACTCACGATACTTCAAATAATAATGCCACACGATGGAGGAGAGATGTGCAGTCGACAGCCACCGCATTGGCAAATTTACAAAAATCCAAACTAGCATGCTCCACAAGCATGTTCAGAACATGATGCCTGCCACAGAAAAAAGTCTGCTTACATTGCGATGACCTTCTCCCTTGGCCTTCAGATAGGCAGCAATCGCCATCAATCCGGCAAATTCCCCCTGTGCTCCGCTGCCCAGAAAACAAATAGCAGTCACACGATTTTTCTTAGCCAGAACACTCGAGAAGCTCGACATCGCACTGGATTTTCAAAAAGCACTCAGCCAATAGCCAAACCTAAGAAATGTGAGCACGGACGAAAGAAAGAAAAGCACGAAAGAAACGAAAGGAAGCACGGCCATACAAACCTATTAGGCTGCATTGAGAATCTGTCAAAGCCAGTGACTTCACACAGATATCGCTCGAGCTCGGCGATCAGCTGCAGGTAGCCCTGCACCTGAGCAGCCGGCACAAATGGATGGATGTCAGCGAATTCTGTCATCGTGATAGGCTGCAACGCCGATCGAGCGATGCACTGACGAGCAAAGATCTAGTGACGAGCCGGCCGCGGGCGTTCAACAAAGAGGCAACCGGCACGCGACCGACCGACAGCAGGGGGAACGTCTGCGAGGCGACGGCAGCTTACGATGAGCTCGGTAGTCGCGTTCAGCTTCATCGTGCATGAACCAAGCGGAATCATCGAGTGAGCAAGCGAAAGGTCGCGGTTCTCGAGTCGCTTCATGTAGCGCACAAGTTCCGTTTCCGAATGGTACCTGCAGAGGACAGGCTCGCGCTTGCTACATGACTATGAGCTCATTTAAAATAATCAGAGAAAGGGCAAAGAAAGTGCAGCTCCATCTGAGTAAGCTTGCGACTCACGAATTAAAAACAGGGTGCGACAAGAATTCCGAATCGCGACGCATGTTGGCGGATGACATGAAGCTCTTCCTGAGGGCCTGGTCGCCAAGCCTTGTAACGACACCTTGCTGAAAGTGACCGAAGCAGGCATCGCAGGTAAAACAAAAAACATGGCAGGTATCACATGCGATATGAGGAACGTGCGTAGCGTGATGCTCGATCGTGCAAGCAGCACACCGACCCCATAAACGTACCAGTGTCTCGGTGGAGCCAAACACGGAGAGCAGATCGTCGAGGTCTTGCTCACCAACAGTTTCATCTAGTGACACTGCGACCTGAATAAAAGGAAGTTTTCCATTGTTAGCACACAATCCAATAGAAAAATGCAATAGGTCGACGACAACACTGGCCATGGCATAGATGGCAACACTGGCAAAGAAAGCTAGATGCAAACCGGATCTGTGCGAGGGCTTGAGTAATGCATCGGCAATGGACAGATAGGTAGTAGGCAACTGTTGAGGTCTAGCAAACTGCACTGACTGACCATGCTAAGCTCACGATCCCTTTGATTACAGCTCATAAACAGCCATTGGTTTGACGTTGTTGCTATCAGCAATGAATGTGTCTACGTAATACATGGCACAAAGACACAAGATGCAATATGGAAACAAATGAATAGCCCATCGAGTAGAAATTGGTGGCACCGATCACTAGGCTACAATAAAAAAGAAACAGGGCCGACCAAATGCAGCCAACGCTGGCAGATCAATGCACGAGGAACCGACACAAGCAGAGGCGTGGCTCCGAGTTGCTACCAGAAGCTAGCATTACCAAGATCTGTGGTTGATCTCTGTTATGCCGACAGCCACACATATTTACAACACAGGCTACCTACTGCAGACTTTTCGGTGCAAACGAACACTTTGGAACTTATCTGGATTTTAAACGTATGTTCACCAGATGCTACGAACATTATTCCTCAAACTCTCGACGTAGCCCAAATTCCACAAAGCCAGTTACAGGTCTTCGATCGCTGAGCAAACATTAGTAAAATGTGGAGTAAACAAGTTATGTGAGAAAAAAAGAAGAATGAGTTGGTGAAACATAGCTGCATAACAGGGATAGAAAAAGATAGAAGAGGTGTCTTGTCTGACAAGGGACAAACGACTACAGCAATAGCAATATAGCGAGCAAGTACTGGAAGAGTTAATGCTCTACTAACTTACTAAATATGGGCAAACCCAGTGTGATTCACAAATTGGAAAGGCTGAAGCTCAAAATTGGCTCTGCCAGCATATCACTGTTGAATCAGCTCAAAATCTAGGTGTCATATTCGAAAGCGACCACTTGTTAGACGACCATATCAGCTCCATAGTCAAATCTGCCTATTTTCAGCTTCATAATATTGCTAAAATTCAGGCTTGTTTAGATAAGGATACCACATCTAAGTTGGTCCATGCATTCGTGACATCCCGTCTCGACTTCTGCAACTCACTGCTTACTGGCCTACCAGCATGTGCGATCAGGCGATTGCAGCTGGTGCAAAACTCTGCAGCTAGGCTTGTCTGTCGTGAGCATCGCAGTTGCCATATTACTCCACTTCTCGCCGACCTGCACTGGCTACCAGTCAAGCAATGGATTGACTTCAAGATTTTGTTACTCACTTTTAGGTCACTTCATTCTTTGGCTCCTGCCTATCTCTCAGATATACTCCCCCATCAGGCCAAGCATAGTACCACCTGCTTTTTTGGATCCAACAGTCTACAAATACCCCTTACAAACCTCAAATCCTTTGGAGACCGTGCATTTAGTCAGTATGCTCCCAAAGTCTGGAACTTCCTCCCGACCTGCATCAGAACATCCCCTGACCTGACAACATTTAAAAATAACTTAAAAAACACCTCTTTATGACAGCATTTAGTGGGTCCCTGTGATTCGTCCTTAATGTGCTTATGCGTGCCGACACTGTGCATGCTGCCACTAACCACATTTGCATGTTGACCCTGTGCATGTCACCCCTAACCATGTTATTCATTTTGTGTGTTTATCAAGCATGATATTACTCACCATTCAATTGCATTACCCTGTGCAGCAAATGTAAAGCGCCTAGAGAGAGATTAAGTTCTCTGAGGGCGCTTTATCAAGTGCATTATTATTATTATTACTGACAAAAGAAACAAGCACAAAGGGTCACGTGAGATTCCAAGCAATAGACAATACCGTCTGGTAATCTGATACAACCATTCTGCTCGAACCTCCACCTAGCAGCTGCCAACGGCAGCAGTGCTTCTCATCACGATCCCCTGATCTTACATACGTCGCACAATGCATGCACTCACATCGTCGTTGATAACTACACAAGAAGGTCCATACCACAGGTGAGATTCCAAAAAATGCAGAAACAATCTACCTACGTCCACTATGACATGGCTATATATCTAAAAATGAAATGCATTCACGGGTATAAATGCTTACGTGCGAACTCAAACAGAGAAGAAAATTCAGCCTGCCTGCTACTACTGTATATACACGCGACTTGGAACATTTAAAATGCCTGGATTGAATGAAGGTTCACCTACCTCACCAACTTGTGTGTACAGCAAATTAATACGTTTCTGCTCAGCTCGCAAACGCAAAGCTTGATGACTCATTGTAGGTGGTAACTTCACTGTCAATGTGTCAAAAAAATTCTTGTTGACTATCTTGCATCCTGCAGCTTCTAGACCTGCAAACCAAACCGGAGCACTATAATACTAATGCATTTGTATAGCGCCCTCCGAGAACTTGATCTCTTTCTAGGCACTTTACATTTGCGGCAAAGGAAGCATGATCGAATAAGAACGAGATGCAACAAGATCCATTTGCTATGCATCGCATTCCATTCAACCGACGAAAACAGATAATTTTACTTGCAAAGTGCAATACCCCCAGATCCAGAAGCAAAAGTCATGCTAACTGACTCATTTCGGCCACACTGTTCAATAGCAGTTTTTTTAGTAGACTGCTACGGAATTTGCCTTTAATATTCTTAATTGGCTCGGCATGTCGCTTCCATAATTTCGGTCTCGAAGTGTGAACACACTAATTATGCACTGCAACGGCGCCTGTGATACCAATAGCTGAGCAACCGGAACGTGAGTTGTGCATATGCTTGTCATTTTTGATGCGATCTGCTGCTAACAGCAAAAGTGGCTGCCTACGGTTGCGTCAAAGCACGACCTAGCCAAAAAGCCTAGCACCAGCCTTCCAGGAACGAACGAGCCTCCTGTAGAGGCCGACAGTGACAGTTCGCAGAGCTGAGCACTTAGCACGACTGTCCTATAAAGCCTGGCATCTCAGCACCAACGTCAATCACCTCGGGCTGCCTCAATGCTGGTGCTGAGGTGCCAGGCTTTATAGGACAGTCTTGCTAAGTGCTTAGTGCTGTGCACTGTCGGCACTAGCTGCATTTGTCGGCGATCCAGTTGCAGTGCATTCAATCAGTTACAGTGTTTTCTGCGAAGTAAGCACACGATTAAGGGGTCTATGGCAGGTATTGATTCTTTAACACAAGAAAACTTTGTCAGCAGCAAAGTCGTGCTAGAGTGGCAAACACATAGCAACGGTCCGTGAGCAAATCACCAGGCACAGTGGCAGTGAGCACATTCGATAGGAGCCCCCCCCCAGGAGCTTTCAAGAAGGCATCGCTGATAAATGTGCAGCAACACAGCAAACACAGTTCAATGACTTGAGCTTCTAGACTTTTAGATGCGTAGGACAGAACAGCAACAAGACAGCACAGGTGCACTGCACTCTTACACTCATGGGGCGCGTACACGCACGCACACAGGTAAGAATGTATTTCTTATGGTGCTTTTACATGGTAGCGTACATGCATGCAAACAAACTAACACTTGAGCATGTATACACGCTAATGTGCACGTGCATTGTATCCATCTATATGCGAGCACACAAACTCGGATTCATACGTTCAATGGTGGGGTCTTGAGAAAACACATTACTAGTTTACATCCAGGAGTCAATGTGTCTGCTGAACAGAAGCAAGTTTTCTCATTGTGCTGCATTTGCTACCGAATGCAGCACAACGCACATGCACTTGATACTGCAAGTGCACAAGAGCAACTACTACGATGCTTGCAGTACTCGTTCCAGTACTACTGTGAGTAGAGCCCGAGTTCCGGGTTTCTGCTCCTGCACATGAGCTGCAACCTCCCTCTCCACTGTCGATACTTCCATTTAGTGGCGAGTGGTGGAGCGCGTGAGTACTGCAAATGGCCTTAAAGGGCTAGTCGACAGCCTCACCGAAGGTGAGGATGCACCATACCGAGGGCATTCACACATTTGCCCCTTAGACGCCTTAAGAGGCAAGCAAGCCCGGCAAGATCTGATGCGAGCCATCACTGCAGGTCAATCGCCTCGCTCACTGTGAGTCTGGACAGTGCAGACAGCAAAGTATATGAACAAACGTGGCAGGTCTGCTAATCCAGTGCTCCTAGCAATGAACCCAAGCCCAAGCCAACACTGCTGTTTGTTGGCGACTGGCGACGAAGTCAGTGGCACATCGAAGGCCAATGGTGGTGGCCTATCCAATGACACGGGCAAGATCCTGTCCACCCTCGGTAAAATAAAAGAGGCATTCATTTTTTCTTCTGGCCTTTCACATTCCAGAAGTTAATTAGCAAGCAAGCAAGCAAGCGTGTTAAGATAGCACCTGCTTGCCATTGTGGAGCACGACCATCAGTTACATGAATATCAACGTTGCCGAGCTTGTTTGGTCTAGCGGTTAAGGTGCTCGCCCCGACCAGGGTCTGACTGAGGTCATGGGCTCGAGCCCCAAGGCACATGTGAAGCGAGAATAGAGATTAAGTTCTCTTGGGGCGCTATATAAATGAATTATATTTATATTTATTTATTAACGTGGACAGCTATACGACAAAGACGTGCTCACATGCGATCACTAGTGGAACATCGTAAGTGACACCAAAATAACAATTAAATGGCTGCACAAGAGCTTGGCTAGCAGAGCTAAATGCATCAAATGCAAAACGCAAATGCAAATCAAATGCATCGAGGAGTAGGTTCCGAAAGTGGCCATCCTAGAAGCAATAATAACAAAAATCTGCATACTACCCTAAGATAACTAAATCATTTTTGTAGGCACTTAAACGAAAGTGTGTCAATTGCTAAGATAACATGAACATTTTTAGCACTACAAGCACGTTAAGCCTAATTCTTGCTGACGGATCAAATGTTGTAAGGAACAGGCAAGTTGACTTTTAATTGCCGTCAAGTCAAGGGACGTCGTGATGCCAATTGAGAGTGAGTTCCAGGCTTTGGGAGCCTACTAACTGAAGGGCTGGTCTCCAAAGGATTCGATAAAAGACTTGAGTCTAAAGAGGAGGTGGTGCAAAGCAAAGCCTGATCCGAAAGATTTCAAAAATATTTAGGCTAAAGCAAGAGAATGGAATGACCTGAAAGTAGTGACTGACAGAACCTTGACATCAATTTGTTGGTTGATAGGGAGTGTGTAATGTGGCAGTTGCAAAGCCAACGACAGACAAACCAAGCAGCAGGGTTTTGAACTTACTGTAAGCGTCTTAGTGCATTTTGGCAGAAAAACATGCAGGTAGTGAGTAGCAAAAGACCAACTTGGGAATACCACAAATGCACAGATTAACTTGGCTGCAATATCCTTATATAAGCAAGGCCGAATTTCAGCAAAGACAGTTGCATGAAAGTAGGCATGACTTGACTGCAGAGCTGATGTGGTCCAAGAGCTAATGCCAGAAATACAGGCTGCAACGAGGTTGAGAGAGTTATAGATGTTGGAAAGCACGGAAGGATATGACACAAGTACAGCTGCCTGTGTGCTATCGGAATAATAAAGCTAAGACAGACTGTGTTATATATATAAAAAGGCTCAGACAGATTGCGTTTAGCTATTACCATCGACAAGAGGGACAGTATACCCTGTGAGAAGATGACCTAGAACCGATCCCTAGAGTTTCATCCTTTAAAAAAGGCTCGTGTGATGAGCGTTAGCAACCAAGCTCTGAAAATTCCAACCTATACAGAACTGATCCTTAGCAGTGCTGTGCCACCGATGCCAAGGCAAGATGATAGGCGATCAAGATAGACTTGGTGATCCGTGCGTGGTACCGAAAGCTGACTACAGATCCAGCAGAAGGAGCGGAGAGACTCTACTTACGTCAGCACCCCCCCCCCCCGAGAAGTTAGTTTGTATACACTCACAGCAGTGCTGACTCGGTGGAGTGATTTCCTTAAAACCTGAACGAAGCCATGACTGGCTACGCTTGATGTTTTAATATGAGTCTAGCTTTTCTGACACTGTCCTTGATAAGAATGGCAGGTCAGAGATTAGGCATGTGTATGTATCTAAAGTTCCTTTGGTCTCGCATTGACCTCTTAATGGATAGACTGACAAAAGCCTCCTTGAAGGACTCGGGAGGACAAAACATGGGGCTAAGGATACACCAACTACACACGAGGATGCCTGTCTCACCTTCAGCAAGCAGACAGGTGCTGTTGTGCACTCTCAGGCCAATATTACGTAGACCACGCGGTCCATGGTAGACGGCAAACATTGCCGCCACGTTTGCCAACAGGGCCTGGGCAGTGCAGATATTGCTGGTCGCCTTCTCACGCCGGATGTGCTGCTCTCGAGTTTGCAGAGCCAGCCGTAGAGCTGGCTGACCTTGGGCGTCTCTGGAAGAAGATATATAGACATATAAACGGTCAAAAGTATAGAAGTACACGTACAGTATATAGAATGACTGTAACAGAGGCCCCAAACGGCTAACAGTGGCATGCAATGAACATTCGGCAGGCAAGTGCTTCTATCTCTTTCCATTATCTTCTTTTCATTTACTTACAAAATAAGTTAGTATGGGTAGGAACAGAGAGCAACGACGCAACAGCACGCAAATACTCACATAGTGACGTCATTAAATCCAGACAGGTCCTTGGGCTAGCTGATCACTGCACTATTTATTATTTTAAGGTCGGCTAGCTGCCCCCTGCAAGCCTGAATCGTCACGTGACTTGCTCAGTCAGATAAGAGACAAGCAGCCAGGGGCTCACTGTGAAATGCACTGCTAATTCAAAGCCGATACCCTGACACAGCACTTCTATAAATGCCACGTCCGTCTGTCCACGGAAATAGCTCACACGACTTAACAGCTGTCAGCGAGGGGATAGTGCACACTGCCCCCTCTCCCTAGAAGAACATCCGGTCAGCCCTCGATCGCCAGTCTAACTACGCCAGGCATACCCCACCCACTTCAATGCTCGCTTGCACACGAAGGACAGCCAGGCCTGTGACCGTGATAATGGCCCAAAGCAGAGCACGAGGCACGTATACATGAAATGTACACCTCCAAGAGCCCAGAAGTTTTCAAAAGCACACTCGGACATTGACTATATCTTGATAGACGCAGCTCGGTGGCTTGATCTGCTAAACGTGGATTGTGCTCCTATATCATAGCTTGTTTTCTGGTGCACATAGCACACAGGAGGCACACACACACACACACACACACACACACACACACACACACACACACACACACACACACACACACACACACACACACACACACACACACACACACACACACACACACACACACGGCACGCACACAAACACGGCACACCTAGTCAGCACTCATTTTGCTTCCGACACATTTCATAAAAGATCAAGGAGCTTTTAATCTCATTTAGTTCACATCCTTATCGTTGTTAAGCAGGCTTTATCGGACATGCACAGCTGTGTGCATTTTACGCCACCCCATAGTCGTGCAATAAATACAGTCAACCCTAAGCCAATTGTGCCAGGAACATTAAGCTGCATCTTCGAAAAAATCCAAAATGGCAAGAAACTGTTTCAAACAAGACCCTATTTATCTAGATAAAGGACTGCAGTTAGCTGATATGCTAATCAAGTAAACTCAAGGGTGGCAGCGACTTGAGCGGTTCTTCACTTTCTTACACCCTCATGACAAGGCTTCCTGCTAGCTAGGCGGATCGTATGCATGAATAAAAACTACATTTGAAAATACAGCTCGATGCCGCGCAAAATAGTCTAACCAGCCTTGCTTTTTGACAGACATAGCTACACAAAAAATACTGCAACCCGTTCCCTTCTTGAAACACACCTGGCACCATGCATTCGTCTCAACAATTGGCTGGCATTTTTTTTAGGAACACATACACCACAAGGGGAGCAAGCCAACACTCTCTGAATGTGATTGGCTACGGCTACACATCACAAGAAAAATCGTTGACAGAACCGCGTAGGCCAACATTTATCTGTAATAGTCATCCCCAGGCTCCCCCCCCCCACTGTTCAGTGCATGGGGGCAATAGCGGCAGTGCTGGGCGTGGCATTTGCAGCACAGGGCAGCGGCAGCAGCCGCTCTTACCTTGCCAAGCCCACCACGCGGCCCGGCATGATTCTTGCGTGCTTTTGCTTGCACGAGAAGAAGGCAGCGTGCGGGCCTCCGTAGCCGAGTGGCACTCCGAAGCGCTGGCTGGAGCCCACCACCACGTCGACGCCCAGCTCACCCGGTGGACGAAGCAAGGTCAGGGCCAGCAGGTCACTGGCACACACGACCAGAGCCTAAGGTAAGTAAGAGGCAGCAACGGCTTGAAATGCCACAGGCAAAGGAACAACATGAAGCACTGCTGGTGCCACTAGCCAGCCAGCAAGCGGCTGCAGGCTGAGGCGGGCCGGCTTGAAGGGCGTGAGCAGACGCGGCAGGGCCATGTAACAGCAACCAGGTCAACTTACGCCGGCACCGTGGGCGGCAGCAACTATGGCCGACAGGTCAGGTATGTCACCCGTGGTATCGGGATACTGGACGAGCACGCCTCCTATGCTGCCACTGAAGCACATCTCGCCCAAGGGCATAACTCGCACATTTATTCCCATGCCACTGCAAAAACGACAGCGTGTGCGTGCAACTTGAATGCGCCGCTGCTTGAGCCGCGGCGATTGTGAACGTGACACGAAACAAACACGGTCATGCATCGGACTGCCTTTGTCATTTTCGGGAAACTGCACAGCCAAGCTACAAGCGAACGAACAGGCACGCACGGCTCCTCATGCACGCTACTTGCAGGCCACATGGCAAGGTAGCTGGATGAAAAACTGCAATCCAAGCTCCACGGCTTTGTCATTCAAATACAAATGTGGGCTTAAATTATACCTGCTCCTACAGCATCTTCCAGCAGAAATGATAAGCCTGGTCGATATTACTGTCACTACTGCATTAACAGCTACAGAAGCAGGGAGCAAACGAGCAACTTTTCATAGGAAATGCGTCCACAAGGTTTCACTTAGGATTGGCATCATTACAGATGTGAGTAATGTTCGCATTTATAGAGCACAAAACTGGGCTTCTGAGGGGGGTCACCCCATGCCGGTTGACTGACAGGCAAAAGGGTAAAAGGTGGGCAAGTGATGCCATAACAAGAGCCCACGAAGGCCCTAGCATGCTCCGTTACGACTGAGCATGTCACCCTCAATCTCGAAAACGCCAGGATCAATATAAATAAACCTACAAGAGTTGCTTTTTTTAAAAGAATATATACACCACAGGCGAGCGAACCGAATCGCCCTGAGTATGGATTGGCTATGGGTACACAACATAAGCAAAATCGTTTGACAGAACCTAGGCTAATATTCATCTATAGACACCGATGGTTCCCGTGCCTTCTCCCCTGTACATGGCATACAGGTAACAGGGGTAGTGCTGGACGTGGCATTTGCAGCAGGGCAGCAGGTTTTTGCATGCCTTTCCTAAAAGGTATGACTACAAAGTTGCTATAGCAAACCGTTTTTCCCCAGTAAGCGATACATTACAGGAGCAGAATACCAGATGTTTCGGGCCGGCACGATTCATCCATTGATGATTTTTCCTCACCACAGATGCGTCGGTAAAGATCACAGCACACAGGACACGACCACGTGCTGCATGTCATTCAGACATGCACCCACACGAGCATGCTCGAAGCACACTCAAGCACGTGCATGAATACATCCATGCACGCAGAGCGCACGCACACAAGCCTACCTGGCTCGGGTCTTCACGACTGCTATGGTCTGAGGGTGGCACTTAGCATCCACGAAGAACTCGACCTTCTTATTCACACTGCAATGCGCATGGAACAAGATTGAAAAACCTCGCACAGCATCGTCCTTTAACGGATGCCACTCAATCAGCAAAAAAATGGGCAAGCAGAGCAGGCTAAAAACAGGAATTACCGGTAGCACATCGCCATAGCTTCGGCAGCGGCAGTTGCTTCGTCCAGAAGGGAGGCGTTAGCAATCTCGAGGCCGGTGAGGTCGCACACCATGGTCTGATAGTTGAGCAAGCTCTCGAGACGGCCCTGAGCAATTTCTCCTTGGTACGGAGTGTATTGGGTGATCCTAGACGTCAAAATACCAAACGCCATTGCGCGGGGGTAGGACGACACTTGACATCTACCGTGCACGACGGGGGGGGGGGGGGGGGGGGGAGGGAGGGAGAGAGAGGAAGCAGAGGGCACCGCCACGAGAGGTGCCAATGGATGCCACGGCAGGCACGGTTGAGTGGTGTGCCTGCTGCTATCGGTATGCTGCCGGCTGATGCTGCTGACAGGGTCAATTGCCCACATCAGTGCCCAGATCAGCCTGCTAGAAGGGTGGCTCTCTCCCCGATGCTGGTGCTTCTCTTTTCTGTCAATGACATCTCGTTAGCCAGGATAAAGAAATCGGTTCCCTGCTTCAGTAGCCGCCACCGTTCTGCACGCTGAAGATTTTGCCGACGAGGTCAATATACAGTAAGTGCTAGATTCTCAGCTGCCCGATGCCATGACTTGCCTTTAAACTTAGTCAGGAAAATAGTAAGTGCACAAGCTGGGCAGAGCCTGAAGTCATGCTTGGTGCAGCACTCGCTGCTGGGCCGTGCGGCTCCCACTGCGCTGTAGTCCAATGAAGGAAGGGCAGGCCTTGTTAGCTCGGGAATCGAAAAAAGCGGGCACACCAAGAGGAGGAGCACTCCTCGACGCTGGTTCGGCTTTGAGGCTTATGTCATGCTTTGGCAGCTGGAAAGCAAACTCATATATTCATTTCCACTGAGCATTTTCTAGATAAAGCAGCATTTCGGATGCTTCATGGATTAGAGCACTTTCTTAGAGATCACACCTTTTACAGAATTATTGGCTAGCATTCGAAATGAGAGCATTTATTATTCACGTATATTTGCATATGTCACCTTTCCGTGGTAACTTTTGGAATTTTGCAGCAGCCCTGTCCAGTCCCTGTCCATGCATAGCAACAGCAGCATTAACACTCAAGGTGCCTAGCACAAGCAAATGCAGATCCTCAGTTCATCTGCTGACATTTAGGTCACCTTGTTTAGACAGGGATACCACATCTAAACGGGTCCATGCATTTCTGACAACCCGTTTCGACATCAGTAACTCACTGCTTGCTGGTCTACCGGCCTGTGCAACCAGGTGCTTACAGATGGCGCAACAATGTGCATCCTTTATGTGCTTTTGCATGCTTACACTGTGATGCATGCTGCCACTAACCATACTTGCATGCAGACCCTTGTCACCCTATACTGTAAGACACCCTTAACCATGCTATTCTTGTTGTTTATTGAGCATGCTACCACTAATCATTCAATCATGCTTCCTTTGCAGCAAATGCAAAGTACCTCGAAAGAGATTGAGTTTTCTGCGGGTGCTATATCGAATGTATTATTATTATTAATACTACTATTTGTATGGGCAAAGTGCTCTTAGCGCTGGGTTTACGCTGAAGATTGCTCTCTACTTTCAAGTTGCCCTACTGGCCATGCCACCTTGAACAGGTGGGATAAATCTATTGGCTGGATCAAGTCTGCTGAATCACTTTGTAAAGTAGAACATTGTTGAACTTGTTCGGCCATCTCTGCGGACTTTGCAAGCCCAGCCAGACGATCGTAAATGCCTTTGTTTTTATTTTCAGCCCCCACCGTGATGCACAGCTGACTTCTTTTTCTTCCAGGGCTCAATACTCTACAATGGCAGCATGGGCCTGCATTCCCGCAGCTGAGTAGGCAACAGGGCATGCCAGGGCATGCCCAAGAAAAGCAGTAGTGTGCTGTGCTGACACAGACCTAGGACATTCAATTAAGACCTGGGCTGAAGTAGGAGGGGCTACAGTCTAGGCACCTCGGACTTGTCCGGCAACGATACTAACCTAACCAAATGGATAGCCAGTGGATTAACAGAAAAAAGTCATCGTACAGCAGAGATGCCACAAGCAGGATTCCCATCAACACCAGGCTGGCAATCTGAGGTGCTAAGATCTTGCATGAAACAGTACTTTATTGGACCTGCATATCGTTTAGAACGTCGGGCTTTCCAGATGATGCCAGGCGATTCGGCAGCACTCCAATATGGCCATTTTATTTAAGAGTGATCCGGCAACCAACGGCTTAGCAAATATCCGAAGAAGTAGCACTGTCCCGATAAATATGAGCATTTCAGCTATTCGTACACTTTCCACTCTACTATTCTCATATAAGTGCTGGACAGAGCATTCCGACGCAAGAAGCCGATTGCTCTTCTTCACTGCTTGCCTCAAGTTTATCAGCTTCAAACGTCTGAGGGAAATCATGTCGATAATCCTGCAGCTCATCTTGGGCACCCAGGTACCTGTATATAAATTAAGCCAAAGGCTCATCATCTTCCTCAGCTAGAACTCAAGCATCTGCCCATGGAGGATGACGAAAGGATCCTGGGATACCATTTACCCGATCGCTCAGTTGATCTCGGGCATGACTCGTCTTTAGAAATCGAGTCTCCTTCCGAGTCTGTCTCGGTCATATCTGACAGGTGGGTTTAGCCATCCTCATTGCCATCGTTTCTCAACTCCCTTACAAATGCTGAAGGATGCCTGATATGGTGCTACTGCAGCAGGAGTTTTTTATACCATTTTCCCGGACGTGTATTCCATACAAGCAGCAAAATTCTGCTGTCAGCAAGAGTGACCAACAGGGTTAGGTTTAAATCGACAAAATCAGAGGGGGCTTGCAAATATTACTCAAATACAGAGGAAAAACCACTTGTGCCATCATCAGAGGGTTCTTTGACGAAACACTGCATCATAAGCAATATACAGTGTAAATATCTACCGAGGGCCATGCCCTAAGGGGGGGATACCTAAGATTTTTCTTGTGAAGACAGTCTATAACGAGACGATCGACAAGGAATAGGCCAGTCTCACGGTGTCGAGCCTAAGATTCAGAGAGGCGTGAGCCGTATCTCGGTGTGGGGCAGACAGAGGCAAAGTCATCATGAGAGTAGGTAGTCGACTGGCCCCGTGAGTTTACATTACATGAAGGTTGGTTATGAAGAGCAAACACACACACTGTGTACCTGGCCAGGCCGAAGGATGTGGTGGAGCGGATAGGAAAACTAGGTTCAACTTCGGCACAGAGTTGGCTGAGGGCCATTCTCGTGAAGTGTTGACTTCCTCACGCGCAGGTAAGTGCTGCCTAGGAGCTCACGGCATACGAAGAAAATGAAGCTATACCCTCGGCATTCCCGATAACCTTAATCAAACACATCTTCAACAATAGGGAATATATACTGTCTACTGTATACTGTATAATGTATAATAATAATATAATAAGGAATAGGGAATATATACTGTCTAATGTATACTGTCTTAATGGCACACTCTCGAAAAGGTTAGTTTTAATATGCATAATTTCAGCAAGCGCGTGAACACAAAGGTCTATTTTCACAGGTTGACAGCCGTAATGGCTCACTAGGTAAGGCGGTTGCTTTTCACGACCTTGGCCCCGAGGTAGTGGGTTCAAATCCTGTGGTGGGCGATCCTTCATCGCCACTGCAAGCGGAGGTGATAGTCGTAAAGACTCTTCTGTCGCTATACAAAAAGAGGATGTTTAATCAGCTAGTTATTTTTATATTTTTTTTATTGGACAAAGATTGTGAGTAATAGGTAGGACTTAAAAGAGCTTCAAGCCAGGAAATGGTGTGATGCCAGTTGGTTTAAAAGTTCCAGGGTTTGGGACTACAGGAACTGAAGGCACTGTCTCCGAAGAAATTTGCAGTTTGCTAGAGGCATAGCTACACGACTTGAATCACAGGAGTAGATAATGCGATGGGAAGCCTGCTTAGGAAGTATGTCATAACCGATGTCCATGGCTTCTTATCTATCACCTTCGGTACACCAAGGCACCAAGAGATCGTGAACATTGTAACGACCGACTAGTGAGGAAAACCGAAAATGTCTGCATGAGCTAGCTGGGGTTTGACTGACTACAAGCACGGACAAGGCAGTGATGTGGATAACAAAGAGGCTACTGCACTACCAATAATATAAAATATAATTCATTTGTATAGCGCCACAGGAGTACACAGCTTACAACCTGCGAAGCGGATGGAGGTTTTCAAAAACGGTCATGGGGTGCATTGTAAATGCCAAGGTTCGTTCACCGTGGTGCTTTGCCCAGCGCCTTGGGCAAGAAGGAACAGCTACTCAGTAGCAGAACTATTTAGCACAGCAGCAGCATGCTGGCTTGCAGGCAGCACAGTAGAGCACTTCCTGAGTGAAGGCATCTGCACTATGAAGGTCCTGTCGTCGGGTCAGTTCGGATCGGCTAGCAGGCTGTTTTTGTGCATACCAGATACACACCGACTTCCAACACAGAATACCACTAGAGTGCAGCAGTGAGCAGCCGGGCAGACATGATGTAACGATACATACCAGCCTGGATTCTCCAGGATGTTTCGCCTTATCACGGTAGGCGTGCAGCAGTTGTTATAGCCGAGGCCAATGTACGAGCGCCACACCTGGTTTTTGCCTGCAATGCGCACCAGCTCCTCCAGCAGCTGCCTCTCACCTGACAAAAAAACAGAGACTCACTGCATGCATGTCAGCAGTCGGACCGCAGCATCAAGCCGCTGCTTAGAATGGGAAAAGGTGCACTCGTTTGAATACGTCCGCCGACGCTGGTGATTTCAGGTACAAGTCGCGCTTCAGAGCCCCCCCCCCAACATCTAGGGCCAATGGCTGCACGAGACAAAAGTACGGAAAGTTTAAAAACCAAGACGGCACCAAGAAAACTCTTTCGAAGAACCGAGCATCAAGCACCCTTCATCAGCAAATATATATAACTGATTTGTATAGCAGCATCAGAGAACTTGATCTCTGTTCAGGCGCTTCACACACGCCACGTGGTTCGAGCCCACGACCTCGGTCATCAAATACATTCACCAATAGCATGGGTTGAGGTGAGTACCTTGACCACTGAACCAAACCACCATCAAAACGCTCACGTGAAGAAAACATGCTGTTCAGCATTCATTATCCACCGAAGAACAAGAAGACATTTGTTAGGCCGACGGCAGGCAAAGAAGAGAATGACGATGAGCCCAAGTGACTGGAGAGCCCCAATCATTTGCTGCGACCAGGACCGTTGAGGAGTCGGCCGTGGCTGTCCTGTGCTGGGCCAATATCAAAGGTGGGCAAGCAGTTAGGTTGGGTAGCAAGTGCAGCTGGGCTGACAAGCATTGACACCTCTTGACCTCTCTTCACTGTGGGCCACAGTTACCGACCACAGCCAGCTGAGGCCCTGTTGTCTTCCTTGTCCTTGCTTTGACCTTGCCCTGCTGCAGCTGAAGCAGCATGTGTGGCTCGAACACTAGCTACTCACAAAAACCATTAAGAATTGATCCAGATCCCCGCCCCCAAGTGCCAAGTCCTAACCGTCCATAGCACGATTCTGAAGCAAAAGCCGAACTCCCCGAACGTGCCAGACAAAGTGAAGCAACCAAAGGGTCTAAACGGTCCACTGTCTTGCTCAAGGGGGCTTTATTTCCCAGATGTATGTAATGTATCTCAGTCTGTAACTCCACAAAGTCATAAAGACCATGTGGGTGTTACGCTGGAGAGTTTTGTATAGCGCACTCACAGCCTAAGCGGCTTTCGGTACGCATTCGGTAGCCAACAGACTTCGTCTCATGCAACAAAGAGAAAGTAGGAAGCATAGCAGAGTCAGGAGAGCAGTTAAGGTAGTGAGTAGCATAGAAGTAGCAGCTCAGGACCGCTGAACAAGGTGTGCCATAGTCGGCAGTAGGAGGGAAAGTAGTTGTCGTTGCGTAGGAATTGTGGAAGCGAGTTCCACAGTCCAGGACCTGCAGAGCTAAAGCTTCTGTCGCCAACGGTCTTTAAGCAGAGGAATGGAACAGCTAATTTATTGTCCACACAGGACCTGAGGGCGCCAACAGGCTGAAACTGATGCAGCAGTTCAGCTAGGTATGGAGGAGCCAAGCCGTGGCGGGCCTTGTGGGTCAGCGTAAGAACTTTCAGTGGACTTCGCCTGCACTTATTCAGCTTCGCTGGACACGAATGTGAAAAGGCTAAAACTCACCATAGGCATGGTCAAAGCAGAAAATGCAAATTACTATGCTAACAAAGGGGAGGGAACCGAGGGATCAAAAGTCAGATGGCTGACAGTAGGCAGGAAAAATTGAAGGCAGGCAGGATTAGTCACCCTAGAAGCAATACCCAGAGTGAAAATCAGGTGACAATCTAATTGAACGACACGAATAGCAAATACCAATCCTACTGAGGAGTCATGCGTGAGTATAGACCCACTATTACAATGAATGCCTTGTCCTAGCATAGGCTATAAGTTGGCCACCATTAATGCAGAACAAACAAGCTATTCTACAAATCAAATGCAGGGTCGGCTTGTTTATCCAGGCACGAACATACACACACATATAATTTCTTTGCATGTCACACTTCAAGATGGACCTATGTGGGGGAAGGCTGGTAGGCAAACCTGAGAGAACTGCCACGGCTACCATAAGGAATGCTGAAAAAATAATAAGTCCAGCAGCTGTCGGCGGACACATACAGTGGACACGGTTGGGTATCAACTATCTGGTAATATCTTACAATCATGCAATCAGATTTGCAGCGCTACAGGTGTGTGATTGGCTGAAAATCGGCTCAGCTCATAATTGACTGGGCCCATCGGCAGATGTTACGGTCGGCACAGGCTACCGAGTGCCCACTCACTGATCAGGCTGTGACCGCAGTCTGTCCTGCTGTATCTGCACTCGGTCCGACCAGAGCATATAGATAGCTCTGTTAGCTTTACACGGCTAGGGAAGGCAGTGGACAGCTAGTGAAGGGATGCCCATTTCCAGTCGAACTCGAACACAAGGCGTTCGAGCACTCGTTGGGAGCATGGAATATCAGTGGCTCACTACCAGCCGCTGCAAGCGTTCCACGCTGCACAACGCAATGGGCTCGACTTTTCCAAGCAGCTGTAGGACACACCGCAGAGCGTCCCCGTGGCCCAGTCTCCTCAGCGCCACGCCACAGCGTCCAAATGCTGACCGGTTATAGTGGGGGGATATATGCGGGAGTGCGCCAACAGTGCAGATGCCACGGGAAGCTTTGACTCTGCAGCTCCGAAGCCACGAAGCGAAGCTCTGCAGAAATGCAGCATTGGCTGCCAATCGGCTGCACTGCCTGCTGTGCATACTCAGGGGCATCTCAGTGCCATGGAAGTGGCAAATGAGGAGCAGCGACCAGATGTTGAGGCCTAGGCCTACCCATGCCACATACTATATGTTCTAGCTGCAATGCACATCCACCTCGCAATCATACCCGGCGATATCCGTGTCGTCCTTTTTGAAATCTAGCTGTCTAACAGCAATAATAAGAATCCAGCATTTCCATAGTATTCTAAGAAAACCGGGTCTCTAGTCTAATCACTTCATGTCCCAGTGTCGAGCCGTTGGAAGCTGTCATAAGCAGCCAGCTAGGTCGAAACAGGAAATATATATATACTAGCTGATTTAACAGCCTCTTTTGCATAGCGAGGTAAGAGCCTTTACAGCTATCACCACTGCTTGCTGCTGCAATAAAGTATCGCCCACCACAGAATTCGAACCCACGACCTCGGTCGTGAAAAGCAACCGCCTTACCTAATGTGCCATAACGGCTCACTAGAAAGTCCCACTTAGCTGCCCATACAATACTTTAACAGGGACTGGAAGAGAAGCATACATACTGCTTAGCGATAGAAACATGCACAACTGCAGCATGTAGAGGCACACGAAGGACGATTAACATAGTTGCCAGTCGGCCTATATGCAGCTTACCGATGAAGATAAAATATGAAGGCAGCGAGAAGATACAGAAGCTCGTGGCAACACTGGACTCTGCTTACCCAATGGGGCAGGAAGATTCAGATCTCCCCGAAAACGTATGTCTTCTGGAACTGCTGCTTTCACGAGCTCCTCTAATGTCTGTAATGAGCAACATCGTTGCTGCGGTGGCGTATATGCAGTACAAGCATGGCGTAGATGCATAAAAAATGTGCAAGAGAATACATGCAATATGGCTAACAAAAACACATACCACTACATTGTATGCAACAATCAATGTGAATTAATATCACGTGCTTATGTGTGCTGACACTGTGCAAATCACCTCTAACCATGTCATACTTGTTGACATTGATAATGCTACCATGAACCATTCGATCATGCTTCTTTTACTGCATAAGTAAAGTATTATCGTATTATAGTATAAAGCATTAGATTATCTGAGGGCACTATACACTTTTAGGTCCCTTCATTCTATGGCTCCAGCCTATCTCTCCGACATACTCCCCCATCAGGCCAAGCATCGTAAAACCCGCTTTTCGGAAAACCTGACCACATTTAAAAGGAACTTAAAAACACCTATTTAGGACAGCATTTAGTGGGTCCCTGTGATTCGTCCTTCACGTGCTTATGCGTGCTGACACTGTGCATGCTGCCACTAACCACATTTGCATGCTGACCCTGTGCATGCCACCCCTAACCATGTTATTCATTTTTTTTTTCAAGCATGATTTTACTAACCATTCAATTGCATTTCCCTTTGCAGCAAATGTAAAGCGTCTAGAAAGAGATTAAGTTCTCTGAGGCGGCAATTATCAAATGTATTATTATTATTATTATACAAATGTATTATTATTATTATGACCAGTGGGGGTAGGGGACATCCCCACCGCAGCACGGGCAGATACATGATCTGCTCTATACCTGGGCCCAAACCATAACCAAAGACGAAATTATGTCCTACTCCAGTTGGATGAGCAACATCGGAATGGCACTTGGCAATCTTGCCCCCTACATGAAAATCTCGCTGTGTCCTGCTCCCTGGCTGAATATCATCACTCTGCCATAGTAAATAAGGGATAGTTATCATACAGATGCACTGGATTAACATATCAAACTGTATGCATCCCATTGTGCACCATGTATGGATAGGATGGGTGCAAACGATATAGTAAATGAAAGTCACTATGATCATAACAAAACCACATTACAGATGGCTGAGAGCAATGCAAAAGAAACGAAGTGGTAGCTGCCCCAATAGTATAGAAACTACATGCAAAAGCACAGCAACCCATATTTAACATGAAGGACTTAGCTAGGCATCTCTCAGCTTTGCTTTTTAAAAAGCCTCTCACCAGCAATAGTAGCACTATGCGAACCACAGCTTCAGGAATACATGATAATTATAAGAAATTTGTATTGCACTCTTAGAAAACTAAACCTCCTTAATGACATTTTACATATGCAGCTGATAGCACAACGATAAGGAGCTGAGACGAGGTACTGTTTGCAGGTGACTCCACTCAGCCACGTGAACTTTTCACCCCACCCAAGCCACGAACAACATGTCAGCGATTGCCACCAGAGCTGTTTTTATTGGAGCAATTGAGTAACTAACTATAACTTAGCAGGATTCACTAGACCAGGCACTTGATATATGATATGGCCAGCTGGGAGTCACCACAGCAAACTTGTCCTTGTAGTGCAGCACTCTCACTATGAATCAAAGGGTGCTGCCATTTCCCGATCAAGCAGCCAGCTGCACGGCAGCCCACGAGATTGTAAGCACCCTTGTTATCATGCTTACGATTTCATTGCATTGTTTCCGAGGCCCCTAGCAATCTTGGTGGTTTGGCATCTGGACAGCAGTAGGCAGCTAGCTCATCATGCAACCCTTCAATCTTCAGTGAAGGTTCTCGGACAACATGGCCAGTTACCGACAAGACCGAGTATTATTTGTGTCTAGGGTTCCCCCAGCGCTAATGTTTAGTCAGTTGTTATTGGGGCATGCGACTGTATTATAAGATGGCAAATAAAACTGTCATCACTCCAGTGGCTGGCTTCGAGATAGCCGTGGGACCTGAGGAGGCATACATGGGACGACTGGGTCTGGGGGGGGGGGACAATGCATCAACTCTAGCCTCGGTTACAGCTTCACAATCGGTACGTGGTGCACACTAAGTTTGAAAATACCGGGACCAATAGGTCGATGCCTGACTAGGAAAATAAGAATTCTTCGTGCTGACATAGAATCACCTGTGATCCAGATCAATGGCTTTCTAATTAGAATAATGAGGCAATTGTTTTCCTAAGCTGCAAGTAGGGTTATAGAGTAGACAGGGGGATGCCTTCAACCACGATAACCCAGTGAGCAGCACAAAGAGTGCAGTTTATACCGAAGTTGACAAGGGATACCAAGCCTTACAATGGGGCATATATTTCTTTCTCAAAAGCCTTGTTCCGACCGGCATGGTGACACCAACCAGGTGCCGGCTGATGGCTGTCGACTTAACATAGAGAAGAACACACCATCAATTATACTATAAATGCATGATCAATACCTAGCATAAGTTAAAATACTATTTACAGAGCAGACAATTGTATTAGAAAGTCGGACCTCAACGGATTTTAATAGCCTCACTTATACGCAGTCGAAAGCAATCCTCCCGGTATATCAAAGGCTGCCCTGGTGCTACTTCGGGTAATAAGAGAATTTTCTACGATGCCAGGCCAACTAAAATTTTGCACACCAAGTGAGAATATTTATTGACAGCCCAAGAACAAACGTGTGTACTGCTGGTATGTACTTACTTAGCCTACAGTCACCCACCAGTATTCTTAATGACCTCACTTATCTGGCCAGGTAGAGGCCACAAGCTTGTGCTTGCCTCAGCAGCCTATCGATATTGCTGCATAATCGTTCTAAGGGGTAGCGATCAGGCGATTTGTCGGGCCACTGCATCAGGTCCACCTACACAAGGTTCGTCAAAAAAGTACTCTACTCAACTCGTTTTTGGTCACGCAGTTTAATTTTAGATCCCAATAACTGCTCAGGGGTTGTTACTTTAAGGCAGCAAGATAACAAAATTAAGCACACTGCCAACTAACTGCCAGCACGGTACTTTTTTTATGCTACGGCAGCGAAAAACCTTTTAGAAGCTTTTGCTTTGTGCTATGGGTCATCGTCCTGCGGCCAAATTCAACCGTTACCCAGAAGTGCATACCGTTACCCAGAAGTCCCATGTTGTTTACCAGATCGATGTTCAGAAGTTGGTCCACGAGTCCACTAAGGGTAAATTTTCAGAAAATACAAATATGCAGTTATTTTAAACCACAGTTCACTTGAACAACAGCACAAGCTTTCCACCTGCTGCCATTCAACCAGCAGCAATTCGTGTTCCGGGTGCTTGCTCAGTGGTAAGGAGCTCACATTCCAAGACATGGCTTGCCGGTTAGAGTCCTGAAGCAGGCAATAGTTTTCTCTTAACCCAGTGGTAAGTTGCTTGTACCTCAGGACCTATGTCATGGCTTCGATATGTGCAGCAGGCAATCCTGTATTAACCTCTGAAAGCAGAAGGGGAGGGGTGATAGTTGCTAAGGTTCTACTGCTAATATATAAACACGGCTGTTAAATAGCTGGACTTTAATTCTGAACTAGCTGACCATGAATCCGTATGGCATTGCACTAGACCAGCAGCCCACCCTAATCATCCAGCATACTGCTAGTCTCATTCAGGTGCAGAACGGTTGACCAAACACACTAAATACACACAGTACTTACACAACCATAGGTTTAGCCAAGCATCCGAGGCCGTGAATTGACATCCTTACCCTAATCTACATGTGTGGAGGCTGCATTACTAAGAATAAATTAAGTCTTACACAATCATAGTTCATAACGGTTGGACAGTACGCAGCTAAATTTTGCAGAGCTTTCTTTACTGGGATCGTGTGCCAGTTAGTAGAGGGGAGGGGGTTGCAGCTTGGTAGTCCATCTGCCATTGCATGGCAGAAAGAGAAAAGAAATGCTGCTCAGGGTGGTGGCAGCATACACCCAGTCATTAAGGCTGAGTGGCATAGCAAACCATTTAGCAGGCATGTTGCAATTATTCGGATTTGCGGTACCAAGATAATGCATTTGTAACGAGTGCTAGGGGAGACCTAAGCCCACTTCTAGAATGTCATCAAGGCTGCAAGACAATCAAACCTGCTCTCGAACATGGAACTAGACCTAAAGAAATCAAGATGCCAACTGATTTGATTCTCATCTGATGACATATATCCGATACGACGATCGACAGGGTTGACACATGTACCACTATCTGGAGGTCATCTACTTTTAGAAGCATGCAGCGCTGTCGGTCTAAGAATAATTGTAGGGCTTCAACGAGCTCTATGGTAGGTGGAATAAACATAAAAGGCTACTTGCTCACTTTAAAAAAATCTTATGCCCACTATGAGTTGGCCACAATACCTGCTGCTTAAAAACGGTAAGGCTGTGCTCACAGTAGGCACAGTAAGCTGCACAAGTGTACGAAGTGCTAAGCTTTTTAAGTTATGGCAGGCGTAACCCTAAGAAAGGAACGCTTACAATAACTCAGGCCGGTGGCATTGCTGGGGGGAGGGTCTGGCATGGCATGTGCTGTTCACTGGAATCAGGACACTGGCTGAGCCTTCTTCCTCCTACGTAAAAAACAATATAAACATCGATATAACATATTTTCTAGTAGAGTATTAGTAAGCAAGCAAATTACTGTCAATGAAGCTATCATAATGGGGGGGGGGGGTCAAAGCAAGACGGTCAGTTGCTAGACGAACAGTACTGCTCGAGGTAACAAGGTATAAGGTAATTTGATCAGCCTGCATGATAAGGTCAACCAGAGGGTCAACTGCAGGTGGCTGGTTCCCAGAAGCAGGGGGCTTCGTGGCCAATGCTGCAGTCGGCTAGTCACTGCTGCGCCCCTCAAAGACTAGGTAAAATGATTATAACAAGTGGCACTGTGGCACACATGAGCACTCAGGATGGTTCATACGGATGAAGTGCATAGGATCATAGGCATAGGAGGCATGCAAATAAGGTGAAGTGCACAGAAGCCAGAGGTCCTGCTGTGAAAGAGCAAATCACTGGGCTACAAGCCTCTATAGTGATCTAGCGATCACAAGCAATCTAGACAGCTCTAGAATCGCAGGCCTAGCTTGTCAAATGGGATGAGGGTAGTCGAACGAAGCTTGAATACGGGCAATAAAGAAAGCCTGAACTGCTGAGCAATGATTACCCAAAGTGCTAGCTTGAAAGCACCAAGTCACACTGTAACTTCGAGTAGAATTAAGCTCAAATGAGCTACGCTGTCATCGAGGAAAGAAAGTGGTATGCTTGGAGTAAAACTCACAGGATTTAGCAGGGTTATACCATAATATAAAGTTTGGTGGTACAGCACTGACACCACCAGCATCAAAATGTTAGATACTAAACTTAGATGGCCCCTGGACATAGAATGATGATAAGGCCACACCCCACAGGGTATACCATGATGGGATGTATCTGCAGTGTAGCAATGTAGAAAACATTCACGATGAAGGAGCCCCAGTGCCATTGCATCACCCTTTGGAAGTAACGACCTGCATAACTAGCATAGTGGTTGTCTTGTGACATGCAGGGACAAACGTGATGGCTGATCCGTTATGAACACTAAACCAACAACCAGATTTGCATAACACAGCCGGTATTTTACACAACCATTTCCATTTGCAGGAGATAAGGGGAATAAGAGAACTAAATTCTGGACTCAAAATAAATATAATACATTTGTATAGCACCCTAAGAGAACTTAATCTCTATTCGGGTGCTTCCCAAATGCCACAGGGCTCGAGCCCACGACCTCGGCCAGACCTTGGTCAAGGCAAGCACCTTAACCACTGGGCCAAAGCAGCAAGACTCAGACCTTATTTGATTCGGAATACGGATCCAGACCCCAACAGAGACACACACGGAAGTGCTTACAAACCACCACGACAAAAAAGTAGTAGCTGCAACAGCACGACCAGGACAGCAAAATTGAAAATGGCAGGCAAATGCCCACATGGTGGTTTGTGCTTACGGGAACATTCAAATTCGAGATTACAATTACTCCATTACTCCACTTCTCGCCGACCTGCACTGGCTACCAGTCAAGCAACGGATTGACTTCAAGGTTTTGTCGCTCACTTTTAGGTCCCTTCATTCTATGGCTCCAACCTATCTCTCAGATATACTACCCCATCAGGCCAAGCATCGTACCACCCGCTTTTCAGAATCCAACAGTCTGGAAATACCTCATACAAACCTTAAATCCTTTGGAGACCGTGCATTTAGTTCCTATGCTCCCAAAGCCTGGAACTCCCTCACGACCTGCGTCAGAACATCCCCTGACCTGACCACATTTAAAAGGAACCTAAAAACACACCTATTTAGGACAGCATTTAGTGGGTCCCTGTGATTCGTCCTTGATGTGCTTATGCGTGCTGACACTGTGCATGCTGCCACTAACCACATTTGCATGCTGACGCTGTGCATGTCACCCCTAACCATATTATTCATCTCGTTTGTTTTTCAAGCATGATTTTACTTACCATTCAATTGCATATCACTTTACAGCAAATGTAAAGCGCCTAGAGAGAGATTAAGTTCTCTGAGGGCGCTTTATCAAGTGAATTATTATTATTATTATTATTACAAATCGATGAAACGGAGTACACAATAAACAAAAGACCACAAAATCAAGTGCAGGCTACCACAGACTACTCGTGACATTTTCTCCATGCTGCACTCTAAAATAGAATGTGTGACAGACCCAAATGAGCGAATAGTAAAGCTTAGCTGATGGAAAAGCTGCATTTAAATAGTGGCAGAAAGGCCTTGCTATCACCAAGGCTTGCATGGGCATTAAATAATTGCCGGCTGCCGGAATTGAACCCACGAACAGGGTCACGAGGAGCAAGCATCATAATCCTGGGCTAAAACCTCTGCTCTGCAGAAGTCCTGCCTTGCCATGCAACCCTGAAACCAATTTTCTCTCATTCTCTCCCTCTCCACCTCTTCTGTCATGCTACATCCCTCTCTCTTCTCTCAATCCCTCTTTGTCTCCTCTCTCCACTCTGCCTTCCTCCTCTCTCTCCCCCTTCTCTTTTCTTTCCATCCCTTTATGTCCTCCCTAATCTTTTCTTTTACCCCTCTCGAATGTTCTCTCCCTCTCTCTCTCCGTCCTCTCACCCCTGTCCAAACACAAGGCTCGTGGGCTTCCCGGCTCGGGCAAAAGACTGCTGACGCAACCTCTCCTTGATTATGAAAGGCACGTGGTAGCAGGCTAGCAAAGAAGTGGTCAACAAAGACGGCGATAGGCCCATCGCTCTCCTACTCATGACAGCCGTATCAGCATTGCCTCTAACCTGTCGTACGAAACAATGCACGAAATAGACCGACAAATCATATGACAGCTGCTAGCCCTTAAGCGAAGCGAAAGACTAATGCATTAGTCAAGGCGACGACTTGCGGGGGGGGGGGGGGGGGGGGACGAGGGGTCTCTCCACATAATAAGTGGCCAGACCCGCATCGCGAGGTCAGCCGCCAAAGCGCGCCGTCAGTGAGGTCAGGTGGTCGACAATTTAAGGTTGCTGCGAGAACAAACGCGGCCAGCGCAGCAATGGCCACCGCCGCGAGGGCGACTCGGCGGTAAAATGGGCGCAGAGCGGCTCGCCGCACGCCGCCGCCGCCGGGCGCCCATCCCGCGGCCAGACGAAGACGGCCTGGCGGCAAGGCCGCGCGGCCATCGACCGAGAGAAGCTTACGCTGTAGCCGATGCTTTTCAGCATGTCTCGCTGGTCGTGCGTCCGCGGTCCCACGTGACGCTTGCAGAAGTCGTCCGTCGTCGGAATGAGTCGAGGCGCGGCGGATGAAGAGCCGACGCTGCGGGCCGCGTCAGACGAGAGGCGAACGGGCGGTCCGGACGCGGCAGCCCAAGCGCGCGACGGCAGCCGAGCTCGTCGTACAAACGTCGGAGGCGAGCTCGCAAGCCGTTCAATCCACGCGGAGGAGCGCACGGCGCCATTCGACCGCCACGCGCTGAGCACTGCGTGCGCCATGGTCGCCCGGCAGCTGCACGAAGATAGAGGCAAGGTCCGGTGCTCGCTGGGTGAACGTCAGCCAGCCCCCCCACAGCCCATGCGCCCTATCCGAGCGGAAGCTAGGTCAGCCAATCGCAAGCGACTCGAGCGCCAACGCCCCCTTTACTCCGAGCCCGGGCATTGATCGGGTCTTATATAAGGGTTTGTTACTCGATTCGGCAGCGCAAAACTCTTATCTGTACATAAGGCGTATGAATTTAGCCGAAATTTAACAGGCCGCGTCTTCAAGTGTCCGCCGACCGTTGATAAACTTTGTACCGCGATGGCTTCCTCCATTAACCGTGTCGACGTTTTCGTGAAAGATTACCTGCTATTCCGGGGCTTCGCTAATGCACTGAAGGGATTTGAGGTTGACCTGAAGAATGACAAAGACAAGGGGTTTAGGGTGAGTCGGTTAGTTTTCGTGCTCGCTGTAACGCCGATGCATGCAAGGTGCGCGGCTGCGTCGGCAGCGCAGGATATACCTTGGCACATCTTTTTCAGCGGTCCTGAACTGCTACTTCTATGCTACTCACTACCTCAACTGCTCTCCTAACTCTGCTATGCTTCCCACTTTCTCTTTGTTGCGTGAGACGAAGTCTGTTGGCTACCGAACGCGTACCGAAAGCCGCTTAGGCTGTGAGTGCGCTATACAAAACTCTCCTGCGTAACACCCACATGGTCTTTATGACTTTGTGGAGTTACTGACGGAGATACATACATACATACCTTTCGTGAAGGGCCTTTCAACAACCCACAAGCTATGAGCTCTTGCTGCGCTGCCGCCGCCGCCGATTGAGCTGACCGACGCGATCGTTCCCGGACTCGCGGCTGGGATGTCAGACGAGACGAAGTCTGTTGGCTACCGAATGCGTACCGAAAGCCGCTTAGGCTGTGAGTGCGCTATAAAAAAACTCTCCTGCGTATTTTATGACTTTGTGGAGTTACTGACGGAGATACATTACATTACATTAGCGTGACGGTGCCGAGCTGGCTCACTGCCGGGGGGGGGGGCCCATCTGATCCAGCTGCCACCTCTGATTGCTGCCGAGCTCCCTGCTGCATCAGCCGCAGCTGCAGCAGTTGCACCGCTGCCGCCTATTGCAGCCCGACTTGGTCAGCGAGCAGCTCATGGCTCACGCTCACAACTTTGAGCTGACCAGGCTCGTGGAGTACTGGTCGTATCTTGATCGACGTATGTTCTCGAGACTAGAGTCGCAGCACCAGACCAGCACCCGCAAGCTATACAGTAGCCTTCTCAAGTACTACCTGGTGAACAGTATACAGAGTGGTAGGTAAGCGTCATTCAGCTTA
Source organism: Cristatella mucedo (assembly GCA_009760855.2). Taxonomy (NCBI): domain Eukaryota; kingdom Metazoa; phylum Bryozoa; class Phylactolaemata; family Cristatellidae; genus Cristatella; species Cristatella mucedo. The sequence goes on along the minus strand of WPIO01000147.1, from coordinate 213,517 downwards.
TGCGCTTCAACTGTTACTGCCATCGAAGTGCGAAGAGAAATGGTGCTCTTGTTCCTAGTGCATGTACATAGTCGGTTTTAGTGATGATGAGATGTCGTCCGATGCAACGAAACACATTCGTGTACACGTGCCGTGCACGTGAATGTGTGCACGCACCAATGGGTTTGTGTGTGCCACCGATGAGCTTGACTAAGCTAAGGCACTAAGGCACTTAAGGCTAAGGCACTAATAATAATAATAATAATAATATTGCACTTGATAAAGCGCCCTCAGAGAACTTAATCTCTTTCTAGGCGCTTTACATTTGCTGCAAAGACTCAGACTTAGACTTAGGCTAGGGCTCATGCAGCAACATGCCCCAAGAGAACTTAATCTCTATTCAGATGCTTCACATAGGCCTCTGGGCTCGAGCCCACGACCTCAGTTAGACCTTGGTCGGGGCGAGCACCTTAACCGCTAGACCAAACCAGCTCGGCATACCGAAAGCCGCTTAGGCTGTGAGTGCGCTATACAAAACTCTCCTGCGTAACACCCACATAGTCTTTGTGGCACTGTGGAGTTACAGATCGAGATACATTACATTAGTGTACCACCTCCCCCCTTACGAACCGAATGAAGGCAGCCGAAAGGAGGAAACCTACAAGCACACTTTGAAGTGCCTTGCTTTTTAGTAGTGTGAGTAGCCCAGTTGCCAAGGCTAGCATTCCTCACTTGCAAGCGTTGGGGCATACTTGCAGTGGCTTGCCGGCGCCGTAGCAGTCGGCAGACCGGCTAGAGCTAGCTGCCCAGTCCATCAGCTAGGTCCAGGCAGCTGTCCAGAGTGTGCTGCCATCTGCTCACCGGAAGTGGAAGTGCAACAGACGTACCGACGTTTTGGTGGACGTGGGCTCACGGTCAAAGCTCTAGGATTTCGAGTCGCTACATGGTCGGACACGTGGACCAGCCGCTGCTGCTGCTGAGTGCTGCTCACATTGCGTGGACTTGACCGACCGTCGGCTGTCTTCGTCTGTCACTCGGTGTCTAAGGGTGAACTAGCAATGATGTTCCTACTGCACCTTAACCGACCGACGAAACAGGAGAGCTGGTGTAGGATTGCCGGATCTCCTTTTCGGAAGTTGTGGGTTCAACAAATTGCTCTGTTGTTGCAATTAAACAATTGGTGGTGGAAGACTAGTAGACCACTCCAAAAGCCGGCACTGTCAGTGACCTTGGCATGTCAAATAGACCGGGAAAACTGGCATGAAAGGTCATGTATGGTAGTAGTAGAAGCATCATGGCAATGTTGAAAGTTTATATTCGAAGACTCTGCTTGTGCTTTCTCGTTTCTCCGTCTGCCTTAGTCACATCTCGCACGGAACCGACAGACTCTCTGGGCAGTATGGAAAATCTGTAGCTTTTAGAATGTCTTCCCGAGAACCGGCTTGAGTGCGCATGGTCTTATGCTACTTCTGGTAAGGGCCACTGCTGGCTTTCCACGAAATGGGCCTGGACAGCAGAGAAAAGGCAGAGGTTGTTAAAATCAGCCGCACTTCAGGTCAGCTACGACATCGCCCTGTGATCATCGTCAGTCGCTGTTGGCCACTTCTGTTATCGTAGCAAGCATGGAAACTGTTGGTTTGAGTTTTGCCTGGCGTGGCCGATTTTGATGGGCTACTGAGTGCTAGCCTTTGCTTATGGAGTGTCGCTAAAGAGACTAAAGTAAGATGGGCCTGGGAGTATGTCCACTGAATACTCGTAATAATTGTAAGCCATTTGCCTGGCACCCCAAGATAAATAAATCTCTTTCTAGGCACTGCACATATGCTGGAAAGGAAACATCTAATTGGTTAGCAAAACAATGCGCTGTGGCAGAACGCATAGGCACACGAATGACAATTCCCTCGGAAGGAGCAAATGCTGGGAGAAAATGGTGAGTTGTAGCATCTTGTTGTCAAGTCAGGAATGTCATTACCTCAGTCGGGAGTGAGTTCCAGGCTTTGGGAGCATAACGGAGGGACTGAACGCATTGTCTCTAAGTACTTAAGGTTGGTTAGAGACACAGCCAAGCAACTGGAGTCTTCTGAACTGGTGATACAATGCCAAGCTTATTGTGGAGTATTTTAGATAGGTTTTAGGAGCACAAAGGAAATGGGACTTAAAGTGAGGGACAGAGTCCTGAAAGTCGTTACGGTCCTCGATGGGAAGCAAGTGCACGTCGGTGAGAAGTTGTGTAACGTGGCAGTTGCAACGTTCACAACAGACAAGCTTAACTGCAGAGTTAGGCACCAAGCAAAAGCATCATTTTGCACTGTCTGGAGGAACTGCTAGTAGTAAGTTACAGAAGTCAAGTTGGGATGTATCGAATGAATAAACCAAGTTGACTGGGATATCCTTATCTGAGCAAGCCTGAGTTTTTTTCAATGGTACATCGCTGAAAGTAGGTAGGCTTGGTTGCAAAGCAGAGGTGGTCGTCTAGTGAAAGGTCACTTTGGAACAGGACGGGCACCCAGATATCTTGCTGAGGCTACAGGATATGTGCTTGCCTAGCCCATATTACGCTTTCTAGTTTCCGAATAACACCAGGTTTGCCCATAACTTTTTTGTTGGTTTTATCGTCATTACAAATTTGAGAAAGATTGGTGCCAACCAATTGCAAATTGTCATCAATTTATACTGTAAAAGAGTAAAGCCATAGAGTTTGCCATACTGCAAGGCAGGGACAGATGACAGCACAGGTACAGCCTTGTGTCGTATGCATACAATTGAAAGCCTAGACTTTGGTTGGTAATCACTTCGACAAGAAGGAGATCGTAAATCATGAATACATGTGGACTTCAAAAGTGAGCCCAAGTGACATACCATACCTCAGAATCTCACTGAATGACAACGGCTATTTGTATTAGGCTATTGGCATCGCATGTACTAGAATTCTCGTACTACTATTAATAATGATGCACTTGATAGCGGCCTCAGAGAACTCAATCTCTTTCTAGGCGCTTTACATTTGCTGCAAAGGGAAATACAATTGAATGGTGAGAAAAATTATGCTTGATAAACAAACAGCATGAATAACATGGTTAGGGGTGACATGCACAGGGTCAGCATGCAAGTGTGGTTAGTGGCAGCATGCACAGTGTCAGCACACATAAGCACACGAAGGGCGAGTCACAGGGACCCACTAAATGCTGTCTTAAATAGGTGTGTTTTTAAGTTCTTTTTAAGTGTGATCAAGTCAGGGGATGTTGTGACGAAAGTCGGGAGTGAGTTCCAGGCTTTGGGAGCATACGAACTAAATGCACGGTCTCCAAAGGATTTGAGGTTTGTACGAGGTATTGGTAAACTGTTGGATTCCGAAAAGCAGGTGGTATGATGCTTGGCCTGGTGGGGAGTAGATCTGAGAGATAGGCTGGAGCCAAAGAATGAAGTGACCTAAAAGTGAGTGACAAAATCTCGAAGTCGATCTGTTGCTTGACTGGGAGCCAGTGCAGGTCAGCGAAAGTGGTGTGATGTGGCACCTGAAATGCTCACGACAGACAAGCCTAGCTGCAGAGTTTTGCACCGGCTGTAATCACCTGATTGCACATGCCGGTAGGCCAGCAAGCAGTGAGTTGCAGAAGTCAAGACAGGATGTCACAAATCCATGGACCAACTTAGACGTGGTATCCGTATCTAAACAAGTCCAAATTTTAGCAATGTTATGTATCTGAAAGTAGGCAGACTTGATTGTGGAGCTGATATGGTCGTCTAACGAGAGGTCACTTTGGAACATGACACCTAGATTTCGTGCTGAGCGAGGACCCAAACCATTGCAATGGCAGGTGATAAAGAAGAACTTGAGGTACAATATATCAATCGCTGCCGACGGATGCAGCAGAACTTGCTTAGAGCGAGATTACCAAGATCAGTTTCCTGAGAAGGTTGCTGTTCCAACTCCCAACAGTGCTAAATCGATGGAGTGAGTGACTAGCTCTAAAACCTCTCAGGAACTTACCTGCTAGGTTTGAAGTTTTAAACCAAGAGTTTGCTGGTCTGCCACTACTTGTTCTAGTGTGTTTGATTGGTACGTCTGTAGTGAGACAAGGCAGTAGCTGTTGAGGATTTCCAGTCTAATGAGTGGCCTAACAGTAGCCTTTTTGAAGGGTGCCGAGGGCAAGACCTGAGACGCTAGGTCATATTTTGCATGTTATTAATGTAGGGAAGCAGGTAAATCTAGGCATTGCAGAAGGAGCATAATGAGCACAATGGTGTCCAGAGGGCTTGTAATCTTCTTACATCTAGGGAGATCAACTTATGAGATGAGATTGTTGGCGGCTTCACTTGAAGACGAACGAAAGCAAGCTCATAGAACCGAGTTTTATTGTGAGTGAGGAGTCCAGTTTTCTGGTGCCACCAGGAAATAAAAGAAGGCATCTATGGTTTGGTTGGAAGCTGATTGCACTGGGTGCTGACTGCCAACGATCTAATTCTGCTGCCCTAATGCCCCGGTGCACGGTTGTTTCTACTTGTCTGGTATTGGAGCTCTGCATAGTACTAACGCACTCGTGGACCGTCGCGCTTATATTGACATGGCACACAATTCCAGAATTCCAAGTGCTAGAGCTTTTATCTACCAGGAACGATACTTTTTTTTCTGTAGGAAATGACCAGAAGCTCATTATGACACACTCACTGGATAAGTAAATCTGTTTATTTGCTCAATGAGCCACCAAGGTCTTGAATGTGCAAAGTTTATCGCTTGACTAAAAATCCTACGAAGAGTCCCTAAACGGACCTGGCTAAAGTCTTTGAGTGAGGTTGGCCGGCTGTCTTAGGTCTGATTCTGATACTATGCAGCAGTATTAAGAGAGAGGGCAGATCTATAAATTAGTATAGCATGTCAGAAATAGTTTTATTTACAGGACAATAAATTTATGTAAATAGCATATCCCTATTAGTTTGTATGTAATGTAACTAATAGTTTCATTTATGTGAAACATTACATACAAAAGTTATGTAGTACATACTGTGCAGAAATTTTTCTTATGTCAGAATATTGAACCCGATCTGCCAGCACATTGTGATCAGCACCGTAGTACGGCTTTTGTGAAGAAATATACTCGGGCTTAACAGCCACTCTTGTAGTTCTATGCATTCATAGTCTTGCACGTAGCTCATACATAATTGACAGTGACATGCTTACACTTATATGCATTGTAGTGTTATAATATTAATAATAAAGTATTTATTTTGGCCACAAGTTAACCAAAGCTTTTTCTAGGCACTTTATATATGCTGAAAAGGAAGCATGTAAACAGGTTTGTTATAAAAGGCACAATTTCAACCCCCACAAGCAGACAAAGGAAATTCACATGAATAGAGCAAAAGCTTGGTATCAACTTGGCTGCGGTATCCTTATCAAATCAATTCTTGATTTCTGCAACGAAACGTTGCAGAAAGAGTAAATTATTGTTACTTTGAGCTGTGAAAGATCTTGCAACATTTGGTTTACTAATATCGATGGGTTTTTTTTATTGCATCAGAGCTCGATGCAATAAAATTGTTCATGATTTAACTTGTGGCATGGGCAGGCGCTGGAATGCCATGCTGTGGCCGAAATGGCACCGGTTGGCCGTGCACGTGTGTGTGCATCTCCGTTTCAAGGTCGGACAAGATGCAGGAGTTCTTTGAAAGGATGACTCCAGAGCTGTACGGCCTTAGTGACTGGAAGGACTGGTTTGGTAAGCTGCCTGCCGCCGAACCAGCAGCAGCGCGCATAGGCTAGCGGTCTCTCCACAGCAGCTGGCCAGCGGCCACGAATCCAAAGCAGCCTGGCATGAGCAAATGTGAGCGTTAGCGTGCTGGCTGCGCAGGGTGCTCGGGTCCAGTCCTGAAGGAGCATGCCGAGATCATTGCGCCCAGGCTTGCCCCATTACGCCCAGGCTTGCCCCATTGCGCCCAGGCTTGCCCCATTGCGCCCAGGCTTGCCCCATTGCGCCCAGGCTTGCCCACGATTATGCCAGGGAGGGTTGGCCATGACTTTTCTGCCGACGGCCAATGGCAGAAAAGTGGGCTCAGGGGGCTTGTCGCATGGAAGGCTCCTGACGCACGTTTTCGGCTCGGCCTGTCGGTCCAGAAGGGGCAGGCCCAGCCAGGTCTGCACTGCCCTGCCCTGCCCCCTGGCAGTGAGTAGTTGTTCTGTTTGTTTTTACGAGAGCTTGCCAAGCTGCAGATTGCCGTCCAATGGATCATGGGCACTGGCCTGAGTACTGGCGTCACTGAAACGGCTGCGCACGATTGCGCTCTCTCATGGCACTCGTATGCAGCAGCAGCAGGCATCGCGGTGCTGCCTATGCTGCCCCAGGACACGTAGTCCCACGTGGTCCTCTGTGGTAGATCGAGGCTGCTCTGTCACTAGATCTGTGGTGCTTTTAGGGAGGGGCATCTGGTTTTGATGGTATTAAGTTAGTAATAACAATTAGAGTCAGCACTCTAGGTCTAATTGCCAGCCTGTTTGAAGCTTAAAATATATATACATTGTATTACATCTTAACAAAAATCCACGTCTAGCCATGTGCTTTACATATGCTGCAGGGCTCAAGCCCATGACCTTACCTCGCGGCCAAACCAGGACGAGTTAGTCTTGTGGGTGGTGTGAATCTCTATTTACATGGTCGGACTGAAGTTGGAGCCATGCATCCAACTAGCCTAGGTCTCGTGAGGCTACTAGTACCATTTGCGTGAACCAATGCAATCTATCATATGATAGCCTCGCACCAGACGTGTGCGACCGATACGCCAACCGGCGTTCGATAGTGGTATTGTCCATGTATGGGTCACTTTAGCCACTCTCAGCTGAGAAGGTGAGTAGTACTTAGACGTTTCCCTCTTTGTAAAGAGTCGAAATGCAGTGCATTGCTTACGAGTCATTCTTAAAGCTGGCAAGATAATAGCTACGGTAAGTTTTTTCATTGCCAGGTATAACACGACTTCACTCCCCTCCAGTACGATACGAGTCTGTGGAGTACTGCGCGATTTCGTTGCAGTGCAGATCTGGCGCCAGGTCTGCAGGTGGCAGGAGCAGTTGCTAGACAACGTGGGGTCGCGGTGCGCCGACGGCAAGCTGACTGCTCGAGCGGAGCCTCCAGCCGCGCTCGCACAGTCACGCTTAGCGCTTTGCGCTCTGAGAGCTGCGAGGCCTGCATGCTGCCACCTGCTCCTTCCTTTCCGGCTGCCAGCTTCCGGTCTGCCGATGGCGGCAGGTCCTCGTCATCATCCTCTGCTGGCTGCCGATCGAGTCGCCTTTGCAGCAGCAGCAGTGGCAGGTCGCACTCGCCTGCCCCGTGTCGCCAGCGTCGAGGCCGTGCCAGCTCGTCGAGCTCCGGGTGAAGGCCGGGCAGTGCACGTCGAGGAGACGCTGAATCATCGTCGATTGCCATCGACCATCGGGCATGCCGATAGCTGTTGACGCATTATCCATCGTAGTTGCCTCTTTTAAAGTGCTTCGTCAGTTGCCGATTCTTCTGTGGGCGTGCTGGTTTGCTCATGCACACTTCTCAAGTTCACTGTTGCCAGTGGGCCAGAATAGACCACAATGCAGTGTGCCAGAATGTCGCCGCATTTGTCGGAGCGCTACCCTTAATAATCTCGAGCCAGCCTTTGAGTGCTGTTCATTTTAAACTCCACTGAGCAAAGCTGAAAGAGTTCGAACTTCTGAACGTGTTTGCGAAGAGGCAGGATATCACTTGCCGAATGCAACGAACGCTTGTGAAAAAATTCGGTGCTGTTTCTTTCTCAGTTTTTAATGGCACGCTCTCCAGCTGCATGTATCTGGAAACAATTTTTTTTGGTCATACCGAGTACCCCGGTAACGTCACCAAGTCTGTAGCCTCAACGTTTGACGAGCGAGCTGCTATTCAGACAGTCTCATGTATCATATCTGTCCCGTCCGCTCTTGCATGCCTCGTCCTCATTGCAGCCATACCGTACATAAAGCAGCCGGAGAGTGTGCCGGGATTCGAGGCCTTCTTCAGCAAGCAGTGGCAGGAAGCGCTGCTGCTCTCCGTTCACAACTACGTCAGCGTCACCATGCAGTGCATGCCGCTGCCGGCTCTCGTCTGCGCGGCCGACCTGATCGCCACGTCCGATGAGAAGGACGGCTCGTTTCGACGACCGGTGCGTGATGCCGTCGTCGGCAGCTGCAGCGGCTGCAGCCGCTCTCAGCACCCTCTGACCTGCCCGCTTTGGTGCGCAGGCGGCGGTGCCAGCACCGGCGGGCTTTGCTTTGGCGATGCTACGCAGACCGTCCGCAGGGTCCAGACTGCTTGCAGGATGACCTGAGCCGAAGGCGACCGGAGGGCAGCAGCAGGAGTGTCGCCGTGCTCAAATGTTCCGTGGAGCTGATGGACGACTTCTACAGCCTCACGCAGTATGCAGCCGGCAAAGGCAGGCAGGCATGCTCAAAGCAACTCGACCTGTGGCGAGCTTGGTTGTGTGTGTGTGTGTGCGTGTGCGTGTGTGTTGTTGCTTTGGGCATGGTCGAAATTAAGCTCTAACCCCCTCGAAAGGGATTCAAGCCCTCGGAAGAAGCACTGTCTGCCGATGGCCATCGAATGCCTGAAGCAATTGCACAGGCATTAACTCGCTACCATTCTGCCTTTGTAAAAAGCTGCAATTCCATTTCAGTACAGAGCCTTGCAAGCCAACACGATTTCAGAAGAGCGGAATGATATCGGTCTGATGATTGCTTTACAGCCCATCTCGTTTGGGGGTTGAACTGTAAGAGAAAGGGAGTGAGGCCTTGGTGGCGGTCTGCAAAGAACTGCTGTTGCAGTCCTTATTCTTTATATCGATAACATGCTGAACCTGTTGCATGCTTGCTTGCAAGAGCTTGGACGTCGACGTGGATGCGCCACTGGCTCAAGACTGCAGCTAGATACTTTCCTGGTACTTTTCGGACACTCCTGTGCTGTCCGGCTTGTGTTCATCTCGTCCTCGTGCGGTTCGGCCCTTCGTTAGGTGTAGGCAAAATGCCCCAGCGATGAGGAACTGGCTCCAAAAATGTGAAGCAAGAAGGTGAAGGTCGACTGGCTCAACAGCCTCATTTATATAGCTGCAGAAGAGCCTTAGAGGCTATCACCCGCTTGCAGGTGTCTATAAAGGATTGCCTGCTGCTGGACTCGAAACTAGAGTGGCAGGCCAACTGCTAGCACCTCCCAACCCCCCCCCCCCATTCGAGGGTTCCTGAAGTGCTGCCAAGCAGAGCAGAGCGTACAGTGTCCTTAGCAGCTATTGCAGGCCTGCTTGGTATCAGTGCTGCCGATTGATGTCACTGCTGCAGCCATGGCATCTCTCTCTCTCTCTTTCCAGGACGATGGCACCACTGGAAGAGGCCACCGCCACTTCCAAGTTGTCATCGAGTAATGTCAAGACGACTCTCTTGAGGCCCTTCAGGCCACAGAGTTCGTCAGCTGCAGCGAAGTCTCCTGCCATCAAAGACAAGCGTAAAGGCTCGGGCCCAGCAGCCGGTAGCAGCAGCAGTGGCAGCGGAGGAATCGGTTACACTGCGGCAGCTGTCGCTATCGTGGCAGCCGCTTCTGGAGCCCTCCAGCAGGCAGTAGCCATCGTGCAGGGTACGACTACAGCTGCTGCTGCCACCGCCGCTTTTGGACCCGGAGGCATCCAGCTGACCACAGCAAGGCCAGCTGTTGCTGCTTTGGCATCTGCAAATAGCAGTGGCGGTGGACCAGCAGTGACAAACGATGAGCCGGACAAGAAGAAGCCGTCCTTTTTCGATGTCTTAGGCAGAAAGGTATGTGGCAAGGCCTCCGCCCACAAATTTCACTAGTGTACCGCGAATATTGTATGCGCATCGAGGTCATTTCATCTCCTAAACGCTCAGGCTGAGTAGCCCTTGCCTCGTGCAACTTTGAGTATAGCCGTGATTGCTGGCAGCAGCGCAGCTACTGTAATGTAATGTAATCTATCTCCGTCTGTAACTCCACAAAGTCATAAAGACCATGTGGGTGTTACGCAGGAGAGTTTTGTATAGTGCACTCACAGCCTAAGCGGCTTTCGGTACGCATTCGGTAGCCAACAGACTTCGTCTCACACAAAAAAGAGAAAGTGGGAAGCATAGCAGAGTCAAGAGAGCAGTTGAGGTAGTGAGTAGCACATAGAAGTAGCAGCTCAGGACCGCTGAAAAGGGTGTGCCATAGTCGGCAGTAGGAGAGTAGTTGTCGTTTCGTAAGAATTGTGGAAGCGAGTTCCACTACTGTGCTTGTACCACCTGCCTGCTTTCTGGCCATCTGCTGTGCTCTGTCATCTGTCTGCCGTCTGTTATCAGTGAAGCCCATGTGCTGTGGGTAGTTAGGGGCACAGAGCCTTTTATGGGTGTAAACCTTGATGTTGCCCTAACCAGCCAGACGTAGCTCATTCCCTTCCTTCCACCCCATCCCCTTCCATCCAAGCTTAGGGGGCCGAAGGCTGTCAGCCCCTCCCTGGTTGGTTGGCTACATTCTATTGTGTGAGGGCTCGATTAACCCAATGGTATCTAGAATATATCAGTCCAAGAGTAAAATCTGTATTTGCTTGTGCATTTCAAATTCGAATCGCATATTGGTTACTGGTTACCAGAACCGTGGGACCTGAAAGTAATTCGTACCATTCCCCTAGCATCTCACGACTATCTGTATAGCATTGCTTGGCCGAATAGTCCATGTCCAAAATGCTTAGTGTGAAACAACCGGATATGGCAGGTGACAAGAAAGTTTCTCGTCTGACACTTCGACCAAACTGGAGTTGCTGCTAGCATTAATGGTTTGTATGAGCTAGCTAGTGATGCCAAGCAGTATTGTGAAGCTTTGTAAAAATGCTTTTTTGCAAAGTTTCTGATAGCATTTGGTACACATCGCTGTGGCATTGTTGTGAGAGTCACCCTATACAGTTTACTTGGGCAGTCTGTGTATCCATTTGTTGCACATCAAATCAGACCATAGCAACCACATTTCATAATTGTGATTGCAATGATGAAATGTTCCCACTTTGTATAATCAAACGCATAAGTATTTGGATACTTGGGTGTTGGATTTGTTCGATTAGCAGCTTTTTCTAACCCCTCTTCTCGACCGGAGCCAGGATGGATGTTTGGTCTTCTAATTATTGGATAACCAAGTTCGAATTGCAACGAAAATGATACAAGTTTTTGACAATGCATCTAAAATTAGCCATAGAGCCCCCATAAAGTCCTTAAAATGTCCAGAAGAAGCTTGTGGAAGTGACCCTTCACAAGTTTATACTGAACCCCGAAGCTATGCACGACCTGGAATTATACTGGTAACCCAGTAAACCCTATTTGTTTTTCAGGTGATCAAGCTTCATGGGGCGTAAAATTATAGCTCAAAATTAAAATTATGAGGCTAGACACTTGTGCAGTTATATTGCTGCTAGTCAATCGATATCGAAGAGTACGGTTGCCTAGAGTATACGTTTTTGGTTATGCCCGTGAAGATGTGTGAGCAGTCGCACACGGCAGAAAACCGAATTGACAATGCGGCAGTGTATTATAAATCCCAGGAAGCCACGGGGAGCCACGTGGTCGCCAGAGTAGGAAGCTGTCACAGTACAGTGGACCAAGCAGTATTGGAGAATTCGAGCGCAGAAAATGCTTCTCGGTCATCTACCTAGGACTAGCCAAGCAACGGTCTGCGACTAATGCAAGGTTACCGACAATTTTGTGAACTGAAAGGGAAAACATTCTAACGTGCAGACGATCGTGCCACATCCTGTCATCATCGAGGCAACGCAGAGTCTTGCGCACTCGTCCATTTAAGGGTGCAGCCGATGCCACTCGAGTTGAGTTTTCTGCCGACGAAAGTCGAGTGCAGCTGCCGAGCGTCGGCGCCGCCACCGCTGATGGCGGAGGCAAGCAGCAGCCGATCGTCCCACCGTTGGCTGCTGTTGCCGCCTCCACTGACAGCGCCGTCCGAGCGCAGCCGACGGTGGCGCATTCGTCTTCTACGGACGGCAGCGGTGCCGGGAGGCCGCCCGGCGGCGCCTCGCAACCGCCGGCTGTCAAGCGAATGAGCACAACGATGTCGGCAGCCGGCGATGATTACGCGGATCTTCTAGGTATCGAGTCGTGGCTGCGGCAGCAGAGGGGTTCCACCTCCAGGCGCTTGTCAAGCGGAAATTTGCCATGCCCCGCACCTTGCCTTAGCTCACTCAGGTGTTCGCTGGCTAATTTCCAGGTACGAGCCCGTTCCATTTGCTGAGCCAGGAGGAGTATGGTGAGCACGGCACCTCCGCGGTCACCCACTGCAAGTTCAGCAAGAGCAGCCACGCTATCGTCAGCGCCGACACGAGTGCCGTCGTTAAGTGAGACCTGCTGGCGCCATGGTTACGAGGCGACGCAGCAGGTGGCGCCTCGAGCTGTGCCGGCGCCGTCGTTGTCATTGCATGACGGTCTTTCTTGAGGGCGCACACAGGCGGCACACCTACTTGGCGTTTTCAGTCGTGGGCAGCCGGCGGCAGCAGCAGTAATGGCAGCGCCTGTCAAGGTCGAGCGAGAAGGCGGTGGCCGGGGCAGCCCGGTTCATCCCGGTCCCTACGGCTTTGCTGTATCTATCTTGCAGGGTCTGGGCACTCAATCCTTCACCTGTCACTGTTGCCAGCGTAGTGGCCAAATCGGCACTGGTCAGCGTGGAATGGGTGGACTCGGCAGATAGGCTGGTACGCTCTGCTTTTGCGCTCTCTCCAGTCTCCCTCTCTCTCTCTCTCTCTCTCTCTCTCTCTCTCTCTCTCTCTCTCTCTCTCTCTCTATATATATATATATATATATATATATATATATATATATATAGATATATATATATATATATATATATATATATATATATATATATATATATATATATATATATCTTTATCTCTTTATCTATCTGTCTGTCTGTTTATCTATCTATCTATCTCTTGCTTTCGACCCACTTCTTGTGAAGTTGTTTGCTTGCGTCAGGCTGTCCATCCATGGCCGGCGCACTATCCTTGTTTGGGTGGCATGCATTCCATATGTGGGCAGGCATCATGCTGTCCGTGTGTGGGCCCGACGGACGTACACCCGAAGACCGCCATCTTTTGGCCACCTTCGATAAGCATGCAATGTAATGCAAGCTAATGCAATGTATCTCCGTCTGTAACTCCACAAAGCCATAAAGACTTTGTGGGTGTCATGCAGGAGAGTTTTGTGTAGCGCACTCACAGCCTAAGCGGCTTTCGGTACGCATTCGGTGGCCAACAGACTTCATCTCATGCAACAAAGAGAAAGTGGGAAGAATAGCAGAGTCAGGAGAGCAGTTGAGGTAGTGAGTAGCATGCAAGTAGCAGCTCAGGACCGCTGGAAAGAATGAGCCATTGTCGGCAGTAGGAGAGTAGCTGTCGTTGCGTAAGAGTCGTGAAAGCGAGTTCCACAGTCTAGGACCTGCAGAGCTAATGCTCCTGTTGCCAACGGTCTTTAAGCTGAGTAATGGAACAGCTAATTTATTGTCCGTAAAGGACCTGAGGGCACGAATATGCTGAAACTGGTGCAACAGTTCAGCTAGGTATGGAGGAGCCAAGCAGTGGCGGGCCTTGTGGGTCAGCGTAAGAACTTTGCTCTGTATCTGTTGATCAACCGGCAGCCATCCTAGCTTTTTTAGCAAAGAAGACACATGGTCAAGCCTCTGGGACTTGAAAACTAGCCTCGAAGCCATATTCATAGCCATTTGCAGTGGCCTTGTTGCTTTTTTTTGGATGCCCAGCCAAAAGGGAATTGCAATAATCAAGCCGAGACAGAACTAAGGAGCTAGTTAAATTTTTTGCAAGGCCACCATGGAAGACAGTTCTTAATCTTAGATAGAGATCAGACGTGATTGCTAGCTGAAGCAGCCTTCTGAATGAAGCTTTTAAAATTTAGGCAGCTGTCGAAAATGACACCTAAATTTCGAGCACGTGGTGATGGTCGTACAGCAGCATCACCTATTAGAAGAGCACTTAATGTGTCCTATGAGCAGCAGTTCAGTTTTATCATCATTTAGTTTCAAGAAATTTTCCGACATTCAGGATCGAATGTCGGCAAGGCAAGCATTCAGTTTCTCAGTTGCTTCAGCAGATTCCGTCGGTTGGAATGACAAATACAGCTGAGTATCGTCAGATCAAAAGTGATATCCTATTCCATGGGCCCTAATCACTTTTTCCAGTTGTTGAGTATAAATGGAGAACAACAAGGGACCGGGGACGATCCCTTCAGGGGCTCTGCAGGTGACCGGTCTCGATGGTGAGACCTGACCCCCACACGACACGGATTGACCGCGATCAGACAAGTGTGATTTTTAATCACGCCAGTGCCCTGTCTGCCAGACCGATCGTTGTTCTCAATCGTTCTAGTAGGACATCGTGATCAATGGTATCGAAGGCAGCTGATCTAGCAGAGCTAGGGCACCTGACATTCCTGTCATCACGGCCACATGGAATGTCATTATTAACATGGAGGAGAGCAGTTTCAGTGGAGTACTGCCTCTTGAACCGCGATTGAAATGTTACTGACATTTCATTCTTTTCAATATGTGCTACCAGCTGCTTAGCGACACATTTTTAGAGCGCTAGGCTACATCTCGTTTCCCACAAAGCCAAGTACAGGGACTTGTTCCAGTGAACCATCAGGCTGCTGTAGACTGCAATAACCCTAAACGCACCTGAAAAAAGACTTTCCAGTTTGTCTCACAGCAGCGTGCTTACTGCTACATTCTACTGACGTTGGCTATCTTAATACTGACTGATAACATTCAATTAGCATGCCCTGTGCGGTAGTGTAGCAGCTTCTTAAGATCGTTGCACCCGGGCTTCGATATGCTACTGAGCTTTTTATTGGGCGTGGTTGGCAGATGTTGGTCGCTGCGCGCTCCACTTCTAGCTCCTCATCGGATGCGCGCCTGACGTCATCAAGCTGTACGACGTGAAGGAGAAAAGAACCGTGATAGACAAGAGCACGTCCAACGAAATGTTCATTAACAAGTAAGCAGCCATCTACTGACATCTGCTGCCCTTTATGGATAGCTGCACTGAGCAGCTGCTGCTGATCTTTTACAGTGTGTGTGTGTGCTAGTGCATGCGTGCGTCTGCATCCCGCCTCGACTGTCTGAGTTGGCAGAGCAATCCAAGTCGCTCGTCGTGAGTGGATCTCTGGAATGTATACATGTATACAAATGGTTACATGCATACAACATAGCTTATGCCACCTTGCAGGAGATAAAAAAAAAGCTCTTGTTTTGGTCCAACTGTCTTGTGTAGAGGAGCTCAAATGTGCTCTCGATGTGTAAATGTGTTGTGTCTGTACACGTCTTTTACATTATACTACTAATAGCATATTTAATGTATACATGATATATGTGTGTTTGTGTGTGTGTGTGTGTGTGTGTGTGTGTGTGTGTGTGTGTGTCTTGGGTGTTATTCTGGAGAGTTTTCTTGTGGCTGGACAAGGTAGTCGTTAGGGGTATTGCCGCTCAAGATAAAAGGCAAGTGACTGACAGGGGCAACGCACACCGCACGAATGTACACACATGCACAAGCACACAGAGGAGAAAGAGGGAAGCAGAGAGGCCAAGAAGAAGACCATCACATATCTCTAATCTCTTCATCAGAAGACAGCTCATAATTCGAAAGGTAAAAACAAGCCAATTTTAGCGTACCCTTGCTGCACCCAAGGGCTGCTGCTGCTGCATTTGGCTGCTGCTGCATGTACTATGCTGGTAGCAGTCAGAATAGGTTAAAAGGGAGTTAAGCTGACAGATGGGATCCTGCCTACGACCAATGCAGTGGCAGCCATGACATGTCAATAGTGTTGATGAATTATAACTGCTTGCTGTCAGAGCAGATCTGCTGCTTTTAGGCTGTTGATTTATTTGAAATGTCAATCAAACGTGAACATTGCTTCATGTGTTTGAGTAAGGTCTTCCCTACAGGTTGCTCGTTGAAAATAGTAGCACACTGCTGAGGCCATGCCTACGTCTTCACCATTGTTGAAGACGTGCAGGCAAGCATGTGTGCATACTTGCATATGTGTGTGTGTGTGTGTGTGCTTGTGTGTGTGTGTGTGCGAGTGCGCGCACATGCACACGCTCGCGTGTGAATGGATGCGCACGCGTATTAATGCTAAGGTCGATTTCTTTAGTGTTTGTGAGATGGGCATGGTAATTCGTGATAGTTTCGATCGATGCAGCCATGGTTGTTTCCAGCTATTTGGTCGGCCCAATTTGAACTTAATTCTATTTTGTGCTGACACTGTGCATGCTGCCACTGTGCATGCTGCCACTAACCATATTTGCATGCTGACCCTGTGCATGTCACCTCTAACCATGCTATCTTTGTTGTTCATTGAGCATGATACCGCCAACCATTCGATCATGCTTCCTTTACAGCAAATGTAAAATGCCTAGATAGAGATTGAGTTCTCTGAGGGCTCTGTACAAATTATATCGATTCCCTTAGACGTGGCTACAGCCTGCATGGTCCCTTACACGTGGCTACAGCCTGCATGGTAATTTTTCTAGTGCTATGTCTATTCTAGAGGCGATTGACTGGACTTGCAAATACTCTGTAAAAGCTGCGCATGGCTTCTGTGAGTGAACATGCTCATGCTCGAACTGAATTGAGAGCCTTCAATCTGTGCCGTGGCTCTGCACTGCTCCATTCGCAGGCTCATGGCCATCTCCGTCGACCCGGCTGGCATCAAATTCGCATGCTCGTCATCACAGACCATTGGCAGCAAGGACTCGGGCGAGCTCATGTTCTGGGACCTGAGGACGATGGAGCGTGAGGTATTAGCCTCTCGCTCGCTTTGTCGGCTGCAGCAGCTGCCACCGAAGCTCGTCGAGTAGACTGCCTGCCAGCTGGTGGCTGGCTGCTCCTGTGCGCATGCCCTCAGCACCTCGCTCTGGACTGCACAGCTCGCCATCTGCTATGCAAATTCACGCGATAGGGATGAAGGGATTGCACCATCTGCTGCTGATCACTCGTGCTTTGGGTTTGTTGCAGTTGCACACTGCCATCTACTTCTAGCCTGGGCACTTAATGGATACTCCAAATGAACCAGCACTTGTTCTTTCTGTAAGCTGCGATTATTTTTCTTTTGGAATTCAAGCATATTCGATTCAAGTGATGCTATTGTGAGTTGAATGCGATCGGTCAGCATTAGAGCACCAAAGAGTTAAAGAGTAATATATGAAACCGTGGATAAGCTGAGAAGTCTGAACGTGGCATTAACTGTAAGACAATTAAGACCTTGGAAACTAATTAGGCTTAACTGCATTGAAGGCTGTAAGAATACTTAAAATAGTTTATTAGAATGTGTTTTTGGCAGCAAGCATGCCGTGTGTTGCTCTTCCGAACCCTCATAGCATTTCTTGGCAGTGCTGCCGTTTGCAATCTTTCTTCTAGTGCCGAGCAAGAAACACTGGACAATTCGGCCATGGCATGGTGTAAAGAATAGCTAGGATTTTGGCTGGAGACAAAATTTGTAAAGAAGATTTCGGTGCCAAGAATCTGTAAGAGATGGCCACCGTTCGGTTCCAACTGATCAAATCATTAGGTTGCCCACATTTGTGAACCCAGGCAGGACCGTCATCAATGGCTGCCATGTCTATAGTTATGGAATGATTTGGCCATTTTTATTGTGCATTTGACATTTAACCCCCATTTTATATTAACTCCAGCTGCTTCCCCTCGTCGATTATTTTGTCATTTATGTGCAGGGATAGTGCTACTAGCTCAATAATGAGCAGGTCTTCTTGGATTGGTCGTCAGTCGAGTTTGGATTTGTGGGATTTGCATTCACTTTCAGGTCACCGACGGGTCATGCAGTTCTTATGCGTGCATGCACTTTTTCCAGCTTATGTATGAGGCATTAAGGCATAAGGCATTTAGTTCTTTTAGGATGTGATGCAAATTCTTACTAATTTGTTTCATTATTGTTGCCCTACGTGCAAAATGTTTGCCATGCTCGCGCACAAAGGAGCAGAGGATGATCATTCGTTTTGCCTTGTCCGGCTGGCCGACGATGTTTGTATTTCGAATGCAGTGGCCGCCTGTAATACTGGCTGCATGTTCACGTTTGACCTCGGGGCAGCATCTGCACGTGATGCAAGCACATGAGTCTTGAGCTGAGTATTCTGAATTTTTCAGTCGTAGATTAGTTTTCCTTGGAGTTCCCTCTGTTTTCGTTTTCACACAGTTTCACAATGCTCCGTCACCAGCCTTAGGCGAGTCTATGGTCTGTACCAAAGCTGCTGAACACGGAACATGTTTAGAAAAGTACCTTTTTGTAATTGTAGCAAGGACTAGGTGACAACGTGGGCATCACGGCTATGACCTACAGCTGCGATGGCCGTCTGTTGATTGCTGGCTGCACCGATGGCAGCATGCGGGTAGTCGGTAAGTAACTGTCTGCATTGTCTGATGCTTTTTTGCATAGGCACTAAGAAATGACTAGCAGCATTTGTAATAGTATGCAGACAGTCTGAGCGATTAGGAGTGGAGGCTGTAACTCTCCGCGATGACCTTGATCGCGAGAATCGCTGCTTCAACTTCAAGACACACACTGGAGTGAATCTCGAGCGCCTGTGCTGTCCTACCTATCATTTATTGAAGGGTCAGCAATCGAGACGAGTGCCGATGCCGCCGAGCTGCCGATGCACTCATATATAGGGCAGCCCAGGCTGCTGTTGCTGCATCCGCAGCAAAATCGCGATCGACTACCGGATTTAGTGGCCATGTTTGGCACGACAGTTGTCAGCTATCGTGATCATGCTGATATTGAGTCCGCTACATCCTGCTGGTCCTTAGCTACTGGCCGTATTCAAGTGCCTCAGTCATCTAGGGATGCAGTATATCAAGAGGCCGCCAAGCACTTAATTGCAACTAATTCGAGTTAGAAACTCAGTATTTTACTCTTTTTTATGAGAAGGGTACCAAGGAATCACAGCTGCTGTTGTTCTATAGGAGTGTGTGTCAAGTCACTACATCTAGCTTTATGCACGAAGCCTTTAGTATTTATTTTAGTATTTATGCCTCAAAGTACTCTTATATCATGACTCGGGACTCAAATGTTCTGCAACAAATATTCGAGTGTCTCACGAATGCGATCCAAAGACACGTCACCATGAAATATGAGCTTTATTGTGCTGTAAAATTGGTGGCAACTGGTTCAAGGAATGACCTCGAATGTGTTAAACACTTAGCCTAAACCATGACCAATCAGCTTGTCTTGTCATGTATATGTGCCATGCATAGTCACGGTTCTTGGAAAATCCCATTCTGTTGTTACTTTGCCCAGCCGCTGTACACTATCAAGTGCTAGATGTGCTAGGTATGCTACTTTAGATAGGAAACAGCTCTGTAGCTCTCACCGATGCATTTCTTCAGCAATGGACACGGCTTGATAAGCCAGATTTTGTGCTTGCACTGCTTTGGACCATAACAGTTCGAGACCGTGCAAGATGTCGCTGACAATGATAGCAGCAAACTTAATAAACTGCATTTTCCGATCAAGTGTGAATTCATGGTTTTTACTTTGCTTGGTGCACCAGTTAAAAATGCAGAGTGTAACACTTACAATTTTACAATTATAATCTCTAGTCAAGCTTTTTCATTACCCGTTGGTTAGTCTGGTTTATGACCCTACGACAGAGTAATTCTCAGCATCTGCCCGGTGCCCAGATAATGGCCTGGCTTCGTCTCACAGCAACAGCCTTCGAAAGACTACCCTTATGGCCTGACCTCTGATCGTTAATTCCTATCTTGTCGGCACGTTGTTGTGCCCATTTAAGGTCAGGCGTGACCGGAAACAGCTTTGTTACGGTCCTCAATATTTTTGTACAAGAAAATTTGCTCTTTAAGCAATGCCAACGCACCAAATAAGCGAGAACAGCTGAACAAAGTAAAAACGACCGGAAGATGCACATTTAAGCTTGTGCAGATGCATTCCAAGCCGCATTCCACCTTGCTGGCTTACCTAGCAAGCAGGAGCATTTTTTAATTGCTGTTCTGCTATGTCTAGCCGGGGTATCTAACCGTCGACCAGCCGCCCTGCCATCTGATCGTACGCCGGGCGGCACCAGGGAGGAGCCGCCTCGACCGCACGGCAGAAGTGTTGAGGCTGCTGTATGGGCTCGTGTGCTGCCTAACAAGCGAATGCCAGCCCGTGGGTGCAGAGGCCCTACTGTCCGTGGGTGCACTCGACGGTAGCCGTGCATGGCTAGCAAAGATTGCCTCGAGCAGCTGCTGGTGTGTGTGTTGTGTGTTGCGTGCGCACCCAGCGATCGCTTCGCAGCTCTGCCGCCGTCCTCCGTCGAGCAGATATCTCGTCGGGCTCGTGCGTGCGGCGCTGGAATGCGCACAACGGCCGCGTCTGCTCGCTTTACGTCAGCAAGGACTGCGCGTCGTGCTATACGGTCGGCTACGATTCGCGGGTGAGAGACAGGCTTCCGAATCGGGCTCCCGCGGCGAGCGAGCGAATGCTGCCCTTTCTCTGCCGGCGACCGAGCAGAGGAGGCCGCTTGTGAGAGTTCGATCGCTTCCGCTCAGCTCTACCAGTGGAGTCTCGTCGGCAGTACGTCCGAGCGGCTGGCTGCCGTGTCGCTGCACGAAAGCGCCGCCGGCCCGTTCTCCTGGTCGTCGTCGGAGAGTGTAGTCGGCCGATCGTCCCACAGCCACCTGCCACCTGTCGTCCATCATCCCAAGGATCGACTTTTCGTGCTCAACTCGCGCGAGACGCATCTGCTGTCGTGCGGCAGCCGAGGAGGATGCATGTACAGGGTGAGAGCCGCATCGGCGCTGCCTCTCGCTGGAGCGCCGAGTGGCAGCGCTGCGCGCCTGCCATCACCATTGTGCCGCGCCCGCCGCCGCTGGGTGAGCCATCGATCACCGGGACGGATTGCCGGTTGAGGGCAGCGTGTACTCAGGTGCTCTCGTCTAGCCACGGTGCCGCGCTGCTGCAGCATAGGCAGGAATAGGCTTGTCCTCGCCGGCGCCACCGTAGCCACGATGGCCCGAGGCCATTTGAAATAAAAATAAATATAAATAAATAAAAATAAACGTCGGCCGTACTTTTTTCTTTTTCCTGCTTTCGACGAGAACAAGTATCGAGAGGAGCACGCTGATCGTCGTCAACGAGGAGCGCTCGCGTGCGCGCACAGTTGCCAGTTGCATGCTCGCGTTGCAGGTCGACAAGGAGGGCCTGCTGGAGAGGACCATGGTGCTCGGCGGGCACAGGGCGCCGGTCGTGGCGGTCGACTGGTCACGCGGCGTGGACACGGAGACGTGCCTGACCGCCGACATGGCCGGCAAAATCCGACTGAGCACGCTGCTCAGCAAGGACGCCGGAGGAGCGACGCGATGACGGCGTGGCCCCTGCCGCCGCCGCCGAAGCGGCTTCACTGCCAGGCGATCGCAACAGCCGGAACTGCAGGAACATTCGCTCGATGAGAGCCGCCGGATGCTGCCGACGACGACTGGGCTGCTCAGCCACCGGAGGACGATCGCAAGGACGCTGGCAGCATCGCAGCTATCGAGGGCTATCTATGAGCGATCTGCCGTTGCCGAAGGGCGAGCACTTTCGAGATTCAGGCTGCTTTTCGATCCCTGATCGATCATGTGTAACGATCTGCTAACATCGATCATCTACCGAGTGGCTTTGCAGAAAAATCGCTCGATGACCGTGCGATGATGGCCACGAGCGGAGCCTCCAGCTGTGTCTTGCCGCCGATTCGATCGCTTGGAATTTCTCAGCGCCTTGTCGTCACGCCTTCCATGCCACGGCTTCCAATGCCGTCTGCTGCCGTGGCCTATGCTTTCTTCTCGTTTCTTTCTGGTGGAGGCTCCTAATTAAGGCTCCGTCATCTGGATGGTGCAATTTTTGTGGCTTCATGTTCCTTTTGGCTTGCCGTGTTCGGTTCAGCATGCCATTCGGAGCGGCATACCGATGTAAACTCGTTGATTCCAAGTCCACACGGTATTGCGCTCGGTGTAAATAAATGGCATTCCGTGCATGCAGTGCAGCTAAGTTTTATTCTTGGCAACGCACAAATCTCAGTTCTCTGCAGTTTTCCTTTGGCAGCCAGACCTTGCATGGCCAGGGCCTAAACTCTGCTGGTTGTTGTTGCCGACTTAAAGGAGTGAAATGCCGTGATCCTAGGCCGCTCAGCAGCTGAAAGCTATGTGTCGAGTGAGGCCTATAACAAATGTCAATAGGGTTAAGCAGCCAGCCGTGCTATTACCACGACAACACCATCAGTAGTCCCCCACTCTGTCCCTTACAGCCCTGCAGGCAATCTATTCTCTGGCTCAGCTCAGATAAATGATCACTCAACTTGATGCTTTTTCACGGTAGGCAATGCTCGTTTGACTAATGTGTACCTACTGTGGAAGTCTGTTGTTCTCATGAGGCACAGCATTTCTACCGAATTATTCAAATCTCACCGTGGCACTGCATATAGACCGATCATCATTCTGAGGCAGGTTGCAAGGGTTCACCATCACCTAGGCAGCACTGCCTGAGCTGGGGCGGCTGGTGGGTATTAGAGAAACATTGATATTGCCTGCTAACTATTAATTTCCGTTCATCCATTTGACCTGAATACCATAGGAATGCTCTGAGCTCGTGCAACCTGTTCAGCATTTCAGGTTCTTTGCTTAAGCACTAAGTGTTGCATACTACTTGGTAGGTTGACCCAGCTGCTGACTTGATGGTGCTATGTAAGTGCTACACTAAGTTGCATGATTGTTGCAGAGGGAATGTGATAAAGAGAGCGAGAGAGAGAGAGAGAGAGAGAGAGAGAGAACAATAATAATAATAATGCACTTGATAAAGCACCCTCAGAGAACTTAATCTCTCTCTCTCTCTCTCTAGGAGCTTTATATTTGCTGCAAAGGGAACAATAAAGGTTTGCCTGGTGCAGGACTCGAACCCACGACCGGGGGTCAAGTCACGTGCCTTGGACCATGAGCACCTTACTGCTCGAGTGCCACTGATTCACTAGCCAATTGATGGATATGCCCACGGAGGACTGTGCGGTCGGGGCTAGCTAGTACTGCAGTCTATGGCTGGGGGCCTAGCTGCAGAGTGTCGTCCATCGACGAGCAGCCAAGCGAGCAGCAGTGCTCCAGCCCTGCTTGAAGGTGCCTCTTATTTTTCTCTTTAACAAAGGATGTATTTCATGCAACTTAGCAAAGCAACTAGAGCAAAACTCTTAAATACAACGAAACCAAGGAAGCAACGACGCCAGTCCTCCTGCATAGGCCGACGACGGCAGAGCAGCACGCTGGCCGCCATGCTTTGGGCCGACCTATGGAGCTACTGCGCTAGCTAGCCCATGGCAACGGCACTTGTGCCAGCTCCGGAGGGCTGGACGACGTGCAAGCTGCCAAGCGGCTAGACTAGAGGACCCGGCTGTTCTCCTTGTTGTCCATGTCTGAGTTATCGTGTGCTGACACCATCACGTCCGGCTCCACGAGTGTACTGTCAGCGGTCGAGCTGCCTGCGTCGTCACCCTCCTCGTCATCGTCGTCAGCGCCGGCGTCGAGCATGAACAGGCGCACTCGTCTACTGTTGGACAGCAGCTGAAACGGCAGCGCACGGTGAGGCGCAGCGGAGCACCGCCGCTGCTGCGCAGATCCCGGACAGAGTCACGCAGCAAATTGCGAGCAATTGGCTTGCAGAGCGGGATGTCGCCGAGCGCACCAAGCTTCGAGAGCAGGTTACACGCCTGTTCCCCACAACAGCTTGCGTGTACGATGGCAACGGACATGCACAATGCAGAGCAACAGACCGCACGCTAGCGATCGGTGCGCTTGTTTCAGCCAGATTCGGCGAGCCTGTGTTCGAGCGACCGGAGAGCGCCGGAAACGACAAAACGAAGTTGGCATGGCAAAGCACAGACAGAGCTGGAGAAGGACTGACTGAGCAGAAGATTGAGGCAATGATGCATATGGTTACAGAACGAATTTAACGGGTAGCAATTGGCAGTCGGCTTCGCTGCTGGTGCAACCCAAGTCGAACGAGGCTAGTACCACGCAGTCAGAAGATATTGGATGCTACCAAGTTCATAACCGTGGTTATTCAAACCCAACCTCGTAAAAGGAATAGTCAATCGCATAGCGTAGAGGCCATGGAGTAATTAAAGACAGTTATGGACATCTAGTGGCCGCTAGACAGAGGCTAATGCTGATGAGGGGAGGAATGGAAGGGAGGAATACAATGGAGCGCTTGGGGGGGGGGGCAGAGGGAGGGAGGGAGGGAGGGAGGGAGGGAGGGTAGATGGGGTGCAATCGAATGCAAGGGGGCAAGAATGCCAGGAGCACGGTGAGGGAGGAAGCACCATGTGGGGGTGCTGCAATGGAGCACTAGGTGAGTGCAACAGAGCACGGGCATGTTCAACGAAGCAGTGTACAATGTGCATATGCAATGCAATGAAAAGGGTGTAATTGTGGTCGGAGGTGCAATGGAGCACCCTAGGGGGTGATGCAATGAACTCTTAGGAGGTATGCAATGGCACACGGTGACACCAGGCTTGTCGCAGACAGTCAACATCCAGCAGCATTTACTGTGTAAGCATTATAATGCTTCCGAAATGCCAACAGCTGAGACTGGTTAATTCATAGCTGTAGTAGCAAGGCACCACCAGAAGATCGCATTCACACACACACACACACACACACACACACACACACACGCGCAGGCACGTGTGTGCACACACACACCCATAGGCAGGCACGCACATGCAGGCCGTGTGCATGGGCACATCCACAGTTAAAAGCAGTGCTGCTGTCTAGGCAATGTCTAGGCAATTGTGCTATACTGAGAAGTAAGTGGTTTACGGTTTAGAGAGACGACAAGCAGGGAAATTGGGGTTTCAGTCCAGCAGCAGTAGCAGTGAGAAGACGGAATTCCAAATTCATTCTATCTTACCTACAACAATTTGGAGAAGCTCTGCCAAAATACGGCTGTGATCCCTGTGAAGTATGCTTATTAGTGAGCAGTACCAAAGATGTACGTTAGTGGGCATAAATAGTCAGTGGTAAAGTAAAAGGGCATCTGGGCGGGAATGAACGAACAGTGGTTTAATGCATAGTTACAACACGAGGTTGGCTAGTTTCGTGTTGCAGCATTTCATCAAGGAGAGAAGGTCGGTAGAAAGATCAAACAGAAGAGCATAGGACACAAGTTAGCTGCTGAAATCATCAATGTAAGAGAGATTTCTTGACTCTCACATAATTTTGGATGCCAAGATAAAAACGCTTTCAGCGGAGAATGAAATCCACATATGATCAGATGCTCAGAAAGGGGCTACCATAGGGCTAGAGATAGGATACAATCGTAGGGAGAAAATTAGGTTAAGGAAGTGGCCTTTTATGTGTGTGTGGGCTTAAACGTGAGCATGGAGGCAGAAAGACTCACACTTGAACTTGAAAGCGGCGCAGGTGACGACGGCTATTCTGCCACCAGGTTTCAGCGATCTCGGAAGTAAGGAAAACAGACTTTCTGGGGTAGCATCGGTGATGGCCAAGCAGTTTGTTGACTTCAGCAAGGTCTCAGTAACAGCATAAATGTCGAGACTGTCAGGTTTCAGGCTTTTAAGGACTGACGGTTTATTGCACAAACAGCAGGTATTCCACATGAACAAGTTCAAAGTGGTCACCGAGGTCAGCATTGGCTGTATCACTATTAGGTTAGAGAAATCACATTTAGCTGGATTAGAGAAATTCCCAGCAGCTAATGGGAGAACTTAGGGAGTGGTTAGCAGAATTAAAAACCGTTCTAATGGGAGAACGTGTGCTGTGGTTACTAGCAACCGTACAGATGTTAGCATGGTGCCGGCAGCCCCCCTTTGGTACCCGACATGTTCTATGGACGATGTCTAACTTGCATCTCCTGGCAGAGACATGCACTGCGGGCAAAGGCACACTACCTTTATGAGCACGAACTAAATCTTGGAAGGTGCGGCTAAAGTCTTATACTCGATTAAACTACCGAGAACTCCTTATATTATCTTTGACCATCTCGCTAACACACGTTGGAAATTAAAACAAGCACGTTTGGAAGTATTTTGACATACATGTGAATTTACTTTCAAAATCTAATTCAATTTTACTCAGACTTCCGTTTACTTAATGTAATGAAGGGCAAAAAGCTGTGCAGCTTCTAAATATATGCGCGCTGGCCACTACTTAATCACGCTTAATCAATACTATACGTGTGCCTTGCGAAGAGCGGGTCGCGGTTGCCAATGTAGTGGGTGCCTATGCCTTCTTGGACAGGCGATCTATCACGATGTGCAAAAATTGTGGCCATTCTACTACCTTCCTATCCAGCTTATGTAAAGTGCCTAGTTTTCTAATGGTGCTATGTACACGTTATAATTATTATTAAAAGCCTGCCTCAAGGAATATTACAATATTATTACCATATCACGATCGATGGTAACAAAATGTAGATAAAAAACAGCAAGGCAACAAGAGACCAAAGTGCCACGGCAAGTCGTACAGTGAGCATGCACGAGTGAGCTTGTCAAGCAGACGATTGATTGGCCACTGCTGCTTCCTTACCACACTTGCCACTTTTCGCGGTCCACTGACAGCTATCTGCTTGGCAGCCACGTTATCCATAACCTTGACGTTGCCCAGATCCACGCAATTGCCGACATTAAATTTTGCAGGTCTATACAAATAAGCAGAAACAATGCTCACGTGGGATGCGGGCCCTCAATGATGTCGGTGAATCAGCAGCGCCAGGCCAATCTAATGCCACCCAGACTCAATTTCTTAGCCCAGAGGTAAGGTACTCGTGCACTTCATCACTCAGGTCCTGCATTCGATTCAGGAAGGAAATTGTTCATTGTCCGATGCAAGCTGATGACGACAGCCGACCTCAGCCCTTCTGCTGCTATTTGCTAGCTGCCTTGTACCTTCGATGGCTGCATATCGCCTCACCTATGGGGTGCCCGCCAGCATTCGTACAAAGAAGCTGCGGTGCTGGGTCAGAGGGGGGTAGGGGTCTCCCATAGGCTTTGATCCCAGATAGGACCCGACCAAAGAACCAGGTCAAGCAAGCAAGCTATACGGTAGATCAACAGACTGTGAGACTGCAGGTGATACGTCAGGTGCATGACCTGGCACCAGAAACCGATGGCAGCACAGAAAGACAGTCAAGCTTAATACAGGTGCACAATCTGAGGGCTCTTAAGGGCTATCAAGACGACAAAAGAGGACTGTTTTTGAAACAAAGTGGGTAGCAGCCCATGCTTTCGAAACAAAGTGGCACATCGTGTAAACAGAAAGCAGCTGCTACACATGCATTATGGAAGTTCTTGCCTGGGAGCTCATGCATTAAGATAAGCTCTTATAGACAGTTTGCTCTTGCATTGTGAAAGTTCTTGCCAACAAGTGAGTGGAGGTGACCGAATCAGTATATGTCTGAAAGGGTATCTGTAACTTACAGGTGAGGAAAAAAAGAACCGGTAGCATTTTCAATGAGAGTAACTGAAAAAGCATTCACAAATCAAGCTTAATATACAAGTACTAATATACAAATGCAAAAGTACTTATAAAACCAGAGGCCAGTGAGTGCCTTGATTACATCAAGCCTATGACTGCAACAAGGTTGTTTGCAGATTGTTTGCTCACACCTTGTGGTCGGGAGATGGTTGCTGAGATGTACCACCACGACAGGGCAAAATAGTTTTCAAACGAAGCCAGCTTTAAGTGTCATAAATGCACTTCCTAAGCCACGAGTAGTTTCGGCCATTAACACCACTTCTGTTGTGTAAAACGGGTCATCGGTAAAGGATGAGGAGCAAGGTGCCTGGTAGTTGCATAACCTAATTGATAGTCTAAATTATATTCTGAAAACCGTCTAGGTATTTTTCGAAGCCAGTCTGGAAAAATACTTAGCAGAACAACCTTGCATGTTGATGTCTCACTAGTGGGCAAACCAGCAACCACTACTGTGTACCACAGGCTGACATATAATTAACAGCAGTCTACATATTCTATAAAACCAACCTAATCGTTACGGTCAAACCTAGTATCACCCTCATCATGGGAGGCATCAACCTTCCAGATTGGTTCATCTACCACCAATCCAGTAATATCTGTCCCTATTGGTCCTGCAGGCTATTCCAAAAAGACTTGTCATTAGATGAGCTCATTGCTTCTACAGTCACGACGGACTACTGTCAGCTAAGGAATATTGCCGAAAGCAGAGCCTGCTTCGAGAAGAGTATGACAGCCAAACTAACTCATGACCTAACATCTAGATTACGGCAGTTCTCTTTTTTATCAGGACTTCCGGCGTGTGCCCTTAATCGTCTCAAGCTAGTGCAACACTCAGCAGCTCATCTGGTCTGCAATCAACTGCACCACTTTTCTATCACACCCCTTCACAAAGATCACTGGCGGCCTACCAAGAGTCAAGCCGACGTCAAGGCTCTCTTTCTGGCCTACCGATCGTTCCAATCGCTTGCACTGGCCGACCTGTCCTTGAATCCTTGCTCCTCCAGTGTGCTCCCTGCACCATTTGCTCCTTGGCTACTAGTCGTCATGTCGTTATACTAAATTGAAATCTTTTGGGGATCAGGCGTTCAGTTTGAATCAAACGTACGTAAGAAACTAGCCTCCGGCTCCAGTCACCTCCACGTCACCACATGACTTGGCATAATTTAAATGTTAGCTACAGACGCAGATGTCTCCCTTAGCTTTCCCTGCGCTCAAGTAAACTTGTTTTTTTTGTCCACACTATACCTGATTCAGTGCATGGTGCGAACCAGGGGTTATACCAAGCAGTGGTCTAGAACGTCACCGTGCGCTTTTGCAGGCTTGTCTAAGCATGCTACCTTGTATGGCATTAACCCTTGCTTCCTGCTTCTTTTGCAACGCAATATAAAGCACCGGGATAGGGATTTAGTTGTCTTAAAGTGTCACAAGCAAGTTATTATTATTACATCAAGCGCTAAAATAAATAATGGTCTCATCATCACGTCCCTGGTAACGAGCTTTACTTATACATCTGTTACACGGCTGCTAGATTGTCTAGTGCTCTCTGAATAACTATTGCTTCGTACACCTGGTGCTAATGTCGCCCACTAATATACGATTCTTCAGGCTTAACAGCCCTACACACCAATACAGCATCGCATCAAGTTCGTGAGCTGTACCAGGGGGACACGGAAGCACATGCGAAATAATTTGTACCAGGCTTGCAATGCAGCAGTCGGAAATAGCTTTGGATACGCCTGAACGCCTCGTGACAATCGATGGCCAACAATTAGGATGGCAGCTTGAAATTTTCAGGAGGGCGAACCTTGGTCTTGCCCGAGCCAGCCAAGCACAGGGCATTGCTTCGCCAGCGTTAGGGGGTTCCAAACCAAACCGGAAGGGCCCTCTTTAGTCCTCCCCCAATTGCATAAGCAGAACGACTGCAGGATTGGTCAGGGTGGCCCGAACAATTCTTCCCACCGGAAGGCGAGTTGCAGAAGACGTGCCCAATCGTTCGGTGCACTGGCGGTTCGGCAAAGTGTTGAGACCACAGGCCAATGCTAGCCAGGAATGCGGCATTCCATTGTCAGATGCACAACCTCAGCATGTCTTTAATAAGAGTACTCTAGAGGACATCCACAGTATGCCGGTGCTGTCGCCCGGTGGATAGACCTCACCAGTGAAAGCTCAGGCAGAATCGGGAGGGATGGGGTGGGTTTAAAAAGAAACTGAGCACTGGACCGTGCCAAGCTGCCTTCCAAGCCAACAGTTGAAAATGACCAACGATGAGCTGTAGCAACCAAGGCAGCACGAAAGGATCATTGAGAGCCTAAACTGACCAATGGAAAGTGGGATTATTTTACAACAATGATAAGAAAGTTAGTAGTGGTGAATCTACTCAACTGCCTGGAATATTGGTGTTCTCTTGGTAAGACTCGTGCTTCAATTCAGAAATAGGCGAATTTTGACACACCTTTGTCTATAGCATTGCTAAGATTAATGAAGCACTGGCTCTACAACCGTGGCACTTGAGTCAGTCAACTCCCACCGCCAGTTGGGCTGATTAATGTAACTCTGTCTGCAGCCAGGCTAGCATGACTATCTTCGAATTCAAACTCAACATTTACTGCTTTGGAAATATCTGCAAGGATTCCCCAAAGAACAAGGCGTAGAGTTCCAGGAGTGACGCCATTTGATATAGCTGATGCAAGCTGTTAAAGTAAAAGTGCATGTAATATATGCTATATATCGGTTGTCTCGTTTGACACCTACTGATCTCTGCGTATGGCTGATGCAATGCTCGTGACCACTAACTCATTGATGCTGCAAGGAATTAGAGCTCGATTTCTGCTCTAGACAGCAAGTTGACGAGAAACCGAAGTACAGGCCCTTGTGGCTAAGCGCTATGCAGGGAGCGTGGCAAATCCAAGTTAGGCACAGCAGTGAACATGGCATTTTAACATCCAGTACGTATGCCATTCCGAAAAGCTGTGTTGGGTATAGAACAATCGATCGAAGACTGATTGCCTGGTTAGGCCCAGGAGTGAGGTGCTTGACTATATACAACGACCCAAACGTGTGAGCTCAAACACTGTGGCATATGTAAAGCACCCTGATAGAGATCAAGTTCTCTCACGGTGCTATACAAATTACTTCTATATAGTAACGACTCAGCCTCGTCGGCCACACTTGTGCTGCACACAAGGCAAGAAATAGCAGGCAGCGCCTGCACAGAGGGACTCGCAAAGAGGCGCTCTGTGCAGACCGGCCGGGGTGGAGGATTATCGAACCGCCACTTCTGGCTTCGTTCTGGCTTTGAATGCAAGCATTTCTATCCTCTCGCTTAGGGAAACGGCACAAAGGGCTTCATCACGCTAGATGTCGGGCATCCCTTTTGCTAGGCGGTCGCTGCCTGGACTATGTGGCACTTCAAAATGCTTCAATCAATGCTGATGATCCGAGATGCCAAAGGACGACCCCCGGCAGCACCAGGCTGAGTGGGCTGAACAATAAGAAGTAATAATAGACATAATCCAACCACTGCAAACTATGAGCTATA
This sequence comes from Cristatella mucedo, assembly GCA_009760855.2. Taxonomy (NCBI): domain Eukaryota; kingdom Metazoa; phylum Bryozoa; class Phylactolaemata; family Cristatellidae; genus Cristatella; species Cristatella mucedo. The sequence goes on along the minus strand of WPIO01000147.1, from coordinate 182,448 downwards.
GGGGGGCACAAGCAAATCGTTATCTATCCTACGAGGCCGAGAACAATGAAGTGACTCGTCCCGGGTGAATGAACAAACGGCCGAGAACAATACAGTGGCTAGTCGTGGGTAAAAATGCGATAACTCAAGGATGAATCGAGGCCTCATCTATCTTCAGGCTGCAGCCACAGCTGCTGCTGACTTGATACAGCAGCATGGCCACCAGAACTACTGCATTCTTGCAGGCTAGTATCTTTGTCAGTACAGTAGGCTGTAGCACACAAGCTTAATTAAGCAATAGCTAAAGCAAGGGCATAGAGCCGGAATCAGATAGAAAAAAAGTTGCGTGCTGTGCCTCGTTTAATGCCACTGACGAGCTCTTGCTACAGGCTGAACATCCTGTTTTCAGTGGCACAGCACCTTCAATGGATGCTATAAAGTACCCGCTATCAGCTCTGATTAAGCAACAGCCGATCGTAAGCCCGCGGGGCAAAGCTGTTGTAGTACACATTCGTTATAATGTACCAACCAAATTTCATTCCATTTTGCTTGTGTGCTCTCATGCAAATGGGCTCCAAAGAAGCTGACCATTAATGGAATCAACCTGATTCCACCACAAATCCACAGAGAACCGGCGGCACAAACCTCCAATTTGCATTGCATAATAAACCACACTATCGTTCAAGTGTACCCACACAATTTCGTGCCATTATGAAACAAACATAAAATATATAATTCACTTGTGTGGGACTTCAAGAGAACCTAGTCTTTATTCAGGCACTGAATATATGCCACATGCCTCGAGCCCACTATCCCGGTTGTTAAAGGCAAACATCTCTGAGCTGAATATCACTAGCCTACAAATGAAAGCTTAGATTCAGACCTGACGATTTCACTAGAAAGAGGATTTCAATTCTAATAAGAAAAAAACCTAAAACTAATCCCTGGAGTAGCCTAAATTAAAAACAATTCACCTGCTGACCGGTAATCGATGACAGTATGGACTGAAATCTTTCACTAAGATAGGACCTAAACCATTCTAGTGCAATGCAAGTGCTGCCCAAATGAGCCGGGAGAGGCACTCAAGAAGAACTCGGTCATCAAAGACAATAAATAACCCAACCCAGAGATCCAACAGATCTAGCAGTGAGACTCCAATGTTTTAATACACTGTAAAGGCAAAGTTTTAAACAGAGGCTTGTTCTAAATCCCAGCTCCCACACCCCTCTGTTGCTGATGAGAGCAGCTGCTGCATTCACTTGTCTAATAAGACCAAGCCAAAGCCTTGCTGAATAAATATCATAATAGCATGCTAATTTTTGTTCAGCACGACACGATACAACTACATTCTGCCTTTGCATGAATATAGCACAGTATAGCTAAGGCTGCAACAGCTGAAGCTCAGTCAGTAGCCAGAGGCCATTGCAATGATGACTTCCTGTATCCCTAAGTCCTCCTAAACGACCATGGCATATGACCCCACAGGACTGTCTTACAAGCAGCATCAGACTGTAATAATAATATTAATAATAACACACTTGTATAGCGCCATCAGAGAACTTTATCTCTTTCTGGGCACTTACACGCAAATGAAGCATGGTCGAATGGTTACTTTGACCAATGATTGCTGAAGCTCGACAGTTTATGAAAGAACGAAACTTGTTGGCGAAGACCTTTGCCACAGCCAGTCATCATTGACAGAGGTAAAAAGCCCTGAGGCTGAGCATAAAACAAACAGTGGTTTCGACAGCTTCAACCTTAGAGCGCTGGACTAATGACCCAAAGACTGCAGGATCATTACCTGCTCGAGAAGAAACCCTTTGTCAGTGCTCAGTCCATTGGCTATAGAGTACAAAGGTCACCAAAACAAGCCAACAACAAAGGAAGAAGAACAAGACAATGTGAAAAGCGACCTCGAAAGATAACCTTGAGTATGAGTAAACACAGCACAAAGCCAGAGAAGGAAGAGCAAACAGGCAAGGTCAGTAATGGAATCTGCTCTCTATTCAAACTTAAAAAGCAAGGCAGAGAGCACCGATGCGTGCATTCAGCAGAATCAGAAACAGGGATGACGAGACGAGAGCTTCTGGTTAAGAGCTACACTCTGGACTGGTTGCCTTTTCATACGTAGGTCTGCTGTGGGCCGCGTTCTCGTGCGCTTGCAAATAGAATAATTCAAATTCAAATGCGACGGAGAATTAAAGAGCGACAGAAGACTCAGCCTATACGACATGCTGCTCAAATGTGCAGCAGTAACACCAAGCGAGTCTCAAACAAAACTGCTGCATCTTGGCACGTACTCGACACTTGGACGTGATAGGTCACAGCCATCGGGCGGCACCACTGAATAGAACTGCTCGGCACCCTCTGGGCAGATTTCATCCAGAGATAGCTGCACCAGCACGGACTCACTGGACCCAACCGAGAGTCTAGCTGCAGGGGCAGCAACGGTTGGAGCACCGGTGCCGCCGATGGCATCGGTGAGCTCCGACCTCCGGCAGAGCAGCAGTGCAACCGTGCAGTCCAGGCAGTGTCTCACATCGACGACGGCATATGTGTTAGATCTACAAACAAATGAGATGCACAAGCACATGCCCGAAAAATCCGCAACAGCACAGCTAATACCCGGAAAATAACAGGCAGTAAGACGATGGCTGAAATCTCTTGATTTTGCATTCAGGGTTCAGAATTGTGCAAGAAAATAACTACTTGCACGACGAGTGACAAAATGGGATAAATTCACTTGGTCGAAACCTCTATACAATGCATTGTCTTATGAGTAATATTGGCAGTGTTCACACAAATAAGGGTCAGCCTAATGCTCACTGGATTCACGGCTCATATACTGTTTTAAAGATACTTGTCAGCTGCAGAGGATTTACGAGGTACAACTCGGCCTTCAGCAAACGTGTGCTGAAGCTTACTGCAAATCTAGTTTTGCTAATATTGATAGAGATTCTGGTCAATAGAGAAAGAGAGAGAGAGACAGAGAGAGAGGAAATGTGTGTACGAGCAAACGAGAGGAGGGAGAGAGTGTGAAAGGAGAAGGTGACAGAGAGGATACAATACAGTAGACAGAATGAAGGGAAGACAGAAGGGAGAAGAACGAACGGGCAGAAAGGTACAAAGGCCGAGACTACGAGACAAATGTGTGTACATATATATATACATATATATATATATATATATATTTATCTCTCATAGTATTAGTCATAGTCTAAGTCATATATATATATATATATATATATATATATATATATATATATATACATATATATATATATATATATATATATATATATATATACAAGTATATAATAGAGAGAGAGAGAGAGAGAGTAATAGGGGTGAGTGCAGGGGGAGTAGAAGGAGTGGAGGGGACAACAGACAGAGCCAGGGAGTCAAAGCAAGAGAGATGGAGGGATTCAGTGAAAAGCTGGAGAGGGTGAGACACTGGCACCGTATGGCAGAGGGCAAGCTGGTCTCGTGGCAACCAATAGATCTTAGTGCAAAGGCCCTTTCACTTGCACTTAGAAGCCGAAGGCAAGTTCACCAATCCTGCGGCATTCTGTAATTCTACAACTGATGGCACAGGTGATGCATTCCACACACTGCATAGCTGCCTGCCGTCCGGGTTAAAGCTCAGTCAATCGAGTAAATGACTAATTCCGGGAAAGTGAATAAAGCTCTGCACAATGTAACTGCCATTTATTCAAAGTGACAGTTGACTATTCAGTAGTTAAGGAGGCTGCTGAGAAATTCACCTTTAAAGAGAGTACCGGCACTAAGAGCAATGAAGTGCGAACAATCGCTGTCGCGTAGTTACAAAAGGCAGAGCCAAAATCTCTTCAGTAACTTATTGCTACCCTGCCACCTGCCGAACACACAGGCACTAGTTTCAGTTAGACCCCTTCTGCACAGGTGACTCGCGTCTGCAGAGCCCTAACTTCTTATCAGTGCATCCTTCTACGGTAGCTGCCAAAGCCGCCGCATGGAAGCAAAGCTCCAGTGGGTGCTAAATACTTACAGAAAATAAAAGTGGCCTCTGGTGCCTAACCTGAGTGATGCCTGTCAGTCTCTCTCTCTCTCTCTCTCTCTCTCTCTCTCTCTCTCTCTCTCTCTCTCTCTCTCTCTCTCTCTCTCTCTCTCTCTCTCTGCCTCTCGTGATCCTTATGCCCCCATAGCTATTTGCCGAATCCGGTATGTGTTGGACAAATATGGCCAGATTCATGCCCGTGGTGTCTCGCAACCACTCAGCCATCTTTTTCAGCCAAGACTTAACATATACGATGCCAGTTGTAATTAACATCTAACATTTAACATTTTAATTAACATTCAACATTTAATATTTACGATGCCAGCAACCACACCAGGGTGAAGCAAGGCCGCATTTGCCCCCCCCCCAAACAAAAGGCAGCGACCCAAGCCACCCCTCCCCTACCATCAACAAGGACGAAATTGCATCCCACTAAACGAGCAAACGCCAAGTTCGTTCAGAATAAATGCAATGGTTGTGCACTATAATTGTTCACTACTTGTGAATCCTCCAGATGAAAAGCAGGCTTCGCCTCTGAATCACGCACAAGCTTAACAATGCATGATCAGCATGTTGATATTTTCTGTCAGATGCTTGATGACTCCGAGCTTGCAGACGATTTTCTCAGGGTCTCCAAGCGATGACACTATGACAAAGGGATATGGCTGATGTGGCAAAGCTGGAGATCCTATCACAGTCCCACAGTCGGCAGTCTCTAAGCATGCTTTCGGGTAAAGGTAAGTATACAGAAAAGTAAGCAGGTTGAGGCAGAGGCCACTGCTGACGAGCAATATCCGATTTCTTTTGCTCATAGGAGATAACTTACCAGAAGCGTGACAGGACGTGGGTAGGTAGGTTATTAGAATGAGCAATAGCCAAGACATTTGCACTGTTGGCTTGCACTATGCGACTTCACATTTGGTAGACTGCATAGACTCCACATTTGGTAGTGCCCTGCAACCCTTCCGTGAGCGAAAATCACCAAGCTAGGTCACATAGTGGTAAGACAAGCACATTAGCAAAATCAGGATAGCATCATGGCAGGGAGAAGGTTAGCTGCAATATGATAGCCCAGTCTAAGCACTGCCCAACGAGAGGAAATTGCAGATGAATCAAGCAATGATCTCGACCAATCAAGCCATGAAACTGAAATCTAGCCCGACCAATCGTGGATTGATTGTGTTTGTTAATGCTAATGGGGAGCCCACAACCCATGATAAATTCTGGCATGCCAGCAACCACCCCAAGGAAAACCTTTTAGTTGTTGATCAGCAACAGCAATCTTCAGTAAAAGCAAGTTGTCGGTTAACCTCCCATCCCCTTACTCTCTAGTCAAGGGCTGCAGACTCTGAACTAGCACAGTAGCAGTTAGCCGAAATCACTCAGTAGGCAGAGCTACCACCCAAGTGCAGCCATCCAGCACCATCACCACCCAGAGCATAATTATCTCGCTAGTTACACCGAAAGTGCGCAATACACAGCAAAACAACTGGCAAAGGTAGCAGCTGCAGCAGCTAATTATCCGGTGGCTTCTGAGTGTCCGGTTGAGCAATCGAAAGTAACACCTAGCAGGATGTCACTTTCGAAGCTACGCAGGGTAAACTGTCTTTGGTCCACAGCTAATTCCCATCTACCTAGAGCCCTTTCAAGTAATCTTGGACCACGTCATCACCCACCACTTTTATGCTACAAATCGAACTTGTCTGGTAGATGGCAGTAAGATGAGAGGCATCATATTGAACGAGGGCACAATGAAGGTCTGGGTAACAAACTTCCTGCTCTTGATTATGACAAGAATTCAGAGCAGTAGGCCACGTGCCACTGGATCGCTTTTAGCGAGATCATTGTCGGCATCCGAGTCGTCAGGAATAGCCGTCTGGAATAGGTCGAACGGCGTTTTTAGCAAATATTTGGTTTTCTTTTATCTAAATTCGAAAGCAATTCCCAAATCTTGTGCTGCACAGCTGCAGGGTCTTGACTTATTTCGACTGTATCATATCATAATAATATTAATAACAATACATTTGCATTGTGGCCTCAGAGAACGCGATCGTGTCATGTATCCCCAACTGTAACCACAAAGCCAAAAGACTATGTGGGTGTTACACAGTAGAGTTTTCTATAGCAAACTCAAATCCTCAGCGGCTTTCGATAAGCAAGGTGTAGCCGACAGGCTTCATCTCACGAAACAACGAGGAAGCGAGTCGCAAAGCTAAGTCGGGAGGGCAGGCGAGGGGGTGAGTAGCATGGAACTAGCAGCTCAGGACGGCTGCAAATGGCGTGCCACAGTTGGCAGCAGGAGAAAAGATGTCGTTGAAAAGAATAAACAATCTTACGACTAAGCAGGTCGTAGCAGGTCGTTGAAAAGAAGAAACTATCTTAAGACTAAGCAGCTATTCGTGGACTGTAAGTCCATGCGTCCACGGTCTGGCTTACTGCAATTACTTATATGAGGAGCAGCTCACTAGCTGAGCATAGGTCCGAAATGAAATCGAGTGGCCGGAAGCCTGGCTATAGCAAGCTTAACGCTATCGATGCACCTAACGAATTCGAGGCAATGGCCCATCTCAGATAATCACTGGCTCCTAGGAATCGGATATTACCACATAACACCGAGACCTGAATGACAGCTGTCTCAACACGATGAAAACAGTTTCTCTTGCATTTTAACGAAATGCTAAATGATTAGGGTTAAAGTCTTTGTTCACTCTGGAAAAGCTTACTAACAATATGTCTCGGCGAAAACAGTCGCGATCGCTACATGTACTTACAGCACTCACGACATTCTGATAATATGCTTTCCCGTGGCTACATAGGAGGCATGACTGCTGCTGGGGGCGGGAGAGAGCTTGAACTACAGATGCAATCGTAAGACGACAACGCGATCTGACGGACAGTCAAGCCACACCGGGCACTCCGCTTAGGTCTGTCCGTCCAAGGGAAGTGGCCAGCGGGTTCCCTTCCCTATGCCAGCAGGCGGCCCGATTTCCCTTTCCTGTAGCTGTCGGATGTTTCCAGTCGGACGCCAAGTTGGCCTTTGCGGGAAGTTGGCCTTTGCGGCCTCTGAGCCTGAGCATCCGATTCTTCTCGCTGGCTGCGATTTAGATTCAAGCAGCTATATGCTACCCAAACTCGACAGAAATCTGGGGAGTCTATTCCTCTCGGTGTGGTGTGTGTGTGGGGGGAGGCATGGCACTGAGGTCCACGAGGGTCCACTGCCGTCCCCTGCCTCACCTCCGTCGACCAGCAAATGGCACGGACAGCAATTCAGACGCTGCCGCCGGAAAATACAGACAAAAACCGTCGATCGCGCGGCTCGCGACCGATATTTCGTCGCCTTGCTGTCTGCCCGGGTTTCTCCGGCAGAGCTGCCGAGATGACTGCTTGACGGTCAGCGATTTAGGGCCGCTCAGCCGCAGCAGGTGGCCAAACAGTCGTGGCCAATCGCAACTGGGCTAACTGGCCCTGCCCGCGAGCACAACCGCCGGCTGCTTAAAGGTGCTCAGTGGAGGCAGCGGTGGTGGGTAGCCGCATTGTCTGACGACATGAAGCGCTCGAGGATCCTCTTTTATTCCTTCTAATGAGCAAATAGGCGGTTACTGGATTCCTCGGAATGAACCGTATTCCCATGCAGCGTCTGTCCCGGGCACGCCGGTGATTTCTGTTCAGTCGCCGGTACAACCGGCGGCTCTTTTGTTAACGCTGAATAGCTCCAACCCCCAGCATAGAATCGCCGGACAATGGGAGAAGACTCCGAGCGTGCAGGCATTCAGCATTATCACCCTTTCCGAGCACCTGCCGCTCGCTGATTGGCTACCGCTCCACCAGTTGAAGGGGGGACCTGGAGTGGCTGGCCGCCGACCACACCCGAAAGTGTCATACAGACGGAAAGGCGTAGGCGGCGCGCCAGCGCCGAGACAAGGCCTCGTTGTACGAGGCTGAACGCGACTTGGGAGGTAGACGTTCGGCCATGAGCAACCTGTGGCTGGTGACGCTTGCCGTCGCCACACTGACATCGCTGCGGGCAGCTGTGGGGGTAAGTTTTGACCGCCGGCGGTCGGGCGAAGCCGCCAGCAAGCGTCCTCCGAGGAGCCCGTGCTGGCTGGCTGAAGCAGCGGTGCTAGAATGGAAGGGTGAGGCAGAAAGTTTGGCGAAGGTGCCGCCGGCGGAAAAAGGAGAGGCTCAGCCGGAGAAGCTGCTGCCGCAGCTAGAGCGCCAAGCCGGCTCGGCCTGGCAACTTTGCTGGCTGCCCCGAAATGCATCCGAGGTAGCTTGCTGGGCGGCGACGAGAAGACCGTGCGAGGTTCTTCTGGAACCGCTCTGAAGCTAGGCTGCCGTAGTCCCCCCCCCCCGGGTTCGTAGTGAAGCCACGGCTGTGCTATGCTGTAAAACCTGAACACTTGTTGCTCGTTGCAAAACCGGCCGGCCTTCGGGGCAATTTCCCACGGGAGTACAACTCCCTAGCAGCTAGAGCACAACGGCTGGCGTCAGACCCAAGCCTCGACGTGCCGCTAAACTCCGACGGGCCCTGCCGACAGAGAAAGAAGACACCGTTGACAATGACGTCCAGGAGGTCGGTGCCAAGGCCTGCACGAGGCAAGCTGGGGGGGGGGGGCTGCAAGCTGCCCCAGTGGGCCGGTTTGCGAAACCGCCGAGTCGCTGGTGTGCTGAGTTTCGGGTCGGGCGATAAGGTGATGATATGAGAGCGAAATCGGAGCGACCAGATATCCAGGGGCCAGCTCTGAACAGCAGCCGTCTCGAATTCCCCGTGCCTGCCTGCCTTCGGATTCTCGTGACGACTCGAACCGAGCCTGCTCTCTGTGCATGCAGTCAGGCTGGCTGCTGGTAGGTAGGTAGGCAGGCAGGCAGCAGAGACTAATTCACTTTCTCACGTCGGCCTCGCACGCAGGTTAATTTGCCGACATTCGAGGAGCTGCTGGCAGCCTACCCGGGCTATCGTCATCACGGAGGCAGCTACAGCGATGCCTCAGTGCTCAAGCGAGTCGGTGCCGACGGTGAGGCAAAGGCCGAAGGGCACCGGAGCTGTCTGCCGGCAGACGGCGATACTTCGGCCCTACGGCTATCGATCGCTCTGAACGGCGTCGGCGGCGACCATCGCGTGGGCCGCGCGCCGATACGCATCAGCAAGCAGCATGAGGAGGACAGCTGCCCCTCGCCCGACGGCTGGCACAGCATCTTCAGACCGACGGCGTTCGGGCCGTATTTGGCCATGAAGTACTCGAGTCCCGTGCGACTGTGGCCCGACGTCTACGAGCCGACCGGAGTGCTCAAGCAGCTGGCCGGACGCCGAGGGATCGTCCGAGTGCTCACTTGGCACGAAAAGGACAAGTCGGCAGGCGCTCGCCTGGCACTCTGGGACTGCGATCATTTCCATCAATCGAGGGACTTGACCAGCTTGCATCATATAATTTCCGTGGAGTTCTGGCAGACGTCAGGTGAGCTTGGCCGCTCGGAAGCCCCAGCTGCTGCACCGGATCTAAACTAACGGCAGCAAGCATCCCGTGCAACCTGGCCGGCATTCACGAATGTACGTTGGTGCTTCAGTCGTTTGGCCCTTGATCGACATCGCTTGTTGACTTTTTTGACGCTTTTCCAATCGCACATCCATAGCCTGCTGGAAGGTTTTCGGAAATACTTAAACGTGGCTGGATTATTATAGCACCACGATCCCCTTCCAATTTCCCTACAGAGGAAAGGCCGAAATTAATTGAAGATTTTAGGCTCACACAAAGCTGCACCTGACTCACTCCTTGGCTCTTACTAATTTCGGCAGTACCACTCAGCTGGTCATCACTTGTTCCATGGCAGCTAAGCTCCACTTGATTACCCAGTGATCTTCTCCTAAGTCATCCGGTACCAGAATAGCAGGCAAAAGTTGCACTGCCCGTCGGATTCGAACCCACAGCCTCTCTCTCTCTCGTCTCTCTCTCTACATCTCTCTCTCCCTCTCTCTCTCTCTCTCTCAGTGACCGATATCCATGTTAGCAACGGTGCAGCAGCCAAATGACTCCCACAATCACCGTAGCAAAGTAGCTTCCTGCTTCCATAGAGAATCAACCATACTTAAGCTGGCACTGGCTGCTGCTGCAGCTTTGCAGATGTTCTAACAGCTTTGCCTGCAACTTGCACAGGTCGTCTGCTGCTGCTACCTCTGTCTGTCTGTGGGCTTCTTGAGCTCCTGTGCTCTCACGATGAAGCAGCTTGGGAAAGGGGGCAATTACTTATGCAAATAGGCAGCACTTAACAATTGCACTTCCTTCACTTGGACTTTAATGTTCAACCAGCTAGCTCATTAGCCATGCCACTATGGAGCCAGCATACTGGGCAAGTGATGACTGCTGCACCCTGCAATTCAAGTAGACCACTGCACATATTTACATAAACAAGTCTAGAAAACAAATGACACAATTAGATCCTTGCTACTTTCCGGGGAGCTGATTGCATTGCCAAGCTGCACATGCCCATAGTCTGCAGCCCCCTGGGAGTCTCACGTGACAGCACCTTGCAAGCTTTGCCGGCTCCCAGCAGAAGCAGCAGCACTCTTCCTTCAGCTCCCCCCCTTCCACTGCCTTGTTCTCCCGCGCGCCTAACTCGCCAGCCACCGTCGAGTCGTCCACGACGCCGTGCTCTCTAGCTTGCATTTATGTCTTGCAGGCGCTGCCTGCCCTCGACTATAGCCATGCACCGTGGAAGGAGTGCCACCAGGAAGTGGCACGTCGGAGAATTTGAGGGCTGCCGGTTGGCACTCGGACTTTTTATTATTATTTTTCCGTGGCACGCACTGGCGTGCACAATCTACATATCAGGACACTGCCTCGCCGCCGCCGTGTATTGGGACTGATGCCGCAGGATCGGCTTCGGCATGCCAGGACGCAAGAGCGGGCACGCAGTAGCAGTGCCTGCTGCTGCCGCTGCCGCCTTGGCGGCTCGCCTGGCCGAAGCGTGGCGGCCACGAAGGGCACGCAGGCAGCAAGCGCAGTTCTCGGCGAAGCTGCCGATACAGCGGCAGCAGAGCTGCTGCCGACGGGGTGCAGAGGCCGCGACCCGGGCGCTGGCCGCTGGCGACCGGCCCGCGCGCCCTGGGGCGTAGGCCGCCGAGTGCGCCGCCCGAGTGCGTGCGTCGACGCAGGGCTCTGTCGGACGCACGGCTCTGCCGACGAGGGCACAGCAGGTGCTTGGAGCAGCTGCTGCTGGGGCTGCTGCCGCCTGCAGCGCGGACTGCAACGATGGGTGCCCTGAGCAGCCAAGAGCTGAAGACTGCTGAAGAAACCTACTCTAAGCCTCTGTGGCTCTTTATCCTGAGTCTTTGTACTGCTTAATAAAATATTCTCCATTGTAACACGTGGACAATTGTAGCTCAACGGGGCGGCTGTGAGACTCGCTGTGAGACTACTTTGCACCTGGGATTCTCCACTCCACGTACCCCTCCACCAATCAGGCTGCTGCTGCTGCCTAGCCAATCTCCACAAGCTTGCTCTTAGGCAAACGGGATTAATTCAAATATCGTGCGGTTCCCCCAACACTTGTTTCGCAATACGGTTTAACGAATGGCGAATGAGGGGATTTGACTATCGAAGCTACCGAGATAAAAATAACACACGCGAAAACAGCACTGCAAGCGAACAGCTAAGCAAGCAGTTATGGTGTTTTTGTTGTAAATTTTCGTTCCATTACTTGGATATTTTCAGCCAAGTCGTAGTTAATAAGTGTCTTACGTCTTGACATTCTGGACTGCCGACACCAAGCATTCCGAAGGTGGTCATACAAAATATCGGTTTATCGTGGCACAACGAACCTATTACAAGTTGGACCAAACCCGAAACTGGTTCCAAGGCCGGTTATCGGCTATTGTTAAGCAATAGGCAATAATAGCCACGCTACACCATACAAGCTGCAAGGGAACCAACTTACTGAGTGCGTCAAGTGACAAACATTGCCTGCTCATGTCAGGGATCCATATATCCGTCGTGCTCACAACGTCCTGCAATACGTATTTCAGGGCTTACTACAAGCATAAAGTGAGCCGATCAACCCTAATATTTCGGTGACGAACATTTTGACGATGCCTATATCGGCCAATGATCTGCAAATCAAGGGCTATCCTCTGTTTGGCATACTATGCTTCCTCGGCTTCGATGAAGTTCGACTTAATGACACGTGCAATCATTAGATGCATGCGAAGTTTTTCGACGTCTTGACTACAAGCTGCTGGGCTGTATGACAATTCTTCGAGGCACACTTAGCCTCCTACCTCACACACACTCATGCTGCTTATGTATACTGCACTGATAGCAACGTCGGGCCACTGTGTCGATCTTTGCGTTTCGTTTCAGACATCTGAGGCAGACTCCGTATGGGAGATGTACAAAAAGGGCTTCGTTGTACCTACCCGGTTGTCAGCTCCAACAGGGCCAACTAATGCTGCCCTTTCAGGCAGTGTCATTCACAGGAAGGCTGCCTTTCTTATGCCATGCCATGTCATAGCTTCAGCCTGCGTGATTTAAGTCGCTATAATGGCAACGCCATGCTTACACACTTCACAACTTATGCAAATAGAAAGTTTGACGACCCTTCTTAGTTAGAGCTATGGCCGGCCTCAAACGCTAATAGCGGTCAGCCACATCAGTCATAGGATAGAAATCACACTTGGCAGAAACCTCGGCGGTTAAAAACAGTTTGCGTTCAAAGGCACAAGCTGAAAAGTCCACGACAGAAATGATATCGATGTGTGCGCTCACGAGTATCAGAACAGCTGGACGAGACACCCGCACACCTACTATGCATCTCACACCTACCTGTGGCTGGAGGTCGAAGGCATGCTCCAGCTGCCGAACATTCCACTGCCAAAACCACAGCTGACGACACATCTGCACGTATAAGAAAGAATGATCAAGAACTCAAAACTGTCGGTCGGCAGAGGCAAACCGCGGGCTAAGCAAAACAGTTGGGACTCCCCAGCCCCGCCCTGCACCTCTGGCCGCCAGCTCGCCCCTACTTTTTCTCTCGCTGGACGTCGTCGACATGAAATTCGAGTTGAATGAAAAAATAAAAAAACTGAAAACGAGGCACCGCCCAACCAACATTCGGCGGCAGCGCATCATCGTAGAACTAAGGCGATGACAATTAAGACAAGGACTTCTGCTCCACACAGCGGCACACTCTGCCCACGGTCAAGGGCACTACCGCATTGACAGCTGCTCACAGACGCCACAGGGAGTAGTATCTCCAAACACCACCGGAAGGCCTTGCTTTTGACTGACATAGCTCTCCTGCATCAAAGTGGCTTCAGCTTCTCGACACGGGACATGCCAGTGACAAAGCACAGTAAAATGATCAGAGTTGCCCAACACCGGGCTTGTTGTCATGGGAAGGAGACTGCGTGGCAAAACCAAACAGCAGCATGCCTCGTGTAGAGAGTGCAGGTGACTGAGCTCAAGATCCCACTTTACACACCGAATACGTCGCACTAGCCACGGTGCCCTTTTTTAACTGCTTTCAGCACCTGACAACAGACCACAAGTCCGGGCAACTACTGCTATAGTGCATGCATAACGATACCATCCAAACCTACTCCCACGATTGATATACAGCTACTCACGCACGCACACAGACATCGAGTACACACTGAAACATGGTACTTACACTGTATGCATACACATGCAGACTCTCTTTGTAGTACTGCATTCTTCAAACTTGGCACTACTGTCACTTGGAGGGCACACCCTGCTTGTCTTTCTCCTGGTCTTTCCATGTAGGTAATACGAAGAAGGCTAGATTACTAAGCATTAGCAACGATACAGCTCAAACTAGCAACGACTCAAGGCCTTCTATTTGCTACTGGTCAGTGTGCCAGAAGCTGGAGAAACTTACGACTAGTTGGCCCCACGTGAGCTTGGCATTTAGTTTACAGAGTCTCACGAATGAGCCGGTTCACGAGGTCAAATATAAGTTACTAAATATTAACAAGTTCAAAACAGAATTCAGTTGATTGATTGCAGCAAACAAAGGCGAGGCTTTAACATGTCACATTGAACATGCATGTGCATATGCATGCATCCACACGTGTGTGTGTCTGCGAGAGTTTGTGTGTGTGTGTGCGCGCGTGAGCGTGCGCGCACAAGTGTGTGCCAGCTGACATCGACATGCAAGTTGGCTATGAAATGTGCGCGTGCGCGCACATGCGAGTGAGGTGTGATAACACAAAGCAGCGGCAGCTATAGGCCATCTCGTGGAACACTGGAAGGTGATAAAAAGTCGTCCCAACTCCTGGTTAGTCACGTGCTTGTTTACGGTCCCTCGAGTGGGTTGGCCACAGCATCCTCGGGGAGGGGGGGAGACAGATTGTGCGCTTTTGACTGGCGTGCCACTTGTTCAAATCGAGGCAGCAATTGAAAAGAAAGACTTAACAAACGGTCATAGTAATGCCGAAAAACAGCCACCTATGAGCAGCTGGTCGAGCAGGCGCATCCGGCATCACAGAAGCATTGACAGACAATGGGGACGATCGACCGGCGCTTCCAGGTAAGTGCGATTGCATCCACTCGCATTGTGCTGCACCACTGCCAAGCTACGCCGTCCGGTCGACATGGGATGCTGCGCAGCCAGAGCGATGTTCCATGAATAGCAGGGCGCGATCGTTACTGCTGTCGAAGGCCAGCTGCAGAAATAGCAGTGCCAGGCCAGACCCAACACTCATACCGCACGACCAATGCTAAAGCACTAGCTCTGGAAAAATCGCAACGAGCGATCACGATTCCGATGCAGCTAAGCTTAAGATTTGGCCACCATTAGGACAGCTAAGGATGCATGCGATGAATAGCAAGCATATCACCCACCAGTCATAGTCAAATGACAGCTGGCTTGCTGTCAAAGCAATGCCTACAGGTCACCAATGCCAGGATTATTGACCACAATTCTGAGGAAAGGTTCGCCAAACGTCTTGGCGGGTTGTCTGTCTCTCCCCTCAGCTTCCATTCTCTCTGTCTGTTTCTCTGTCTCTCGTTCTGTTGCTGCTTCTCAGCCACCGGTGGTGGTCGTATCCTTTTCCCTTCCCACTACCCTGCCTGTCAATTCACTTACAAAGAAGCACCTTGACAGGCCTTTCAGGGCTATGCCCGATGCTTTATAAATTAGTATTCACTAGATCGCTGATAAATGCAATCTACTTGGGATTATAACCCACTCCAAATTCAAGGCAGACGGCTGGATCACCGAGCATCATAAGATCATCTTTACAAGAGAGGTCAGCAGGTAAACTAAACACCTTACCCAGTCACGTGTAACGTAAAGATTCGTTTTTTCACAGCAACCTTCGTATCTTTCTGTAGCAGGCCACCAGAGCAAGCCTCTGCTTTATTCGAATACGTGTTTTACTAGCGGCGTCTACTTTCGGTGTCATGCTCGACACCTAGATGTAGTGAAATGCTTAATATCCTAAAGTTCAAGCCTATTTACTGAGGTTCTTATGAGTATTTAGAATACTGGCTAAGTAACTTAAGTTGCTGAACCTCATCCGATAGGATATCTCCAGTTTCACCACCTGGCTGTGCATACACAGTAGCAGGCTAATATTGAAGTGCTAAATGATAGCTAGGTACTCATGCTCTTTCATACCAGGAAGGAGAGTCTTTCGGTGAAATCAGCACACCAGTGCTAATCTGCCGTCTGGACATGGCTTCAGATGGCACATCAGTTTCCTGAAATCATCGGGTCCTAAAATTAGTTTACACATCGTTCCGAAGTTGGGACTGTCCAGTCAAGCAAAGCACTGTGCATTACACAAGACCATGCTCGTCATACAGCGTGGGCGAACCGTTGCAGCTTCGGGATGGGACACCGACGTAACTGATTCCAGAAATCAAACCACGATCGATCAATGGCATAGTGCTTACCCTAATGCGCTGACTACGCAAGTCAATCAGCCCCATTGGCAGCTAAGCAGATTGAGGGACAGCAGTACACTCCACTACAAGCCGAGACCATGCCTAGTGCCTGATGGTAGTACACACTAGTAATAAAAATAATGTAATCCACTCATAGGCTCAGCGGCTGCATAACGCCTAACTAATTTCTCTGGCTGACACGAGAGCACGCTCGATCTGCGTTCTTCAGTGACTGCAGCTGAGCAGTCCAAAGCGCGACGTCCAACTCTCTCCTCTCGCTGCTACAACTGGCTGCCGACAAACATGTCTGCTTGTCCAAGCACACACCAATCACGGAGAAAGATTGCACAAACATTAGAGCCTTCTTCATTGAAACATCATTGCTTATTAATCAAGATTCTTAATGTCCCAAAGACAAGCTACGCCCCAGCTAAAGCTGCCATACCTAAGCAGGCCCCGAAACCATCAGCCCTCATCGGCCGGCAGAGCTGGATCACACAGGCAGCCATAGAGGCCTCTAGACCAGCCACCAGCTACCAAGCACCTCCCGTCGTCAGCCTCAACCGCTGAGGTGGCAACCAGTTCGGGATGCTTAGCCAGCCAAATCTCTGCCAGTGTAGATGCAGCTTCACACTTCACCGAAATGCCTTCGGGAGCTGCCGGCAGCCGAGGGAGGAGAGCTGCACCCAGGGTTGGTACATAGGAATCTTCATTAGCAGCTCTCAACTGATCGTCTCGTGGTGAATTGAGCCAATTAGCAGAGAAAATGACTTGCTTCTTTAACGAAGCCACAGCCGGTTAGCACCTCTTCAGCTGACAGCCGAGCTCAAATCAAAATGTTTCCCACGCTTGGACATGTGAAAGCCATGCCAGCGGCCCCTCCAACCCTAAAGGGCCGGTTATTTTATTGTAAGCTGCATCATTCCCTGTGAAAATCTGGTCTCTAGCTTGGGATACATCCAGGCACCACACAGCAGGACAGGGGCAGCAATGTCAGGGCATGTAAATGGCCGTAAATCACACAGGCAAGTAAGCAACACTTGCCCCAGCCTCCTCACTAACAAGGTCTTGCATAAATGAGATTCGCATCAATCATGGCGGCAAAAACATGCATGTCCTCATAGCATTCAAGGTATATTCTATACAAGCTGTGAGAGAAGCAGAATGCGTCATGAGCTCACACGACAGCCACGTCTGTCAATCAATCTTTAACCGGGTCAACCTATACGTGTCAGTGCGATTAGCTTTATGGTAAATCTAGCTGGGGTAAAAAAGAAAGATAAGCAGGGGAGCTCATTTTTTTTTTACTGACATGCTTAGTTGCTGCATTCAACACGTGGCTGATGTTCCGTACATGCACATCTCCATCAACTGCCACTAAATTGAGATTCAGCATGTGGCACATGCTTCCCAGCAGAAGCCTACTCAGATTGATTGTTAGTTATGTGCCCTCACCTGTTCTCCACCGTCTGCTTGACGATATTGATATGGTTTGCACCTGACAGGCCATTGCTGCTGGTGTACAGTGTGTAGATGTGACTCAAGCTGTCCGATGAATTTACAAAAGCAGAGAACCTGCAAGCACAAGCTGCATCACCTGGTGGATCACCTGGTGTATGGACGGCAGCAGCCGTGCCCTGCACATATAGAATGGAGCCACAGCAGGTGCAGGCATGCTGGGAGACAAGCAAAGCTACTGGCACTACTTACTGCACAATGGAAGGACGCTCAGTCCGAGCACAGCTGAACAGCCGTATAGTTGTTCCACCTTCTAGCGACTTGCCAATTACGACCTGTGAAATAGCAGCTGTCAAACTGGCTGCAGCAGCCACTCCGTGGCCGGTGCAATTGACCACAGTGGCCATGTGCACCCTGACCAACTGCAGTATTTACTACACGGGATGGACAGTAAGATGGAGGGGAACGACCGAGGGCGAGGCATGCTCTCGAGCCGAGCATGGCCCAGCTTGCAGTGTGCTATTAAAGGCAACTCGATCGGTCGCATAGTGCCATCGGACGGCCAACGAAGTAGCCTGCTGGTACGTGCATTCTAAACATGGTACACGGTATGTCAAGGAGAATGATAAGAGTAATTTCGTTTCAGAAGCTAGAGTGCACAGCCACTTATACGTCTGCTAGTGAGAAGCTGCTGTTTCATTGCTTGCATCTGCTTGCCAGAAGTCCGGAATTCAACTTTTGAGACCACCGACCGAGGCATAGCCATTCTTCACTGCCGGTAGTGCAGACGGGAAAGGGGAGGGTAGGGGCTCTCGCTAAGGGACTGCTCCCTTGGGAAGTTGGCTCAGTGCTGAGCCCAACCATTTGTTTTTTTTACCTCTCATACCAAATTGTTGCAATGCAGTCACGCATCATCCGAAGCCAACGACGTGCAAACGACATGCCCACCAGGCCAACCTTACGTTGTGCCAGCTTTCAGACAGGTCACATAAGAGCCACTGATCGATGTCATATGGACCCAAATACCGGCACGGATGCAGTTATGTGATGCACGCAGGCAGCTAGAAGCTCTGGGAATCGCTCGAGTAGTAGACATCTACGGGCATCGGCTTCAGCAGCAGTGGGCTGCAATGTAAGGCACTGCCGAAGTCCACAAAATACTAAATGGGCAGCATCCCGCTAGTCACTGGGTCATTAGTTATCCCTATCCCTAGCCAAGATTAGGAGCTGTCTCCCACAGTTGCTTTAAAAAAATTTAACTAGCTCCTTAGTTCTGTCTCGGCTTGATTATTGTAATTCCCTTTTGGCTGGGCTGCCAAAGAAAGCTATTAGGCCACTGCAGCTGACTACGAATATGGCTGCAAGACTAGTCTTCAAGTCCCAGCGGTTTGAGCACGTGTCTCCTTTGCTAAAAGAGCTAGGATGGATGCCTGTTGAGCAACGGATACAGAGCAAAGTTCTTACGCTAACCCACAGGGCCTGCCACGGCTTGGCTCCTTCGTACCTAGCTGAACTGCTGCATCAGTTTCAGCCTGTTGGCGCCCTCAGGTCCTGCGTGGACAACAAATTAGCTGTTCCATTCCTCTGCTTAAAGACCGTTGGCGACAGAAGCTTTAGCTCTGCAGGTCCTAGACTGTGGAACTCGCTTCCACAATTCTTACACAACGACAACTACTCTCCTACTGCCGACTATGGCTCATCCTTTTCAGCGGTCCTGAGCTGCTACTTCTATGCTACTCACTACCTCAACTGGTCTCCTGACTCTGCTATGCTTCCCATTTTCTCTTTGTTGTGTGAGACAAAGTCTGTTGGCAACCGAATGCGTACCGAAAGCGGCTTTGGCTGTGAGTGCGCTATACAAAACTCTCCTGCGTAACACCCACATGGTCTTTATGACTTTGTGGAGTTCCAGACGGAGATGCATTACATTACATCGGAGTCTAAGATAGGTAGCTCCTTGATATGCTAGCATGGTGGCAGGTGTGACTGAACTTACCACATATGCAGCTGCACTAGTAATTAGTGCATCGGCTACAGCAGCAGGAAAAGTTCTTACATGCCTCTTCTTTATCTGTTCACTAGTCATACACTCATGGCTTAGTCAACTTAGTCAAGTGCTGTGTCTGCAGCCAGCTGCTACCAGTAACCGGCAGGTCAAAGGTTCAGCTGTGACAGTTCGTCGGCCAGGTGAAAGTTGGTCGGCCAACATACACCACTCTCACAATCAGCAATATTAGCATCGACCACGAGATGATCATAGGAAGTAGTATGGTGGTGGGCATGCACCATCCATGCAGCTCAGGATCAGCTGCTGCCAGTCATGTGGTTGCATAGACATCGAACTGAACTCGGTATTCGGACCAACAACAGAAAAAACCACATTGCCACCGGGAGAAAAGCATTGTGGCTAGGAGAAAAGCAATCTCTGAGCAGCTGCTCTAAAGGCATCTGCTCTGCATTGCTTCCTTCCTTCCTCTGTCTGTCTCTGTCTGTCTCTCTGTCTCTGTCTGTCTCTGTCTCTGTCTGTCTCTGTCTGTCTCTGTCTCTGTCTCTGTCTCTCTCTGTCTCTCTCTCTCTCTCTCTCTCTCTCTCTCTCTCTCTCTCTCTCTCTCTCTCTCTCTCTCTCTCTCTCTCTCTCTCTCTCTCTTACTATACTTGTTCCTCAAACCATCACTACGACCGGAAATTAGGAAATTAACCTGCCGTTGTAGTAGGGGGAGGCTCCATCAGCCTCGGCTAGCACTGAGACAAGGCAGCCCAAGTTTCGATTACAGGTGAGTCTGCACTTAACAAATGGTAGCTATAGACACTAGATAGAAGCAATGCAGGGATGCGCAGGATCACGAGCATTAGACTTTGCCTGAATCAAGTTAGAGGCGATGCAAAAACCAACCAAGAGGTTGGCACATCCGTCCGAAGCAACGAATGCGGTTGCCCACTCGGCTAGCCAGCGCGAAAAAGTATACTTACAGATGGATTCGTGAGGGCGCTATTGATGGCGCCCATGGCTTCCTGGAACAACTTTACTAGGGACTTGCTGGGTTTCGGTGCAAACAGAAGCTCACTCTCTGGAAAAAAAGAGCTTCTGAGCGATGAGAGCTGAGCTGAGCTGAGCTGCTGCGCCTGCAGGCAGTGCCGCGAACAGACGCGCGAACAGCAGTGGCAGCAATGCTGTTGCTGCTTCACAGCTCACACGCTGACGAACCTCCGAGTTGGCCGGTTTGCACTGCAGTCAGCCACGGATTCTTCTTCGTAATACCATCGGGTCCGTGTGATGGCACCTCCGATTGAATCAAAGGAATCAGTGATGGACTGATGTGAATATCTTCTTCTTTTAGGTACTGTGTGCGAAAAATTGGAGCAAGGCTATTATATAAAGGACCAAGTGAGAGCTAAGTCATTGCAGGCTTATTGCCTCACTCAAGTAGAAGAATGTTGCCCGTGACAAGCAGAAAAGAAGCCCAAGACTAATAACACGGGCCTGCTTAATCGAGCTGTTGGTAAACATTTACATAAATAAATAATATATACCAGCTGATTTAACAGCCTCCTTTTGTCTAGCGATAGAAGAGCCTTAAGGGCTATCACGACCGCTTGCAGTGGTGATAAAAAGGATCGCCCACCGCAGGATTCGAACCCACGACAGCAACCGCCTTACCTAGTGAGCCATTACGGCTCACCATTTGCATAGTACTGCCTGCCTGGTTCGAATTAATTTAGCAACTGAAACTGGTTGACTCGGTGCGACTTTCATCTGTGGTTTCTGAGGTCGTGGGCCGAATGGCCAAGGTAGACACGATGCATTCATTTAGAGTATTGAACGTTATATAAATCCGGATAAAGTTTTTGCTAGTATTTCTGTATTAAATTACTACCTCAGTCATCAACTAGCAATCTTGTCACATTCGTGCTACAAAATGCATTGCTACCTTGATAAATTCAGCAAATGGCTACAAGAGCTTGCAGTTGACCAATGTACCATTGTCAGCCCACCACCACCACCACAGAATGGAACGATAGGCTACACAAAACACTGTAATAGTTGTCGCCAGTCATTGCAGAGGCAGAGCACAACATATAATACAAAATTAAAGTGGACAGGGGGTAGGTAAGTAGAGGGGCTTGAGCACTAACAACAAGACGACTCGGTCATAAGAGGCTGATAGCTACGCTGTACTTGTCGATCTAGTCAAAGAGCAGGACCAGGCATGAATTACAACTGCATGACTGGTTCCCATGGGAGGCTTGGGGAGGGACCGTCAACAGACTAACGACTGCGCTAGGTCAGCGAGCATAATTTAGCATCTAATCTTTGTCAAGCACCAAGTGCTGCTTGGTCACCACATGAAATAGAAATAAACGGAGATATTTTTAGAGAGAAATCGATGGATAGAGAGAGAGAGAGAGAATATTTTTAGAGAGAAATCGATGGATAGAGAGAGAGAGAGAGAGAGAGAGAGAGAGAGAGAGAGAGAGAGAGAGAGAGAGAGAGAGAGAGAGAGAGAGAGAGAGAGAGAGAGAGAGAGACATCCAGGCATCAGAGTCAGGTCTCAGGGCTACTCCAATTGACGTCAAAGAAGACAGAGCCTAGTATGTCTGGCTGCACACTATGTCGCGGTTCCTGTCGCTCGAGTTGCACCAAGCAGAATGGCAATTAATGCCACTAGCCTGCCTGCAAAGCAGCAGGCACATAAGAAGGGCTTGGAAGATTTTACTGCAGTATGCCTCGGTAATCACCTGTCCATCACAGTACAGCAACCAGAATAGCAAATAGTGGCTATGCAGCAATTATAACACTTTATTCTAGTAAAATCGTTCCCTCATTAAAGATTTTTTCATTGGCTTCAATTTACCCTCATTGTTCAAATGGCAACTGACAAAGTGGCTCAGTCACGCTGCTAGTTAAAGTCGATAAGAAAAACCAAACCAGCTGTGCCGAAAATAAAAATGTCCCTGAGAAAGCTCTTAAGATAACATGTGCATGCCGATATATCCAATCGCATTAACACATGCACGAGCATAAGAATGCATCCAACAATTACAAGCAATCGTTCTAGCAATACACCTGATCGGGACATCATTTTTAATGTAAAAGACCAGGGAATTTAAATTTAGCAGTAAGCAGTGGTTCTGTAATCTTGGATTAATCAATTGCTTGAAATACATTTCAGTGGCCAATTTTTTCAGAGTAAGCACTTGGAAGAAGAAGCATATGGCTGCAAATGCTGCAAGCAATGTACAGCGGAAACAAAGTCTGGCTTCCTGTGATATCACGTGGCCAGCTCTGCTGTACTCACGGAAGACTATATTCAGGGTGCTGAGACTGCCGGCATGTCGGCGAACTAGTAGACAGAAGGCAGTAATAACATTTTAGCTGCAAGGCATACTTAACTTGCTGGCAGCAATTCCCAGAGGATTTTCAGGGGCAGCCTCAATGAGAAGCAGCAGGGCACACCTTAACCAAACACTATCAATTAACTAGCTCAAGTGCTGCTCACCCAGGCCAGCAGCCCCGCCCACCGAGGTCTTCTACTACAACGATGGCTGATGGCATGGACAGAACAGCACAAACCGTCAGCCACAATAGCTGTGACTGATGTGGTCGTCGGTAAGGGCAGTTCCACATGCTGGATCTCAGCCAAAGGCCACAGGGTGGCAGGTGCAAAGGTGTCGGTGAAAGCCTACAAGCCACTGCACCGAAAGCCCCTCGGAGGACATTGAAAGCAGGCAGATGTGAGCTTTGTGGCATGCCCTACTTGTTAGCCAATGAACTGATTTAGTCATTCACTTGAATTAAGCCAGCAGCACACTGCGGAGCAGCCTCCAACAACTCGGCACACAATGGCTTACACGGCTAGCGCCCAAACTGTACACCACCACTTGTCATCTGAGGGTTTCTTCAGGAGCAGTGTGAGCCGATTTAAGATTTTGGTTGCATTGGCTCAGCTGCTGAGCGGTCCAGCCACATCAGATGGGTGTGACCATCGAGTGTCACCAACCGGGTGCACACCAAAAGCTGCAGCTCAGGCCTGCCTGATCTTGAGGCACACACCACTGATCCAACACCAAGGGCCAAAACAAGGATTTCAGACAACAAATCGATCAAGCGCTGGTGCTAGACATCCAGAGAGTGTAACAATAATAATACTTGCACGCTTATGAGGGGTAGGGATGTTGGACCTACAACTTTTTAGCGTAAGCAGGATATCAGCCTGAGTATCAGCAGTAGCAAAGGATCAACAGGAGGCCCTGAAAAGGTCACAAAGAACCTGGCAAAGAGAATTACCAGTAGCATACAAAACAACTTTACGTGATTCGGACCTAAGCCGACGAGCAGTTTGTCCAACTTTCCGTGATCGGGCCACGACCACATACTCTGCACGGATGTCGTTGATTGTAGGAATTATTTTTGCACCCAGCTCAATCCAAGACTGCCTGACATCGAGTAGGGTGCTTTTAATGTGAGCTTGCATCATCAAAACTCAAAAAAGGCATCGAGTACAAATCCTGAGGACAATAGGATACTAGCATATCCAGCGACCGAATATGTCTTCGAAGGAATCGACCAGGCAGGTGCACGGTACCTTCACGACGTCATCACCAGCCCACGGGTTAGCATACCCACTTGCACTGTCGCCAGAGTAGCCAAAGCCAAATGGCAGCCGACAGCGAGTTAATGCATACGGCACAAAGCAGCAACTGCCAGCATATAAAATGCATAGGCTAATCATGCCTTACATTCGGTGGCCTGACAGTTCAGGTTGATGGCACCTGGTGCCCTGGCAGGGTCTCAGCACCCACCAGACATCCATTTCTAGCTTTGGAAGGTGCAGTGACTAGGGATAGCAAGTCGATCAGAGGCAAAGGCTTTGTGCCATGTAAACACACATGCACAATCGAGCACACATTCATTTTATGAGGTTGCCAGAAGCCAATTACCTCTGCAACTTGCTGCCATGCCACTACAGCATCAGCCCTCTGCTGTGTCAATAGCTGTACAGCCTAACAGATGCACGAATTACACATGCTGCTATCTACTCCCATCGATTACCTGATCGTTGGCTGACAGATCTAAGCCAAGCATAGCTACGATCCACTGTTCTATTTTGGCACATATGTCTCTTGTTAAGGCAAATAGCAACCGCTGTGCCGTATAGACAAGCAAACAGGCACGGGTACAGTACTTGAGTATGCAGTTGCACTTTGAGCCAATCTGTGAAAATCAACAGCCACCCTCATGCAGAGAACAAATGGGACGCACTTAATTTTGGTTGGCATTTCATCCATAGAGCAACGTACTATTGCACCCATATTGCATTGGCCGAGGGGAGCTCCTTGCGAAATACCCAAGCGATGGATACATAAAGGACCAAATGAGGAGGGGAAACAGCTACGCTGTATAGCTCCAATAGAACCTTCACGGCATTCACCACACTTTTCATCAAAGGAACGCTACACTTAGGTATGCCTCTTTGGTCTCAGTAATTCTTATCGGCCAATTTTCTCGTCGGACACACACAGCCCGAACTATTGCAGAAGGCTAGAGCAAAAACTCAAAGCTTGCTGACGAGAGACGAAAGAACGATTGAGATTTCGAGTAAGAGAAAAAACTCAAACAAGCCTAAATAAATTGCAGAATACAAAACAAGCACGAATACAACACAGGCACACGTGCCCTTCGCATGCCTTGAACAACCTACCGAGGTTGTGTTTGCTCGTCGTCTCAGCTCTAAGCCAAGATTTGCACGCAGCCATGCATCCATTGCTACAAGCACGCGCCGTTCCTCCCCCAGCTGCAAGTGAAATTCGAGCTGCGATAGTGTGCAGCAGACGATGGTAAAGAAAAGAAAGGAGAATATATGAACATCAAAAGAGCCATAAGCAGGCCGTTGCTCCGAAGGCATGGGCGACCACTGCTTCCGGGGCAGCCTGAGGCAAACAATTTGGCCTTTCTCCCTGGCCGGTCTCATCAGCTTATGTTGCCATCAACCGAATTCTGAGATCGACGCAGATACTTTACGAGCAAGCATTAGCTGTTCGGCTAAAGGGGTGACAGTAGTAGACATAGTAGTAGTTGCAGTAGTAGGCAGCAGCAGCAGTAGTGAACACCATGCGAGGAGCAGTGGAGCTCTGAGCTGAGCTGGCGGACCGAGCTCTGAGCAGGCTCGGTGCGCCAGCTCATTCGAACTCAGGGTGCGACTCTGCAGGGCCAGCCAACAACGAATGGGGCGCTGGCTGTGACTGCAGGCAGCCGAAACCTTGTTCCACCCAGCCACAGACCAAAGCACCCAGCTAGCTGGCCAGGTGCTGCTGACACGTGCTGCTGACACGTGCTGCTGACACGTGCTGGCTGACAGCTCGAGTAGGGAAAAGAGCTCAAGAACGATCGACCCAGCCAGGTCAGGGTGGTGTCAGCCAGCAGGTCAGGGTGGTCTAGGTCATGGTGCTTGTTAGCCGGCTGTCACAGCAACCTCAGGTCGACCCCCAGACGGAGGGCTACTGGCTGCACGGCAGGCAACCTGCACTAAGCAGGCCGGCCACGCCCCCACATCGTCAGAGGCAAGGGAGCCAGCTGACCAGAGCACGTAGGCTATCTATCTTCCACCGAGTGGAAAGTTGCTGCATATCAGCTCCGAGGCTTTCTCTGTCAGCTTAATCAGCCAAAGGGTGTGCGCGAGCCGTAACCACAGACTAACCCCCCCCCTTCTCCCGGTCATCGGTTGCAGAGAAGGCAAGTGAGCAAGCAAGCAACCAAGCTGTCAGCTCCGTGTCACATGCAAATGCAACGCCGAGCCCAGCGCCCAAAGCTGCCTACCGGGTTACACTGCCTGCCTAAAAGCAGACGCCCATTTCCATTTTGGCTTCACGTGCTCGGCAAGCAGTAAAGGACAAGACTACTGCTGCCACTGCAGCCCTCCCACGCCCGCCCGAGCAACCAAGCGCTCCTCGGAAGGGCCTGCATGCAGCCGGCGACCATTCCTCGGTGGCTCGAGACGAGCTCGGCGGTGCCGGCTGCGGCTGCTCTCGGTGGCGTCCGCAAATAACCGAGGCGGCTAACTTGTGGATGGGCGCGGCAGGCCAGTGTCCGCAGAAGATAGAACTTGAAACCTACCTGCCCTACTTTTTCCAGCTTGAAGCCAGTGCGCTTTCTGTCGTGCTGCTGCCAGACGAAAGGAAAGCAGAGGCGCAAGCTTCACGAGTGCAGGACGCTGAGCGCTGGAGAGCGCAAGCGAGCGAGCAAGCAAGCGAGACGGCAGCAAAAGTCGAGCGAACCGACCGCCTCGATCACCTCGTCGGCTTCCATGAAGTTTTCCTTGAGGAACTCGGCGACGAAGCTGAAGTCTTGCATCAGGAGCCGTGACACGTCGGCTGGGACAGGCTCTTCGGACAGCCTCAGAATGGCTACAAGATAGAGAAGTGGCAGCTGAGTCGGCAGCCGGACTCGAACACCCCCAACGGATACATCGCTGGTTTACAACGAAAAAAGAATGTCTCATATACGTCATCGAGAACTGAAGCCACGACTTCTCTGAGCCAG
Source organism: Cristatella mucedo (assembly GCA_009760855.2). NCBI lineage: Eukaryota > Metazoa > Bryozoa > Phylactolaemata > Cristatellidae > Cristatella > Cristatella mucedo. Next base: position 155,534 of record WPIO01000147.1, on the reverse strand, counting down.
AGGCGAGACATACCAGCTAACCAGGGCTCGACCGACCAGTGGGCACCGGCTGAACTTCCGTAGCACCTAGGCTGGGCTTCGAGCAAAAGCTATGCCTATACCTAGAAACTACACTTTGAGAAAGGGGATTGTGTAGGTAAACGATTATAAAACACTGACTGAGGCACAAGTGGAGGTCATTAAATTGTTAATTCCAGAACCATAAACAGCAAGATCGGCATGGAAAATCCACGAGGTCCCACAAAAGATTATGAATATGAGTTTGTTAGTAAAGCATAATCAGCACAATCATAAAACTAAAAAATATAGAATCTGAGGTCATATGAACGAAATACAAAATTTAAAACTATTAGGCATAAGGTCATGAAGCTAAGGTTAAGTGCTGAAACACAGTTAATTACAGCCTTACACGGTACAAAATTTTGAAGACACAGTGAATTACCATCTTACAGCAATGCAATGGCATTAATGATTGAATATGAATACCAAATTAAAAAGAGTAGTGTCGCAAAATAAATGATTTGAGGTTCATTTGCCATTAGTACAACATAATGAAACACAAGAGTCTAATGTGCAAGGCAATGAGATTATTGACTACGAGACGGTACAGAAAAGCAAATCCAAAAATGTATTTATCGTTGTACTTACTGTCCCCTACCCTGGTATTGCAACATTGAATCTAGGTTTCTACCACCGTATAAAAGCTCTGTTTTACTATTGGCAAGCTTTCAAATGACTAGCCAAATCCTAATACTAATGACAATCTAGCATGAGCCCAGGCCCCAGTGGTGTGAGATATATGAAGGTATTGTCAGCATACAGTTGCAGTGCTACTGTCAAGTCTTGGTTTGGATTATCTCAAAAATGAGAGCCACTTAATTGCAAAAGAAAGTGAACCAAAAACTGACCTTGTGGACCACAGCAAGAAAGTGCAGAGAGACAAGCACATGAGACTCCTTGGTACATTTATAAGATATAGAAACGATTATTCTAAAGCTCGGGAATTTTCGGCATAAGCTTGCTAGGCATGAGCCTGAGGATAGTACAGTACGGGTGTGAGCCGATTGCAAAAAGGTATTGCGAGGAGAGCGTAGTGTTCTTGATTATGCGATTTGAGACCACTACGTGAACAAGAGGTAATGGAAGGCAAAACGCAAGCCGAGATTACATAGGTGCAAGATTATCAGGCGTGAGATGCAATATTTTTTACGTAATACAAACAGAGGCTTATTTAGTTAATAGTGATGACTGCTTTTTCATAGTGGACTAGAATTATTTCAAAAAATCCTGTGTAGTATGGCATGCTTAATGTTAAGGGTATCAAGCCTAGAGCATGGGAAATTCACATACGATGGCTGCAAAGACAGCGCAGGCTTTATCATAAGAGCACACTTATGCAGAGCTTTTAGAAACTACATTTTTGTGGGACCTGAGGATGCCCAAACCCAGATCCAGGTGGATACATAAAGGGTGCAAGCACGCAAACATTTTTTTTCTGGTAGTAGGAGTGCACTAGATGGTCCTAAAATCAACAGGTCATCAGCTGCATAGCAGGCATACATGAGTGGCACAAACGGTTTCGGAGGGAGGAACATTAGGAGCATATGCCATAGAGGTAACTTTGACATTTATACTTATGTAGAGCCACTTGAAGAAGGCACGCAAACTCTTGGAGCTCATGTCGACCACCCTAAAAATAACGGCAGCAGTCTATCTTGTTGCAACAAGCACCAGATGCATAAGAAAACAGAGGGCAAGCAAACGAGACTATTGCATTTACTGAATGGTATGAGAGGGGTACATACTGTGACAGTTCACTAGCCTTGAGCAATAAGCTGCCTATAGATGAGACAGCAGCTTTGACAGAGGACAGACTAAGGCCGATGACACCAAATCTGTCGTACCATGAGGCCATGCCTCGCAAGTCGATCACGTGGTACAAGATGCTGTCGAGCCCACTGTAGCAGAGAAGCATGGCTCAATAATAACAAAGAGACTGCAGATGACAGGGCGCAATCAGTTTGAACATACAGGGCAAGCATAAGGGCTCATCATACAGTCAAAGGAAGCAGTTAGGTTAAGTTTCTGGCCTAGAAGCTAACATGGGAGTGTTGATAGAATGGAATGAAGTCAAGCAAGCCAGTCAGGCAGGTTTATCGTTCACCTTGCCTGCAGAGAGACAGGGTCTGTCGTCACATCCAAGCTGTAACAATTAATTGACAACCATCACGGAAAATGCTAAGAAACTAACCAGGGCAAGAAGCAGGAAGTAGACATCAGCTGACCTACCGGTTCTACAATTTCGTTTATTATTGATAGACTGGTGATCAGCAATCACCACAAAGCAACAGGCAAGTTGCAAACAGCAAAAATGGCCTCAACCATTAATTCGTTAACTCTTCATAATACCCCAAAGCAGACAAGGGCTATAACATCACTCTACATCTAGAAGAAATTGCACGAAACAGCACATCATAGGTAATACAGTGAACAGCAGCCATAGCAGCACAATTGAGAGAGATCAAAGTTAACAGCGGTATTTTCAGAGAAGTCAAAGAGCACTTTAATGCACCGGGTCACAAGAGCCTGTAACACTATCCTCGCGAATGGCATCGGCCTCTGGATCGGGATTGGCCTCTGGATGGTAACCGGATGAGCTCGACCACTTATATCTTGTAGAAAACCACCCTTTCTACTTTCTACCACAGCTAAATTGCGTAGCCATCTTTTACTTCTGCTGCTGCAGTAACACACCGCACCAAAGCCACGGGCAAGGATGCTGATGGATTGCAAGACTCAACGTGTGCAATAAGCAACTGCCTTATCAATCCAGCCGGATCTGAGCAGTTGACTACCGTTAGGAGTCCGAACTATTAAGAGACAATACACAGCAAACGGTCTAGCCTACCACCAGGAAGTTTGAGATGTTCAAGGCCTCGGGAGCATGTCGATTAAGCTATGTAGAGCTCTCCAAAATGACGACTGCAGCGGCTATCCTGGGCTTACCAGAGCATTCTTCTGGTTTAGGCCACGGTGTGTCTCATCCAACAGCTCTTTGATCGATCATGCACGATTTCATTTTGCTTTAGCAAGCAGTTTGTCCTTGCACTTACAACAACCTAACAACCTGTCAAAGTGCATATAACGTCAATGATCAATTCAACAAAGAAAGCAATATCGGAGACACCATCCGTGCAGGCTGCAGCCAGGGCTAGCTTGAGCTGATAGTCCCAACAATGTCAGCAGCGACCCAACTCGTTTACCCGGATGTCAGTTTCCGACGAGCATTATTGGTCTGACGTTAGGGTTGCTGGCGGTTGCCTCAGATATTAAGTGGATGAGCAACCAAGGTATAAAAAGGGCTTGGTGTTAAAGCTGGCAGTTGCTACTGCTGCTGTCATTCTGTGACCACTGCTCCGTACGCTCCACGGGAGTCAAAGACCAGCACAAACCAAGGACGTTAGCCATTTCTATGCTGTCCCCACGGTGTTAGCAGATGACGGATGTCGGAACCTGGTGGTGCGACTAGAATGGAGGGGGCAACTCCCTCCCTCTTGGCTCTGCCACTGGTTCAAGTCTTGCAGCAGAAAATCCTGACTTGCCCACTGTGAAAAGTGAAAAGGGATAGCCCCTAGTGCTCTCCTGTCCATTATATAAATGAGGCAGTTAAAACAGCTAGCCGCTACACTTTTTACTTTATACATTCAAGCATGTGCATGCATGTGGACACATGCATGTTTGCATGTATGAATGCAAGCACTGCGTTTATACAAAGGTCGGGAGCACATACACTCATGATTGTGACCGCTCGCACAAGCGCGTGTATTGGGGTGCGTGAGGAGTCGCTTTGACGGCTTGCTTCCGGCAACATTTCACGCACCTCTGCATGTTGCGAAGGACCAGCCGCTGCATTGTCGAATAATAGTTGTCTATGGATATGCCGAGCTTCTTCAGGCCCTTCTCTGTCAAATCGTGCAGCAGGAAGTTCTGCAGCTCATCACTGTAACGTTAGTCGACCCTGGTGCAACCGCTTAACTCAAACGTTGGGCACACACAACAACGCACGCACACGCACGAGTGCACGCAGGGGAAGACAGGCACGGTGGTGGCATCGGCAGAGTTTGCATGCAGTTGCATGCAGGCCGCCCGTCGGTTATTGGTTGGTTGCAGGCGGCAGGCTGCCACCACTGCTGCTGCAGGGGACGGGCGAACAGCGCCAGCTCACCTAGGCGAGCCGAACATGAGAAGCTCCGTCAGATCGTGCATCATGCTATTCGCTCCCTGAGCCTGTGCATACGCGCAGAGAGCAGACCGTGCATGAGCTCTCATGCGAGCGCCAGTCCGGCGAAGCACACGCACTGATGCCACCAGCGCACAAGAGCGGTGACAAGTGACACGAATGGCAAGCATCCGGCAAAGAGCAAGAAAGCCAAAATGCCACACGGCGCAAGCGTCCTGAGGCCACAGCCGTGGCTTCTGCCAGCTATCTACTACGACCGCTCTGGCTGGTGGTTTACCTGCTTCTGCTCGGCCAGCCTCATTAGCTTGACGTCCATTTCGAGCAGTATATCCTCCCACGATTCTTGCATCTGCTTGATGACGGCACTGCAGTACTGAATAAGAGAAGATACTCAAAAAACGTATAACTAACTCATAACTAGAGAGTTACTGTGGGGCGATACAGTCGGCTCCGCTTATAAGAAATAGCTCGGGCCGGCGAAAGGCTATTCCTATAGGCGGAGTATTCGCATATGGCTGAGTGAGACCGTAGCTAGAGTAAATCTGGTACTCTGGTAATCTGGAACTGGTATTCTTATAAGCGGAGTATTCCTACATTCAATATTCTTGTAAGCGGAGTCGACTGTACTATTAAATTAACCGAAATAATTTTGAATGTACTTCCCAAAACTACATCATACATATGAAAGTCACTGATGATTTGCTAACCGACCCTGACAAATGGGAAGAGAGCTTGAGCAAACACAAATGCAAATTTCAAAATCCATTGATTTAAATCGAAATTACCTTTGACCAATACCAAAAGTGAGAAATTACCAAAAGCAAGCATGTAACACACTTCGATAGCAAATAGATCCTGAATAAATGACAGTGCATAACTATCACAGACACCAAATAAAATATCAAACAGATCGAGTTTTCATTTTGATGGACAATAAAAATAATACTATTATTTGATTTTTCCTTTTTCTTATAAAAATCTTGCTCTACGAAGAACTGCAATACTGCCCAACATTAGGCCGAGCTCACCAGCCAGGTTAGAGGACACTTAGGAACGCCTACCATAGCAAAGATGGAGTTTTCAATGATTTTTAGCAGATATAGGTCGACATAATAATAATAATAATGTACTTGATAAAGCGCCCTCAGAGAACTTAATCTCTTTCGAGGCGCTTTACATTTGCTGCAAAGGGAATGCTTTTCAGTTTGCCTTTTCAGTCGATGTGAAGTGCCCAGTAAGAGACAGGGTTCAGCTGGGATGCTATAACACCATTTAACCATATACTGTTGTTATTTTATTGCTATTACTATAACTGAAACATAAGATTCTTGACCAAGCACTCGGCACAATAATGCCTCCAGTTCGGCCAATTCTGAAGCATGATGATGATGATGCTGCTTGTCGAGCACCGTGTAGGATTGGGACCTTAGCACAACCTTTATTTTGTCTCGAGTGAACCATCGTTATTGCTTTCCATCATTTAAATGCCTCCATGCTGACATAGCATTGACGTGCGCTCAAAAGGAAGCTTGCTAAGCTAATTCTGGATCTAGGCCCTGGAGAAGGTGCCTGCACTTGCACGTGCCAACGTCGTGGCTTAAAGTCCTGCAGCCGTCAATCATCCCTTATCGTTCACTCAGGAGCTCCACGATTTAGAGGTATAGCAACTGAAGGCAGTGGCATCATCGTGAGCTCAGGTTCAACCAACTGGCTTGGATTACGAACAAGAGCTACTGCCAAAGCCGAAGCCTCAGCAGCCACAGATGGTAATGCTGCAAACACCGGCAGGCATGAACAGACCCTCTGTTCTAAATCGACAGCACCGTAAACAGCCTGCTTCTAGCTTGAGCACGAGCAAGGCCAACAAACATGTGCACGTTCATGCTCAGCCGAACGGGCAATCGCACAGGAGGCAGGGGGCAGCTCAATCCACAGATCAAAGACAGGCTAGGCTGCTGCTGCTTCTACTGTGCTGCCACATGCACGAGTGCACAAGCACTACCTTCGCTGTGCCACACAATCAGCATATGCCGTCTGCTAGATATGAAGTTGCCGACAGAATGCACAATTGCAAAAATCTTGGTTTGGCCTCAGACTACTATGAAACTCAAAGCAGCTTATGGAGCGACCCGAGTACTGCATCTGACGGCGGCAATGGGATCGATCCAGATATTGGCGACTGGATACATTTCTACCATTTCAGGGCCTGGGCCAAACAACATACACGACAGAGGCTAAGCAGAGTTTTGCAAAGCGACCAAAGTTTGCCCAGGTTCGATAGTTGTGCATGCAGCCTATGCACAACCGAGCCGACAGAGCTCTTCTTTAGCACCTCCTCTCTCTACTCCTGGCTAATGCATCTGAGCTAGTTAATAGAGGCACTAACTGCAGGACGGCCCAATAATAGCTGGCTCCTACTCGACAAAAATAACTGGCCACCTCCACCACACTCGGGTGCCGATGCAATTATTTTGGGCTGAGGAAACTTTTTAGTGGCTGCTGACGGTGCCACTACTGCACAGCCTAGTAACAATTCTCAGTAAGGCCAAGTGTGGCCAGACACAGACTTGCTGATTACAGAGACCACAAAAAATGGCCACAGCAATGCATGTAAGAAACTGGATAATTTTGTGTCACTTATGCAGCCCTTTTTCAGTGGTCACCTGTAGCAACATGATGAGCCTCGGAGGCATTTTATGAGACATTATCAGGTTTAACAGCAGCTACATGCACTGTCTGACATCTGCTTAGAGATATCTAGGATCGAACACATTAGCAGGTCCAGACAGCCATCCCAAGACGACGGCAAAATAGGCCTTTTGACTACAGTGCTGTCGTGCTCTGAAATTTTTTTTCCGTGTGTGTGGCAGGCTAGCTAACTGCAAACCTTCAAGTGTGGCTTGAAGACAAACCACTTTCTGGTTTGGCTTGGATGCGACATCGAAGGTAGCCATGTCCACACAGACGATGGTTTAAGACATTCCTTACGTCATGCGAAAAGTTTAAAAAACACCAAGAGTACAATCCAAAGTTAAAAAAGAACCACACCCGCTAACAAAAAACGAAAAAATGTTCCTTATGAATGGTATTATGATGCGATTCCTCTTTATTTCAGTACAGTAGCAGCTTGACAGTGGTGACCAATGACAATGCCGACCTAGTTTGCTAAGGACCTTTGAGTTTGCATAATGTCGCTCTACTAAGCGGATTTCCATGAAACAGCTTCAACAGTAGCCAGCATTTGCAACCCATTATGGCAGATCCAGCTTCAAAAACAGATTTGCCTTAGACTATCTCGATCTATGCCCCCCCCCTCTCTCTCTCTCTCTCTCTCTCTCTCTCTCTCTCTCTCTCTCTCTCTCTCTCTCTCTCTCTCTCTCTCTCTCTCTCTGTCTCTCTCTGCAAGTCTGTTTCTTGTCTGTGCTGCTCCCTCTCTCCCATTCCTTTCTCCCCAGCTGTTTGTCAGCCTGTGTCCCAGTGTCTTTAATTTAATCTCTCTCTCTCTCTCTCTCTCTCTCTCTCTCTCTCTCTCTCTCTGTCTCTCTCTCTCACTATGTCTCCTGTCCATTTTCTGTCCTTGTCTATTCTGCCTCCCTTTCTGTACCCGTCACACACACGTACACACACACACACCTACACACGCTTACACTGACAAAAGTGGGCAAGACCCAAACACGCTCATGTCTACCAAGCAAACGAAAGGCAAGTTGTTGCTTGCTGATATGAACAGGCATAAATCGGTCATTTTTTGTGGCAAACGTAACCACATTAGTGCTGCTGCTGAAAGCTACGGATACAACAGCAACGTAATTTGTTATTGGCTCAAGTACTAAAGCATTACCTCAAACAGAGCAGAAATCCTGACGAACTTGCATGCCAGAGTCTTAAGCTCATGGTGGCGTGATGCAAGAAGTGGTATGGACAACTGCAACGAGTAAGAAACCAGAGCATCTATTTGCGACATGAGCTGGTCAGAAATAAGAAACAAACTTCACAGATTCTGTGTTATACTCACAGTAACAAGGGTCACGGTTTCCTTCTCCGGCTGATCAGCAGCAGAAGAGGTGGTTATTACTGACAACACACTCAAGTCCTTGGACAAGCAGGTCGAGATGATGGTGCAGCTCTAAAACACAGCAGGGAGACAGCAAGCTACACGGTAGCACTGGAAAGTGACCAGTCCTAGCTAAGCCAGGTCAACTTGTACTTATGCACCTAGCCAACTAGTGGTGCTGGTGCAATGCTCGGTGGCAACAAAGACCTTGCTTTGCACATTTACCACAAAAAGCCAAAGCTGTACCACTAAAAAGATCGATGCAAGTAAATGAGAACCTGACACGCGGACTGCACTAATGGTATGGGCATGGCAACCGGCCGATTTCAAGTCATCGAATAAATCTTGAACTGGGTCGCCCGAGGTAGAATTGTGCCCTCAAGTTAAAGCACAGCACAACGTCCGTGCTACGAGAACACAGCACTACCGAAGGCCCACGTGGGTCGGCATACACAGTAACGTCCATACAGCCACCATTATATGTAGAAAGCAAAGGTTCACTGATTCAACAGTCTAATTTACCGTATTTTTACGAGTATGAGTTGCATTTTTTGGAAAAAATAAGCCTGCGACTTAGACACTACAAGTCAAATAATGCCAAAATTAAAAAATACTCTTTGTCTGCCTATCTAGACTGCTCCACGTGTTCATATGGGATTCATACAGGTTCATACTACCTTAAAACTGCGAATTTCAAACATGCTGGATGGAACTGAAGATGATGCAATCTACGAGGAAAGTGACGATTCAGACATTGACAATGCTGCAGAAGACTATGAAGATGTTAGCAGTGATAGTGATGACGAGTTTCTTGCAAACTGATAATTAAAGCAAACTTATATTAATAGAAAATGAGCTATATATTCAGTAATATAATTTTTCACTAAACACTTTTTCAAAAAAGTTTGCCCATAAATTTGTGGTGCGACATATACTTGGGTACGACTTATAATCGTAAAATACGGAACATAGCAGCAGAAAAGCCTCAGTGGCTATCACTGCTCATTACAGAAGGCAATGAAAGACGATTGCCTGCTAGAGGACTTGACCCTACAGCCTGGGTTGTGAAGTTCGAGCACGGTGCCCCTTGGCTAAGACTCAAGGTCATGTCTAGCCTTGTCTACTTTATCTGAACCTGTGTGTGGCCTGAATTGCTTGCTCACAACCGGATGGCGAACCACATGATTTTCGGACATTTAGTCGTAGCCTGCTATACCGAGTCGACCTTAAAACAGGCGATATAAGAATATATGAAAAAATGTGATACATGAATATATAGAATATATGAAGCCTGATGATAGGGACGTGAAGATGTGATCGGGACGGTTGATGCAAGGAAAGGGTTGAAGTAGGGGCAGAAAGAAGGAGGGGTAGGACGAGAGAGAAGAGAAGGTGAAGGAGAAAGACAGGGAGACGAAGAGGACGAGGAGGTGGAGGGCAGAGGGAGAATGGGGCAGTACGGAGAGAAGAAAGAGGGTCTGGTCGCTTAATGCTGTACACTGGGCACCAGACAAGCATTTGCAGCTACCGAAACATATGAACTCATTTAACTGCTTGCCTCTTCCTAATCCAGCCAAGGCAAGCAGATGTGCCAGCCACCCATGCTCGCGACTGCACACACACGAGCGTGCACACACACACACACACACACACACACACACACACACACACACACACACACACACACACACACACACACACACACACACACACACACACACACACACATACACACAAAATTGATATGAGCAGAGAACATGCCACAATGGCTGCCAGGACCCGCTTGCTGTCACGCTGCACAAGCCAACAGAACTACTACATCACACACTGCCACAGACTAACTCCCGGCAATCCCTGCATTTTTTAGGATCAGATGGTGCGTTGAACTTTTTCAAGGCTCAACAGGGCAAATATGTGTCTGCGTACAATGGTGGTTTTGCAAGTGAGCCAAAACACACCCGGTCTGCCAATTATAGCCCGAGCAAATATCACTATCGATAAGGCAACTGAGCATACACTGTAGGTGCCATTTGGCATCGCCTTCAGCATCTGGCAGCTGCTTACAAAAATTGGTGGTCGAGCAGCAGGCAGTGGCTGCTACAGTGGGCCGTCACAGCTGCTGACGGTGTCCGTGTCTGCGACCCACCACCGTGCACAGCATGAGCACCTGAGCCTGATTCATTTTGCCTACTTAACGATTCAAGCCATGGGGTTATGCACTACTGCCTGCAGCCTAAACTAGTGTCGTATCATCCACTTTTGTAGGAGGAATCCAGGGCAGGTGAATATTACTGGAGTGCAGGCTATTGTAAATTGACCAAACAAAAATTAGCCAGGAGTAAATAATGCACTATTTGATGTCACAGGAGCAACAGCTTAAATGCCTCGGGTTGCAAGGTCACACACAGCAGTACGATTTAATTTACTTGGAATGGCTACTTTAACTAAATAAGTACTTACAGTCTTAGCACTATGGCATTACCAATAAAGCATGCAAACCAACTAAGCACACTGGCACAAGCTTGGAAAATTATTTGGGAAGTTAGACCTCACCGAAGCAAGCATGTGCCGAGGCTGCAAAGATAGCTTATATGGCTTACAATTAGCAAAGCACAAGGCAACAATGTAAATGAATCCGTTTAAGAGTCACTAGCATGTACCACAGCAAGATGCAAACATATACCTCGATGTACAAAGAATCTACAAGTGGTGATATCGGTAAATTGATTATCTGTAGATATGTTGCTTCCGGTTTACTGTTGCAAGAACCTGGTTTGAATGATCGTGCTTTAACGTTCTCTTTTTATGAGGGAATCGTCTAAACTTCAGATCCATTGCTAACACGACTGTCCTTTGAAAGGTACCCTAATTTTCATGATATTTACCCATATGTTCTGAATAATGTATTCCTTTCATCCATAACACATCGCAATATGCAATGATTCTATCGCAAAAAGGGCAGAATTGCTCACTGCTTGCAAGTCTCTCACATCAGTGGTCTCTTTTTCAAATGAAATGGTACAAAGGAGGCAGGAGGACAATCCTCTTCCTCTAAGAGCAACTTACCCGATTAGGTCTTGCCAAAGAGGGTGATTTCGCTATGCCAAAGGTCGACGAAATCTAAGAAAACCCCCACCATTCCTAATTAGTCGAGTTAGGCAAAGTTAAGGGGGACCAACGTCGTAGTAAAAAGACATGCTTCATCGCAGGTGTATTTATGAGTAAACAATTAAATGCAAAGCACAAAGAGCACACAAGTTTCTCCAACTCAGTCAACACTAAACACAAGACCTTGGTTCTAAGCTGTGAAGCTGAATTTTTACGGTCATTGAAGCTAGATTTTTACGATTTTCTCGTGTAACCAGCTTATCCAATTTCGTATTTGCAGTTGGAGAGATGGTCATACATAAGTTGGATCGGTTCGATGCAGTTTTAACAGGGAGGGGGCAACAGATGCGTTTGAGATGAAATGCTAGCGAATAAACACACTTGTACACACACATACACACAGAAAAGAAAAGAGACCCAGACAGACAGCACAGAGAAGGAAAAAAGGAAGGAAGGAGAAGAATGGAAGAGAGAGAACTAAGGGAAGGAGGGTGAAGGAAGGGATCGATCGACAAATAGAAGCCCACTGATAGAGACAGCAATTGTAATGAGAACATTCAGAGACATCACACAGTTGTAAGCCACTCCAACAGCACGGCACTTGAGATGAAGGCCAAACTAGCAGCTCCAGCACAAGCTTCAGACAGCAATCTGTAGTCACACCAGCAGCTGCCAACGTCCAAGTGTCGTGTATTCATCTGCCATACAGATTGGCAGACACAAGTAATAATAATACATTTGTATAGCACACCCTCAGAGAACTTAATCTCTTTCCAGACACGTTACATATGCTGTAAGGGAAGCATTACAAATGGTTAGTGGTAACATGAACAATGTCAACAGGCATAACATGGTTAGGGCGACATGCACAGTATCTACATATAAATAAGGTTAGTGGCAGCATGCAGTGTCAGAACATATTAGCACATAAAGGAATATCACAAAGACCCAGCAAATGCTGTCATCAAGAGGTGTGTTTTAGCTTCGTTTTAAATGTCACGTCGGGGCAGGGATGTCGTGACTTGTCGGGAGTGAGTTCCACGGTTTTGTAGCATACGAACTATAGGCAACGCCTCCAAAGGATTTGAGCTTCGCACGAAGTATAGCTAAACGAATTGATTCAGAAAAGCAGGCAGAACGATGCCTAGCCTAGTTGGGGAGTATTTCTGATAAGTAGGCTGAGCCAGAGAACGGAGGAACCTACAAGTGAGTGACAGTACATTGAAGTCGATGCACCGCTGGATTGGGAGCCAGTTCGGGTCGGCGAGAGGTGGTATGATGTGGCAACTGTGCTGCTCACGACAGACAAGCATGGCTGTTGAGTTTTGCACCAACTGTAAGTGCCTGATTGCACAGGCCTGTAGACCAGCATGCAGTGAGTTACAAGAGTCGAGGAAAGATGTCACAAATGCACGGACCAATTTGTATGTCGTATCCCTGTTTAAGAAAGCCCAAATTTTGGCAATGTCATGTAGCTGAAAGTGGGCAGACTTTACTGCAAAGATAATGTGGTCATCTAGTGAAAGGTTACTTAAGAATACGATATTTAGATTTTGCGTAGGTGAAACAGGAGATACGGCGGCAGAGCCGATTCTGAGTGCTTCTCAAAAACTTCCCAATTTCGGAGTCACACTTGGCTTGCCTATAACTAGTAAGTCTGCTTTATCGTCATTTGATTTGAGAAAGTTTGTTGCCATCCACGTGCAATGTCAGCAATACATACAGCAAGGGAGTTGAGAGAATTCGATGTGCTCGACGGCAGGGAAGGATCAAAGCAGAGGTACAACTGAGTGTCATCTGCATAGAAGTGAAAGCCTAGATTGTACTTGATGATTACATCGGCAAGAGGGAGAGCATAAACCGTCAACAGAGCAGGATCCCTGAGGTACCCCATATTTCAGAGGTTCCTCGGATGATCTTTGACCATTCAAATAAATACTCTGGAGTCTCCCACGGACATAGGACCTCTACCATTGCAATGCAGTGCTAGTGATGCCCAGGCAAGATGAGAATCAGTCAAAAAGGACTTTATGATCAACTGTATCAAACACAGCCGAAAGATCAAGCAAAACAAACAAAGCGACTTTACCTAAGCCTGCATTCTGGAGGTCGTTATACATCCTAAGCAATGCCGACTCAGTGGAGTGATTAGCTATAAAACCAGACTAGAACTTTCTTGCTAGGCTTGAAGTTTCAATGCAAGAGCTCAGCCACAATTCATTTCAGTGTCTTTGATAGGAACTATAGAAGGGAGACTGGGCAGAAGCTGCTCAAGTTTTCTTGGTCTATTGTTGCTTTCTTATTTAGTGGCCTAACAGTTTTTTGAAAGGGGCAGGGGGACATGACCTGATGCTAAGGACATAGTGGTGAAGTAAGCGTAAGCAAGAAGTGGCAGCAGCCTGCCTGCCGACACCTTTGCCAACAAATTAAGAGGGCACCGACGGCATCGTGTGCTGCCCACCATGCATTGCACGGATCGACGTATGGTATCATCAGCTGCTTCCTGCTGATCAGTATGACAGCCCTCCACACGCCCTAACAACACTATTTTGGAGCTGTGAAACCAAAAAAGGCAAAACGGCACTTTTGGCCTATGTAAGCAAAGGCCCTGCCTAAGAAATTAGAGCATCAGTAAGTTATTGTATTGCGGAAGCACAGTACAAACATGAGCTGACATCATAGCATACCTCGACAGTAAACAAACAGCCTGAGCAAACATTACACAACTAGCTCAGAGATATACAATATGCATCGAGGCAGAAGGGGCCGACCAAAGCAGCGTTTAGCTAACCTTTGCCCCTTTGCTGTGACAAATTTCCCACGTGGGACTTATCTATTGAGCGATAGGATCTCTGGCTCTTTAAGCTGACCCACTATGTCCAGAGTTCTACTCGGCTTTGAAAAAGCTAGCTCAGGCAGCACAGCACAACGTAAAGCTAAAATGGGTTGGGATCAACACACTGAACAACCATCATATTATTGATGAGGACACGAGCTGCACGTCACTGAATCACATTAATAATTTTATACAAACCACAACTGGCCTCCAAATAATATACAGATAAGACCTGAAGCCAATCAAAAAAGCTTGAAATGAGCAACAATTGCTTGCCATACAACAACGTTCCAACTAAAATTAATTTGCTACAATTTTGCCCCTCGCCGGTGAGCAGACTTTCTGCTTCTCAGCCGGAGTTGATCAAGGAAGATAAAAGTAGCCCAACAACCAAACGATAGACCAACGAGCAAATATTCGACTTGACTAATCGAACAAATAAAAAAGTACTAGCTGATTTAACAGCCTCTTTTTGTATAGCGACTGAAGAGCCTTTGCGGCTATCACCACTGCTTGCAGCAGCGATAAAGGATCGCCCACTGCAGGATTCAAACCCCCTACCGAGGTAGTGAAAAGCAACCACCTTACCTAGTGCACCATCACGGCTCAAATACACAGTGCCTTTGCTGCTGACAAGTAGGCTACCAGAATTTTCTTTACTTGGCGATTCTTACATGTCTCAACAGACCCGACTAGCCGATTCACCAGCAGCAAAGTTTATGCACATATGATTTGGAAAGAATGCCATCAAATTTGCTGCCTGAGTCTGTCACATACAGTACTATGATTTTGCTCTATAGGCTTTTCGGGGTATTCAAAACTAACTTCCATACAAAGCCACTAGCATAAAAAAAATATCATTCAAGTTCCAATTTGCCAAAATCTCACAAGCAAAAGCAATGAGGTACAAACATTCCCCCCCCAGGGTAGGACATTTCCCTCCTCGTGTAGGGCATTTCCTCCCCCCCCCCTATGGAAATGCCATGATATAAACAGTATTGTTTACATATCTTGTAAAAATATTATATAGTATTTAATATATAACATATTCCTAAATAATAATCATTAGAAATGCGGTCGTTGTGGCCTTGCTTTTCGGCAGAACAGCAAGTGCAAGGTCAATGCTCTGCCCCGGGCTGCCAGCAGCAGCCGCTCTCGGCAGCAGCCGAGAGCGCATAGCAGTGTACTTGGCCGCCGCCCCCTCCCGACATCGACAGCGCCGGCTACCGCCCTTCCAAACCTCGCCACCCCAGTCGTTGCTGCACCGGGCGTCGCACATCAGCTGCCGACGCCGTGCTGGCCGTATGACCTTCGTCGGTCGTGCTATCGAGTCGCCGCTTATACTGAGTTTCAATAGAGCGTGAACTTGATTTGATCATGCATATATATATATATATATATATATATTTATTTATATATATATATATATTTATTTATATATATATATATATATTTATATTTATATATATATTTATATCTGTATTCTTAGTTATACATTCATCAACTTCGGAGGAAAATGTCCTACCCCGATGGGAAATGTCGGGGGGGATGTCCTAGGGTCCACCAGGGGGGAAATGTCGGGGGGGGGGGAATGTCCTAAAGCCAAAACGATTGGGTCTCAAATGATGAAAATAGTGCTACATGTTAGCATAAACTCACACACAACAAGACTAAGGTGCACTCTTATGAACAGCAGAGGCGAGAGCCCTAGACAATGCTAGCAATGAGGACATG
Source organism: Cristatella mucedo (assembly GCA_009760855.2). NCBI lineage: Eukaryota > Metazoa > Bryozoa > Phylactolaemata > Cristatellidae > Cristatella > Cristatella mucedo. Next base: position 139,562 of record WPIO01000147.1, on the reverse strand, counting down.
TGACAAGATGACAGAGGACATATAGCAAGATGCTAAGCAACGTATTCCCCCACAAATGTGAGGTATACAAATAGTACTTGCAAGCGTTCGACCCCGGATGTCGTGAATTTCCCTAATCTAGTGACGATCGAACCGAATTCCTACTTATAGGACACCACAGACATGTGGCTGGACTAGGAGACTTTTACTTAAGTGTCATCTTTGACAGCTGTTGAAGTTTTAAAAGTTTCATTAAGAAGCTGCATCCACAGCTAGCTAACTGCATCCACAGCTCAGCGTTTACCAACAATCAGCAACTTGATTCATGGCAGACATTCTTTGACACTTCAGCCATTCGGCACTTTGCATAAGCCTAAGGTCAGAGTTTCCCTTTTTTGCGCTCGCTTTAGCTTGGGCTACACAACTATCCATGTGTCGAGAATCTGCACAGCTCTAGCATACAACGTGCCACGAAGCAGGTTAAACACTTTTGGCAGAAGCCTAAAAGTTTAAGGCACTACAGGAGCTTTAGAGCTGCTAGCGATCTACGTTTAGCAATGTGTCTCGACATTGCATCATGCGTGACTTACAAGTGAGCTTCCGCTTGAGCTCTGACGACATACAAGCCATCACTGAACACAATTTTCGAAGCATTCCACGACTTGGCCTAGCCGACTATGACTTAACAGAGTCAAAGCTCCTCGGGGTTGCCAAGCACCCAAATATTTGCACAATCAGACGTCAGACACAGAGGCAATGTTGGGACAGCTAGTGATTTCTGAGTTAGAAGTGCCGATGTCCATGAATTGCATTCGGCAGCTGTTGAGAGCATTGTTGAAAATGCTCTGTTCAAAGCATACGAGCTATTTAAAATCTTGCATTGAAGTGGAGAAAATCTCACGTTCGAGGTTCAGCAAGTGTGTTCAGCATGTTACATGAATTGGGCATGGCCATTCACCCATCACAACACCATTAAAGGCTTTTAAATGCATGGGTGTAGTTTGATCTGAGGATTACAAATACTAGCAGGAGTAGAAGTTGATCTTTGATAGAGTTTATGACTAGCAGGATTCCTCCCATAGCAGAAATGTTTGACGACTACACATGATATGCATGCGTACCGAAAGCCACTTAGGCTGTGAGTGCGCTATACAAAACTCTCCTGTGTAACAACCACATAGTCTTTGTGGCTTTGTGGGGTTACAGGCAGAGATACATTACATGTTACCAAGTATTCAGTAGTCCTGCTGTATAGGAGTTAGCAGAGGTGCCAGGTTTGGGCTTCATTTCTGCTGTATGCATTTGCATAGAGCTATTATGACTTTACTCTTCTTTAATCTTTGCATATCTTCCCGTGATGTCCTATTCACTAAATAGATCAGCTACGAACAGAAAGCAGAGCAGCTTCAAAAACCAAACTGCATTTGATATCAGAGACGAATTTATATCGCAGTACCACTGTCTTAAGGGATATTACAGCCTAAGATAACAAATAAGGTGTCTTGTTGCCTTGGAGTTTGATCCCACGATCTCCAACCCAGTAAGCTAACGTCTAATACATGCCATCAAAGACAAGGCAAGCAGGGGCTGCCGAGGTGCATATTCCTTTTAAGACTGGCATAAGAAGCACACTATCTGCCATGACTGGCCAACTAGTTCAAGGTCAAGATTTAAAACCCACAAAGAGCCCAGCCAGTCAGTAAAATGAGCAAATCTAAAGCTCCGATCCGTGCAATATGCCTCGAAGTGAACAGCATTACCTCTACCCAGGTCGCTACTGTAGTAGCAAAAGCTAACGAACAACCAGAAGGCAAGGGCAGCAACCTGGGTCACACCCTATACCTCCTGACCCCTCTACCTCAGCTTTGGCAAAATTATGGCCCTACTTCTGCTCGACGAGCAACTGCAGAGAGTGTCGACTAAACACTAGAGCTGTGAGCTGTAACTTTTTTTTTTTATTTCTCGGGTCGTGCATGCAAATCCTACACGAAAAGCTCTACTTGGAAATTCGGGCTTTGCTCCTGGGTGCGACACACACCAAATAAATCACTCCCTCGGCCAAAACAAGCACGCTAGTCACTGGCAGTTTGCAGGATTGAGAGCACCATCATCATGCTGGGTAAGGATTGAATGAATGAACTTAAGAAGCAATGAACTCAATAAGCTAGAGTAGTGAAAACGGCATTACCTCGAGCTCGTAATCCGTCAGGTTTATATTGGCTATACAGAGCAGGCCAAACGCATAAATATGAATGACTCCACTCTCGCACCCGACGACCAGAAGACTCAGCCTACAAGTTCGCAAACACCATTAGCATAAGTGGCTGTCACTCGTTAGTCACGTGGGTGCTTGCGTGCAAGCACCCACGTGACAACTCGGCTGGCTTAGCCAATGCTCTGGCCCAATGATAGTCGAATACGAGGCAATCATAAGTGGGTAAGCGTATCGATGCAGAAAACATTCAACTGCTCTTGAAAAAGGTCGGCTTTCGGCTGATACAAGCATACCTGGACTCCACATAAGAAGATAAGAAGTCGAAGCTACAATAGCAGACGCTGGCAGGCTGCTGGGCGCTAAGCGTGCATGCCACTGTCGGGCTGCAGATGCAGGCTGGAGCCAAGCGCAGCCTGGGTAGGAGCAAAGCTGAGCATGCGAGCTCTGCTGCCCTCTGTGCTGCGGCTGCTTACTCGGCGCTGTCGGGCACTCTTTTGGTCGGCTCGTACTCCTCCTCACTGCCACTGCAACGGCAGGTGAAAGCTAACAGGCTGCGCGAAGCAACCACACGCTGCCGGCGAAGGCAGCCAGCATGCCAGTCAAGCATCGGGGTACGGTAGTTGACAAGCGAATGCCTGCTAGCCTAGCGCCGATGCCTGATAGCGAAGCTCACTGTTCAGAGTAACTACGTTAGGTTCGGGTGTAGCGGTTCCTGGCAGCAACCGGCCAACACTGGCATCGACAGGCATGACCCCGAAAAATGCGCAAAAGATAGATGCGTGACACGTCAAAGTTGCACCAATGAATTTTCGACGTTGTAACTGCACCGACATGACCACTGCGATACATTTGCAATCGACAAACCGCGATAAAGAGCGTAATGTAATAATACTATTTAAATTAAGTACCACCTAATGCTGCACATTGAAATGTCATGCCAAGTTTAACTAAATTCATATTTAGTTCACACACCTATAAATTCTTGATTATAAAGACCGTGAAGAAAAGCACAATGTAATACCACTATTTTAAACTGCATTAGCCCTTAACTCTGCACATCGAAACGTTATATCAAGTCTCAATACAACTATTTAATTTACAATGGCCCATTAATAATTACTATTAAAACTGAATTTAGTATAGCTAAATTAATTATTTTATTTAAGCGATTTGATCGACTGGTATTTGTCGTTGCGAATTTGTCGGTACTTAACTAGAGAATTTGTCCCTGCACAATTGTCCATCGTGATTTTGTCGGTAAACCATCGATGGGTGGAACGATGCTTTTGAGGCGAAGCAATTCAGTCACAGCTAGTCTAGCAGCTGCACGATAGACAGGTAACAGTGGTGGTGAGTACTGCTTTTTTCCAATGGAAGTCACGACGTCCACGGAAATGGGTGGCTTAGCTGGAAGGTTGCTCTGCTTTCAAAGATTGTGGGCTCAACCCCCGGCCGAAATCCCCTGGCATGAAATATTCTTTCGTTCCAGAGAAACAATACCCATTAGCTCAAGGTTAACACTACATATATAAAAATCTGGTTAACGTCTTAGTTAACATATCCCAGCCTGGTCTAAGGAAGAGATAAGCCTTATTAGCAATTGAGCCCGATGGCCGTTACCCGGGTTACCGAATTTCTGCGAAAGTCAGATTCAGGAGCAGCACCGTCAGAATCATGTCGAAGCAATCTGAATGTACTGTGTGCGAAAGAGCTCATTGAAAAGATGCACACACTATAGTTGGCTATAATGACGATATACAATATGTTAGCAATGATGTTCTTAACAATGCAGCGGAACTGGTGTGCAAGTTCTTGAAAACATTTCCCGGGAACTTCATTGCCACCCGATGGTCTGAAAATAGTATGCAGGAGGTCCGGAATCGCGGCTCCAGTGCTCGCCTGGATAGTATCGCTGATAGTGAAGACAAAGATCCTGACAATATTGGCTCGCAGTTGGCGATGGCATCAGATATGGTACAGACTCGTAGCAGAAAAAAAAGAGCATCAGCCCTGAAGGCTGCTCCGGGCGTGCACATAAGATCTGTGGGGCACCCGAAGAAGGCACCGGTGGTTGTCCCAAATCAGCCATCAATCTTGAGCTACTTCTCGAAAAAATAGTCTCAATTTTCATGATCGAGCCCTGAATCATTGCCCTGAATCTGGTCAGCCGCTGCACACTTGCACAGTAAAAATCATCGTTTTTGAAATTGCTGTCTTTGCGCTGACGAATAGAACTCGACGAGCCCGACATTTTTAGCCAATTTGCACATAATTTGGACCAATATTCAGGTTGCTATCGCAGTCTGCATGCATCCGGGTTACCATGGTAACCCTGGGTTACCACCACCGGGCTCAATTCACCACTGCAGCCATGTAAGCCCAACCAAGACCCACAATCTGCTGCACATACGTCACATAAGTAAAGCAGCTGTTTTACTAGGTATGTCCAAATGCACATATTTCCCTTTGCAGCAAATGTAAAGCACCTAGGAAGAGATTGATTTCTCTGAGGGCGCTTGATTAAGTGCATTGTTATTATATGCCATCGGATAATTTGCTTCCCAGCATAACAATGAGCAGCCGGCTGATCTTCTGGCAGCCGGCTGCACACAGCATGCCACCAAGGAGCTGCTTGTGCACAAGCAGGAGCAGAATAGTAGCAGTCTGCCACCATTCCAAAGTATCAACCTATGGTTCCCAGCCTCCTATGTGTTCCAGCCTCTAAAGTTAATTGTACCTCACTGTTCACACATGAATTTTGACGGCTATTTCTATCACAGCTTAGCCAGCACGGACTCCCAACGCGACCAGATAATGACCATTACGAGATATGTTAAAGCAGCAAGGCACCTGCCCAGCGCATCAAGCAGTATTGAATGATGCCAGTAGTTACACTCGATGCTGACAACCAGCTCTGAAGAGTTAGGCCAGCCATCGACAGAGGCCAGCCGTTCTTGTGGCAGCGGTGCAGTGCAGACAACGATCAAGCACTCGCCGCTTGGTGTCACCTGGGCATGCAGCTAGTTGGGAGATGGGACGGATCTTGCACAAGGGCTCTGACGATGCGGGCTCTGATGATTGGTACAGCTCACCGAGCCTCTGGGCTAGGAGATTATCAGACTAGTGCAACTAGTGCCGACTCACTCTTTATTGACGGCAGGGAGCTTTGGCAGAAACTCGTGACAGTGCTCTTGGAAGATGGGCGATTCGGCTGCCTGGTCAGCATCTCCGCAAGAACGCCGGGGCTCCAGTTCACAGCTTAACCATGAGAAGGCGCCTGCCACAGGTGCAGCGTACGTGTAGTGGGTGTGGTGGTGCTCGGCTTTCTCGACCCCGTGCAGAGCCACCTGGCCACGCGAGTAGGCGACGGCTAGCACTGAAACGATGCAGCAACTCAATCAAAGCTGGCACGAGGCAAGGCCTGCTGCTCTAGCTGATAATGAACCATGCCAAGCCGATGCAAGCCGATTGCCCGGAAGTGCGACAGACACCTTTTCCGTCCGGTCGCCAAGCTAAGCCGACGATGGCATTATCGTCCGACGGAGGAGGAAGAGACCAAACTTTTTGCCACGTCAGCCTGTACAGAAGAACCTGCAAAACGGCCTCCTGCATGATCCCTGATGCGGCTGCCTGCCTGCCTGCCTGCAGTGCCGCCACCGAGAAGTTTATATTAACGACCACACATGTTACAGCGCCCTAGGAGAACCAAATCTTTTTCTGGGCACTTCAAACGTGCTTCAAAGGAAGCACGTCAACAGATTAGTGGTAACATGCATACATTCAGCGCACGGACATTCACAAAGGCGAATTTACGAGCACAGAAGAAACGCACTGGGATAGAAGGCATAGTCTCTACAAGAAAGGTAGAAAGCCGCAGACAGACACTCGCCTCGTGATTCGCATTCGCCAACGCCAGAAGATCCATTTTTGGAGACCATGCCATGGACCGCACCTCAACAGACACGTGCTTCTCGTCCACTTGCTTGATATTGCGTCCAAGCCCAGCATTCGAATCTGCCGCCATAAAGTTGATCTGCAACAGCAGCTCTGCCTACTTCAATGCGATGACAGCCGGTCACGGTTGCGTGCACAAAATGGAGGAGGCTAGCGGCAAATTGGAGTCGGTGAGGAACTTCAGATCGCGGTACCGGACCAGCCCGTCGGCAGACGGGAGCAAAGCTATGCTGAGCGATAGCCGGCGGCTCCGAGGAGGGAGTGTGCACTGGAGTCAGGCCGAACAAGTCTATCGCTGGTGTGGCCTGTTGCGAAAATCCCAAGCGGCCGACACAGAATGCGAGTGCAGGTGGCTACTTTATATGATATGCGAGTATTGCAAGGCACTTGTCACTCCCGAAGAACCGGCTACTCCAGGCTATGTGAGAGGCATTAGCGTGCAGACCAGTAGCAACCGCGAGACGCCGTAATCACCGGTTAATTGTTAGTCGTGCTTAGTCTGACTACTTATAAGTATAGAATTTTAGTAAAGAAGATTTTAGAGCTCAGAACGCTTTTTCATGGCTGCCGAGTCTCAGTTCTACCCTTTGGAAAAAACGGAGTCGGCGCGCGAATGTTTTCGGACACAGCTCTGCTTTGATTGGTCGCAACCGAGCCGCGATCCGCATCGGGTAATGCTTTTCATAGCCAACCGAAGTGATGAGAAAACAATCAGAGCCGTGCCCGATTAATACGTGAAAAAATATTCATCTCCTGCTTACCATTAAATAAGTTCGTATGTGCGGGTCAGTAGTCCCTACAACATAATTTTGGAACCAATTCCAAGTTGATAACTTTCATTGGGAGATAACTCCACGGAACTGCTGAACAGCGTGCGGAAGTCACAGCGACTCAAGCCGAAAACGCTTCCGTGGCGTCTGGGCCACTGTACTGCCTGCTTACGCCTGATGCTCGACATGCCTTGAATGGAGCTAGTGACGGGCGCTGGATCATCAATACTATATAGGCAGCGCTTCGCTACGTTCACCATTGGAATTCTAGCCTGCTTGACTCTGTTAACCGGATACTGGTTCTTCCCTCTTTTTTATGTCATTGGCTTGCTTGGTGGTGGTCTGGCGATTCTTGCGTGTGGGCCGCCAGCGGCTGTGTCAGGATTGCAAAACTATGCAGCAGTTTCCAGCGTTGGATTTCCTGGCCATTGCACCCATTCTAGTGATGAATCTGAATTAGACAGAGAGCTAGAGTCGTTCAAGTCGCTGATTGTTCGTGACTATGTAGCATCCTGGTATGGGCTATTCGCCGGGCCAGCAGACTACTTTGAGGTGAAGGTCGTGATCGACAGCTGCATTGACACGCTTGTAAGCTATATGCTTCGGCTTGACACAGCAAGATTGCTCAGTGTGGTCACCGAGCGCTTTCATACACACTACAGCTCCTGCATAGATGCCACGAGAGCAGTCCAGAGCAGGGCCGAGAAGTCTGTCAGGGACGAGCCGACGAGAAATCTGCACGTCGCTCTAGCTCATCCACCCGAGACAGAGGTGAGGTATAACAAGGGTATAGCAGCAGCACTGTTACTCGAAGCGCTGCCAAAGCATCATCATGGAAATGTGGTTCTGATCGAACTTCTAACGGAGGTGCTCAGTGTGCACGTCATCACTCGTATCGTTGGCATGTTTTCAAAAAAAGGGTTTGCTCATGAAGTTCTTTGGAAATGCTTGTCGGATACTGGCCGTCTTGAGCAATGCGAGCATGCTCTTTTCCAAGCCAGTGATGTTCAAAGTGCTGCTGACGTGTCTCATGCTGAAGATGTCGGTTGTAATAATGGAGGCAGTAACCCATCCTCCTCTTGTGAAGCTATAGGAAGAACTCGAGCTGATGATGCAGCACAGCCAGAAGTACCCACAAGTCAACGCATTTTGCTTGCCACTGCGCAAGGTTACTGCCAGGTGAACACGTCTGGTGCCAGAGACGAGTATGATGAGCCCGAAAGCCCGGAAGAATTTGTCTCCGAGGATCTGGCAAAATATTTCAAAGTGGCACCCGAATTGACAAATAATCCAGGTTCTCAAGACAACTTAGCCAGGTACACAAAGTCATCTAGTGATGTAGGCAATGTAGTAGTGAGTGCACAGAGCATGGATCACTCAGCATTAAAAACTGCTACAATATCCTCTCATGAGCTGTTTACCAATGTGCTGGTGACCAATGTCCAAATAATGGATGACAATTGCAGCGTGCTGTACACAATCATGGTAAGACCACGTACTAGCGTTGCATATATGTATATACAGTATAGATATACAATATATATATATATATATATACATATAAATGTACTTAGTATTAATATTTGGTTGTGAGTTCTGCATAACCGTTATTCCTCAAGGCAAGATAGTGTGCAAGTGTTGTTTCCGTTTTAGTATAAGGCGTGGTACCACAGGAGTGATGGATCAGCCTCTGCTTTGAAATCGAAGACCATCAAGAAGATGCATCAAGATTTAGTGATCTTGCATCACACATTACTTGGGAATGCTGGGATGACAGAGATTATGAAAGGTTGTGCAAGTATCCGAGGTTTGCATTATTTCACGTAGGTGTTTTGCAGCTTGATATGCTATTCTCTATTTTTTCAGCTGTCGGCACCCCAATCTGCCTCGAGGATGGATATAAGCTGACGACTCCTGAGTCAAACGTCATGCATGAACTAAAGGAGGCAGTCACCGAATACCTGCAGGTAGGCCAAGGGGCAGGGAGCTAGAATGATTGATTATCATGTGCAGGCCATGACCTAACGAACCTGTTTCATGCTATGGTGCCACATTGAAAGCATTTCTATAGAGTACTTAATAGCCAATTCTCACAAGGCCATTATTTGTTGCTGCCCATTCTGCCCGATAGAGCCAAGGGCTGTAGTGGGCGTCTGCTAGTTCTCAGCAAATTAGATTATGCTTGAACTTAGTACCCTGGCAGTCTGGGAGCAAAGATATCAGCAGCTTAGCTGTAGCAGCATGGAGCAGAAAGTAGTTTTAGTATCACCAATGTGGGACATGCAGTGAAACAGCCATGCAATAAATGTTGGTGTGAGCTCCACTGAGAGAGAGAGAGAGAGAGAGAGAGAGAGAGAGAGAGAGAGAGAGAGAGAGAGAGAGAGAGAGAGAGAGAGAGAGAGAGAGAGAGAGAGAGACAGAGAGAGACAGAGACAGAGACAGAGACAGACAGACAGACAGAGAGAGAGAGACAGAGAGAGAGACAGAGGCAGAGAGAGACAGACAGAAAGAGACAGAAAGAGAGAATGAATGTTGCATTGCTGCCCTGCAAATCAGTAATATAGTCTAACAAAAATGTGTAAGCCGTGTAGATCAAGAATTTTCAGGTTGGCGCAGCATTTCGATTGCCTGAATAGCTCAACAGGCCCCCATCTAACCGACATGAAGGGATCTGGCAGACACCCTCAGCCAGCTAAGATGCTCCTTCGACCTAAGGTTCAGGCATGGCCTCCCCAGTGGCTTGATTGTTGCTATGCCTGTTATGTGCTCGCGACTTTGTCCTGATCATCTGCTGCTCTGGCTTCATATCCAACTAACGTAAATGCCGCCCGTGCTCTGATGCCCCTGGTTCTATTTTCTGATATGGTGTCCTCGAGTTTCCTTTCCTTTTGTGCGACCACGAGTGATTCAGGTAGTATCCCTCTCTATTCTATTACCTTATGCAAATGGAGTCAAGAGAGACCTAGCTGACTGCCGCCTGCCTGCTATTGGGACTGCAGTGCCCAAATTACAACGTGCACATTGCCTCCGCTCGGCTTCTGCTTTGGCGCTGGCTTTGTATAGTCAAAGCATGTGCAGAGTGCTGTTTTTGCCTCTGGTCAATCCTAAGGACCTGACTGCACATTGAGCTCCCGGCTACTGGTCCGCTATGCTGCTCCAGCTTTGTTGTACTGCAAGACAAATGACGGCTGGTGCTTTGTACTATTCTTCTTGAAATTCCTGTTTTCAGCAGTGATTGTAAATGTACGCTTGTGCTGGCTTTGAATTTTTGTCTTTTAAATTGCAGTTGCTGACTGCACATGGTGTGCTGTGTAATAGCAATGAGCTGAAGCAGTTTCTTGAGTATGACAGCGGTGACTTTGTGATGCTGATTAAGCCTGCAGATGTTGGCATCCCTCGGCTAAACCAGGCGAGTGTGGATGTGAACAGGCTTGGCCAATGGCCAGGCTATTGAGGCTGTAGTGGCATGCATTACGGTCACGTGGCAGCTGCTTGGCAATATGGCTTGCTCTTGCTTCTCAGAATCTGTCGAACTTAGCGTCAGCATGTGTATAAATGAGGCTAGGTCATCCTATCTCGCCACGGTAGTCGGAGTCTCTCTCTCTAGTCTCTCCCTAGTACCATGACATTCCTCACCCTGGTGATGGGGGAGCTATAATGCTCTATTAAAGAATCAGGCTTGCTGAAGATTAAGCCGCATTGACTTTTCCACGTGCATGCTTCTGTGCTCGCAGTCCATTAGCACGTCTTGCTGCACACGGTGCTCTGTAATGTGTCAAAATTGCTGTTGCAAACAGGTCGTGTACTTGTTCTCCAAACAAATTAAAGATTGGCATATATATTTTGTCATCGTCATTGGCAACCGAAGCGTATTCCCAAGACCAAGAGCTGCGTGTCTTGCCGTAGTCGATAGAAGGTGTTACAGTAATTTGATAGTTCTAGAAATTTCATTGAGCACCCTAATAGATCTGTTTCCTTTTCTTGCAGCACTTTGAATAAGCTGGAAAGGACTCATGTCGATTGACTAATGATACTAGATAGAATTTCAGAATGTAAGAGCAAGCACGTGACAACTCGGTGGACAAAGGAAATGCTGCAAGTAACACGTGGATTGTAACCTTCTTTTTATATGTTGACAATTCAGCTTGTTTTGTGACGTCAGTTGGGAGTGAGTCCCAGGCTTTGGAAGGATACAAACCAAAGGCCTGGTCTCCTAAGCCGGAGAAGGAATTAATTGCTATAGCTAGGCCGGAGCAAAAGAAGAACCACGAGGTCGACATACCACTTGATGGTGAGCCAGGGCTGATCGATGAAAAGTGGTGTAATATAGCAGCTCCTGTCGAATCAGCTCGAAATCTAGGTGTCATATTCCAAAGCGACCTCTCGTTAGACGACCATATCAGCTCCACGGTCAAATCTGCCTATTTTCAGCTTCATAATATTGCTAAAATTCGGGCTTGTTTAGATAAGGATACCATGTCTAAGTTGGTCCATGCATTCGTGACATCTCGTCTCGACTTCTGCAACTCACTGCTTACCGGCCTGCCTGCATGTGCGATCAGGCGATTGCAGCTGGTGCAAAACTCCGCAGCTAGGCTTGTCTGTCGTGAACGTCGCAGTTGCCACATTACTCCACTTCTCGCCGACCTGCACTGCCTACCAGTCAAGCAACGGATTGACTTGAAGGTTTTGTCGCTCACTTTTAGGTCCCTTCATTCTATGGCTCCAGCCTATCTCTCCGACATACTCCCCCATCAGGCCAAGCATCGTACCACCCGCTTTTCAGAATCCAGCAGTCTAGAAATACCTCGTACAAACCTTAAATCCTTTGGAGACCGTGCATTTAGTTCGTATGCTCCCAAAGCCTGGAACTCCCTCCCGATCTGCGTCAGAACATCCCCTGACCTGACCACATTTAAAAGGAACCTAAAACACACCTATTTAGGACAGCATTTAGTGGGTCCCTGTGCTTCGTCCTTCATGTGCTCATGCGTGCTGAGACTGTGCATGCTGCCACTAACCACATTTGCATGCTATAATAATAATAATAATAATAATAATGTACTCGATAAAGCGCCCTCAGAGAACTTAATCTCTTTCTAGGCGAAAGAGATTAAGTTCTCTGAGGGCGCTTTATCGAGTACATTATTATTATTATTATTATTATTATTATTATTATAGTTTCGGTGATCACAATAAACCAGCCTAGCTGCAGAGTGTTTCACCAATGTTAATCATCCTATTGCATTGACATGAAGACCTGCTAATACATGTATGTAAATACATATAATTCATTTGCACAGCATACTAAGAGAACTTAATCTCTATCCGGCGATTTACGTATGCCGTAGGGCTCGAACCCACGATCTTGGTTGTTAAAGGCGAGCATCTTACCCCTGGGCCAAAGCAACAGTGAGCTTCAGGAGTTTAGGCAAGTTGTCGCGAATGCCTGGATCTGCTTGGCTGTGTACGCTGAGGGACTAGACACTATTTTGCATTGACCCCAGCTTTGCTCATTGCTGGTAATAAATAAATATATCGGGCAGAACGTGTAGTGACTGGCATTCAGTGCTGCATAGTTGCAGCAGCAGCAGTTCAGTATGACATAACGCTGTACTTGCCGGCTTCACTGGGTGTCTTGAGTTCACCCTGCACTAGCGATGCCGTTCTCCCCTCCTCTCTCTCTTTCTCTCTCTCTCCCCTTTCCCTCCCCATCCCTCTCTCTCCCTCTCTCTCCCTCTCTCTCTCTCTCTCTCTCTCTCTCTCTCTCTCTCTCTCTCTCTCTCTCACTCTCTTTCTCTCCCTCACAAAGCACTTCTGACCATCTTGTGCCTTGTTGGGGCAAGCTGCCTCGTGTCTGGCTCTTGGTCTGCTGTGCCTGCTCTCCAGCTCTTCTTTAACTCGTGCTATTCTCGGATGCTCCTAAGCTGTGGCCGTGTTGCACCATTATTGTCGTGTCAGGTTGGTGCCTGCCAAGGCCCTCTTGCCACATGTTTGAAGCCTGAAGGCTGCCATAGACGTTATATAGGGGTAGTGCCAAGTTGGCATACAATGGCAGCTGGCTCTGACGTTTTGTCACGTGTCTAAGGGGGCCTGGCTTGGGCATGCAATTGGAAGTGGCAGTTAAAGACATTTAGTCCTATGTCAAGAACTGGAACATTTCACACTCGCGCTTACCTAGGTGAAATGTTCAAGTTAAGGTGTCAGCATAGTTTTCTGCCGGAGTTTGTTGAGCGAAAGATTAAGAGGCACTTCATTCATGTGCCTGCCGGTGGCAAGGTGGCTACCCTTCGGGTATGCATGCTGCTTTGGTGCACTGGTCACGGCGTGTGACCATGGCAGTCTTTTTTACATAGCAGACATACTTGGTTTTTCACTCGGTTTATCTCCTTCGGGTGTCGGGACTCTGTGTATACACATTGCACCTGTTTCAAGATAGTACAATAATTAGCTTGTCACAACCATGATTATGGTTTCCTAAAAGGATATTTGTTTTCATTCAACGATCTTCCCAAGATAGGATGATTATTTCAATGCACCTATTTATGACAGTATTTAGTGGGTCCCTGTGATTCGTCCTTTATGTGCTTATGCGCGCTGTCACTGTGCATACTGCCACTAACCACACTTGCATGCTGACCCTGTGCATGTCACCCCTAGCCATGTTATTCGCGTTGTTTATCAAGCGTGATATCGCTCACCTTTCGACCGTGTTTCCTTTGCAGCAATGTAAAGCACCTAGAAAGAGATTGAGTTCTCTGAGGGTGCTTTATCGAGTGCGTTATTATTATTACTATTATAAACAATAACAGCGCTCTGTAAATTCAAGCGTCACATCGATGTTGACGTCTAGGTGAATGTGCCTTGAATGCAAGTTATCAATGCTACTTGTAACGGTTATGTTCCAATTTACTTGCAGGTGTTGGCAAAAACTTGGTCAGGTGTCTGGGATAAGATGACTAGGCTTGGTTTTGAAAGTAGGCCTCGTATTGAGAAGCAGGCTGAGGAAGTCGACAAGGTATTCGACGAGTTCAAGTTGAGTGTCGCTTTGGATGAGACCATGGGGGCAGAGGTATGGATCGAGCTGCTGGCTGTAAAAAGCATCCGGTAATCCCTTCAGTAGATGAGCTTACACCCTGCCATAGCAGACATCAGGCATGCCATAGTGGCAATTGATCTTTCAAACCGACCGACCGACCCCCCCCCCCTGTGAAGTGGGCTGCGTTCCATTGGTGCAGCTAGTCAACTGTGTATCTTTTTCACGTCCTGCTGTTGTATTTTGCATCTAGTTTTTCCATAGTGACTACATCTAGGACAGCTACTTTTTCATGATTACCAACGATGATAGAAATTAGAAAACTTTTAGTAGCCACGTTATGTTTGCTGACTGCCAACATAATGGGTACTGTTTATTTTTTTTGAGTAAGCTTTAGCAGTCTGTTTGTAGGGTGAAGACTATAAGCTGCTATCGGCTTTGATGCAGCATTCAGAAGAGGCAGCTGGTGTTGACTCTCCACGAAGTGTTCAACTGCTTCCTGCTGATGACAGTATCAGCCGTTCCTACAGTCGAAGCACTGCAGAACTCAAAGGCCTGTCAGCTGCATCTGGCCTGCATAGTAGGTATTTGCCTAAGCTCTTACAGTGTTGCACGAGTTCATTTACGTCTTGGCCGACACGTTTGTGATAACCAAGTCTTGATTACCTGCACGACTTTTGATGTGGCTTGTGTCGTGGAGTCTGAACCTTCAGATCGCTGGTTCTAACTCTGCTGACTGTAGGATTTCGATGACTATCTGGTGCAGTACCACCTCCATAACTGGATGGGTACAGAACTAACGGGAGATAGCAACCCGGGAAAGGGGTGCTCACATTATTGTAACCCAGCAAGCTAATGAATGCTTTCGACCAGCACACTTGCCATTGCCCTTTTTTATGCACTCCATCAAAGCTGCCAGTAATGGTGGTATGTTGTATGCAGCCATGACTGCAGAGCAATCCCGATAGCATCAGAAAGCATCCCAAGCGTTCACACGACTGAGTAAACCGAAGTAAACTGTGTAAACCAAAAGGTTGAGGCTTGTCACTGCAGTGTAGGGTTTGGATGTTAGATAGGAGACGATTGGTGAGCTGTGATGGCACATTAGGTAAGGCAGTTGCTTTTCACGACCTCGGTCACGAGGTCGTGGGCTCGAGTCCTGCAGTGGGCAATCCTTTATTGCCACTGCAAGCGGTGGTGATAGCCGTCAAGACTCTTCTGTTGCTATGCAAAAGAGGCTGCAAAATCAGCTAGTGCTTAATTTAATTTTTTAATTTAATTATACTAAATTTCAGCTGATCCAACAGACTCCTTTTATATAGTCGCAGAAGAGCCCTGGCGGCTGATCACCTAGCTTGCAGCAGATAATAGAAGGATTTTATGCTGCAGGATTCGAACAAATTGTGCTGTCATCATTCGTTAGAATGTTCCCTCAATTGTTCGGCAGCCCAGAGATTGAAGTAAAGAAGGCGTCGGCTTAGCCCAAACAGCCGTGAGGGAGTGGTGTTTCCACCAGCACCATGATCGATGGTAGGAGTCACGACTGATGCTTGTGCATTTGGGCATGGCTGACCCAGGCAGCTCAGTAAGCCTGCCTAATTGGGCCGACCACCAAACTGGCAGGCTAACAAGTAGGGTAAGCAAGTGGCTATTAAAGCAGTTCAATATATTTGGATACTTTTTAAGAAAGTTAATGCATTTGGGCTTTATCACAGGTGAAGTTGCATTGTGTTCATCGCTGCAATGAGTGGTAGTTCTGTTTGTTGTGGGCGATCCTATTTCAAACTACAAACCGTGATTTTAGCCGTTAAGGCTCGTCTGCTGCGGTATACATGAGAATGTTGAATCAGCTAACCTTTTTAGGTGATGAATCTGCCAGAACTTCCTTATTGTTTTGCTTTTATTTTATTGTCTCAGCTCGGTTCGAGGGCAGCACAAGAATGAGGACCACGTAGCTACCGGCCTCGTTTTTTGTACATGCTAATGGATTGAAGGCTGTCTCCAAACTAGTGTATGACCATTCTCGTTTGTGTGTCTTATCTTAGTTTCACGACGATTCGTTGTCACAACTTGGTTGCATTGCATGAACTGAAAGCTGTGCAGAACAAACTTTTTTATGTGGAAAGCTGTGCATGCTGTTCTAGCTGAAATCGCTTTTTGTTTTTCTTTGTAGAAGGCAGCCATTCACATGCCCCAGCCAGCGCCGTTCTCGAGCTGGGACTTCTGTGCTTGCACCATTGCAATCCATCCAGCTGGATGCTGAATGACCGTGTTGCTGCCTTTGTTAAAAACATACTTGCTTTTTGGCTACAGAAGTAAGTCCTGTCCATTCGGATTTTTGTCCTATTACGATTGATACTAGTTTGATGCATGTAAGCCATGCCTAGAAGACGTGTGTGTAGTCACCGATGTATATAGGTCTACTGGTGAGAATTTTTTAAGGGGCTGAATCTTAACTTTGGCTGGTATTTGGATAATGTCTGTAAAAGACTACTACTCTTCTAGACTCTGTCCCAGCAGTTCTCCTCAATGGGGTGCACAGGTATTTGTGCCGAGCATAGGAACTATTTTTGGTATATCTTTGGTCTCTGTTGAAACCCCGGCCCCTGTGACAACAGCCGTTGTCAGGCCACTCATTAAGACGCCTACTCTAGATCGTGACACCCAAAGTCAAGTCTTTCTTTTGTCATTCTTATCCAAGAGACTTAAGTGAGTGGTGGCCCAACAGCTAAGCGATTACATTAGTTCGGCAAATCTTGCTATCAAGTGCCAATCGGGATTTGGAGCTTATCATTCCACAGTAACTGCTCTGCTCGGGTTCACAATGATCTTCTGAACAAAACTGATCAGTACAGGGCCTCTTTGGTAGCTCCCCAGATCTCTCGGCAGCATTTTACAGAAATGACCAGAAGACAGGAGCTAACGTTCCTTTTTGGTTGCACACTTGAGCAATCTGTCAAATCACACTCAGATGTTTGCTAGTCCATCCTCATAATTCGCACGGACTGGACTTACTATAAAGGCCTGCTACACTAGAGTGGGGTGAGTTGCAAAAGCACAAGTGCTGTCATATTGTGTGTTCCTATTTTGATGCAGTGCTTGTACAGATATGATAAAATGATATTTGTATTGATGCATGATGTTTGTAGACGTATGATAAGCTCTCTTAACCTAAGCATGGGCGACGATCAAAGTTAGGAGGTGCATATTTTTTGCCGGTGGTTAAGATAGGCCATGCCCTGCGACGAGGAGAGAAGATTATGGATTATCATTTCAGTATTCACGGCTTAGTGTTCTGATTTCATTTGTTATCACCTGCCACTGTAGTATCTACTTCCTGACGTAAAAAAAGAAATGACTAGCATCCATCTGGTTGGGTTAATATTTTGGGTTAGGCTGTCTTCTGTATGCTCTCACGAAACAATTTGGCAGCCTCCAGCATAAAGAAATTTGTACTCAAACCTCTGTGATGTTCCCAAATGCCGTTAAGGTAAACTTGTTAAGTAGCCCTCCTCTTTAGCATGCTCTCTTCAAGCCAGCTTCTTTTCGAACGCCGAGGTTTGCTCGAAGCCGGAAGCAAAGCATGTGATGACCCCGACCTTGGGTTGCAGAAGAACAGCACACTCATCTGGGCACCAGGTCGCTCGATAACTATAAAAATACCGAGTCTCACCAGCTATTGCATAGGCTCATTTATCGTCAACAGTTTAGGCATGCTCCTCGTGTGCCCGATGGCTCCTGCAATTCATTTCTTTGACATATAATTCTCCGAAACTTTTTGCTGCTGTAGAAGGCTACAACTTTTCGCTTGGAGCAGAATTCCAAAATTTAGCAATGAAGTAGTGTGTAATATTTCCATTCTCAAAACAGCCAATTGAAAGCGCAGGCCATCTTCGATTCCAGTTGCTGAAAGCTCAGTGTGCTTGCTGTAACTTTCAGGCTTCGATAGAAGGATGTGACTCTGCAGGAGAGGGTGAAGTGTGGCGAGGGGGGTGCTTTGCTGATTTGAAATCGCCGGCCACATGCCCCTTCTCCGAGCAAGCCTCAACTAGCTTGTATACGATCAGCAGACTGTGGGCAATAGGAGCACTAGTAATAGCTTTTGTAAAATGTTCGTCTCAAATTTGCATGCACCTAGTTCTTCAGTTATTGACTTCCTCCTGTTGTCAGTGATGGAATTATTTGGCAGCTATGTAGCATGGCACCTAGACCGACTGAGAAAACTGCTGACGTGGCCGATTCGGGATGCTGCAGTGCTCTCGCCAAACTCCGACAGAGCTCCTGCGAAGGAGCAGCACCGTTTGATGCTCGGTTGCTAGGCTCCCCGTGACAAGAGCACGTCGCCTAACGCGGCCGTCCGTGTAGGCCTGCTCTGAGTGCTCTATGCTGCAATATGACGAAAATGCAATTTATTGGGTTACCTACTTTGAGAAGATGTGCAGAGGCTTCTTACAATAGCCCGAGATGCAAACAACAAATCCTTTGCACCGAAATGCATAATGCTGGCCAGCAAAGTAAGTTAAGGAATCAGCTTATTCAGCTGCCTTATATATATATTTACATATATTCACATACTTGTTATATACACACATATACAGGTATATACGCATTATATCACTTAGTAATTCATAATAGGTTCGCTAGTGTCATTTGGAGACCTGTGTCCTTGTAAGAGGTAGCCGTTGGCTGCATAGACCTTTGCTTCAATCGAGCATCAGTTAAACATCAGGGTCAGCATTGCAATTAATGAATGGAGGCCAGCGTTCTGGAACCGGTTGCCACATCCGTCTGAGCATCGCTCTCGTTTTAGGCATCTACACGAGTTGCTGCAGTATCACCTGTCCACACCGAGGCTTGCCCATTACGTGCGCCTGCTCGCAGACAGCCTGTCTGCTTCGTCTGCTGCTGTCGCAGCTGTTGCTCCTTCTCAAGGTGCAACTGCGGCAGCCGTGAATTCGGAGCAGCTTGGCCGTGGCCCTAGTGCTTCGGCCAGCGAGGGATGCAAGCACTACGATAAGGCGCTGTCAGCCCTGCGTTCAGCTTTTCCAGGCTAGTACTCGATTTGGCTCGCTCTGCTGCGTATTGTATTCGTGCTGGAGTCCGACATTCGCCGCACAGTGACTATAGGTTTTCTCATTGCTTGCATTTCGAGATGGTTTGGTACGTCTTGATGTTATTGTTGTCATCGGTTATGTTTGTCACCGCGGTAGTACGGTTGACTATAGGAATATCGGATATAGGAATACTCCGCTTTATAAGAAAGGCGGCTCTGCGTCCCAGAAGTTTTAAGCAATATTAGTCTCACTCTGTAAAAATGTCTACTTGCAGTTTGTCTATATTTGCAGCCCGAGAGAATTCTTATAATCAGAGTCGACTTATTACGGTTGCTTAACGAAGCAGTGGCCGTTTTTAGGATTTCTGCCAGCTGTTCTTGGAGCAGCCACTTTTGACCGTTGCCTCAAGAGCTTCTTGGACTCGTTCGACGACGAGCTGCAGAACAAGTGAACCTTCCTCTCTTTCTCGACTTTTTGCTGCTGCTGCTACGACCCATGCTGCGGCTGCGGCCAACTCTGAGTATCTGCGATCCGTTCTGTTCGAAGCTATTCCGTGTCGTGCCTCTATTTGGTGCCTTCTTTTGTCGTTTTTTTCAGGAACCTCATTTACACGGTCATGGACGACGTTGTGGGAGAGCTATTGGCCTTGGGCAGTGCTGCAGCTGTGAATGCAGTGGATGTACGTAGCTAGCTTGAACCGGGCCTGGAAAAGTTGCACACTCAAAAGGCCCTGCTAAGAATATATTTGCCGCGACAGCCGGTGTAGATTCCTGCCGTGGGAGTGTACGTGTAAGTCTTTTTGAAATTTCACGTGGCGGCTGACCAAACTGTGATAGGCCGTCTTATCTATAGACGAGCTGTTATAAACATAACTGATCAAACTGTCACGTCAAGCGTATTTATTATCGGCTATTGATAGCAGTATGTTTTCACGATTAAGTTATTTATAATAAATAAACGCACACAAATTTCATGTATGTTACGTTTTTCACTTCCGATTTTCACTTCCGATAGTTTGTACGTTAGCTTAGACAGAGAGGAATTCGGAGGGAGACACCGAGGGAGCAGAGGTAGGGAAAGAGAGCACGTGAGTGAGAGCGAGAGGGAGATAGGTGGGTAGATATCTAAATATGTGTGCGTGTGTGTGTGCGTGTGTGCGTGTGAGCGCGTGCGTGTGAGCGCGTGCGTGTGAGCGCGTGCGTGTGAGCGCGTGCGTGTGAGCTCGTGCGTGCGAATGTGTGTATTGTAGTTCATTTGTATAGGCCATGGAAAAACGTGATCTCTATCCTGGCGCTTTCTATACGTATGACTATCGGTATTTCTATACGTATGATGCTGAGCTCAAGCCTTCATCGTTAAAGGTAGTACCTTACCCTTTTGGCCAAATCAGGGCAGAAATGTGAGTGAAAAAGCCAGAATGATATGTAGACTGGTGGATACAGATGTGGATAGGTAGATAGATGAATAAGGTAGAGAGGGACTGAGTGAGGGAAAAAGAGAGATCGAAATAAAGAAGAAAGTCCTCCGTCCTTCCGTCACGAGGCATGCTGGCGAAGTTTAGTCACGCTGCAAGATGACGCAGCGTTGTCTTCCGTGACCATTATATGACTACCTCTACTATGACTCAGCGAAGCGAGTCCACAGGCAGTGAGCTCTCCTATTCATATATAGTCAGACTTACAGTGCTGGATGTCGCTGGTAGAACCAAACTTCCAATAGGAAGCTGTAAATATACACATACGGCTGGAATAGCTTACTTTGCCCTCCTAATTGAAGGTGCCGTAGTGCAGCCATTGCCAAGGTTTCGCGAATTCAGAGGCCTCGACGACTGCTTGTCGTTTGCTAATCTTATACAGAAGACCACCTCGGTAGCGTGTCCAATCCCAGTCCAAGATTAGGGACTTCTTAGAGAAGGGTTCAACTACATATCTAAATAGCTACTGTGACTTATTAATGGCAAGATTTTCGATAACCATGAAGCAATATGTGATCAATATGGCTGCTAGATCAGTCTTTAAATACAAGAAATTCGTTAGCATGTGGCGATTACTCCGGGTTGATGCAGAGCTAATTACTTTGTATGACCATTTAGGCCCAATACGGGTCTTGAATCCTCCATATCGAGCTTAACTATTTTACCCACTTTAGCCTATTCGTGCCGCCAAATTCTCTTTTGACAATTAATTAGCCGGGTTATTCTTCTACATAAGAATGGCAACAGAACCATTTTCCCTAATAACCCTAGACTACGGAGCTCACGTCAACAATTCTCGTGCAACCTTATCTTTCCTCCTGCTGCTGTCTCTAGCACATTTTTTCAGTCCCGTGCTGCTATGGATGCTACTTCGCTGAACGTCCTGATTCAGATAAACTGCCTACTACTATTCCAATTACTAATAATAACAGTAGATTCGTAATAGCGCCATCAGAGAACTCAAAAATGTGCTTATGCGTGCTGACACTGTGCATGCTGCCACTAACCACATTTGCATGCTGACCCTGTGCATGTCACCCCTAACCATATTATTCATCTCGTTTTTTTTCAAGCATGATTTTACTTACCATTCAATTGCATTTCACTTTACAGCAAATGTAAAGCGCCTAGAGAGAGATTGAGTTCTCTGAGGGCGCTTTATCAAGTGAATTATTATTATATTATTATTATTAAATCTCTTTCTAGGCAATTTACATTTGCTGCAAAGGAAGCCACTCACTTTCTCGTGGTCTATCTGTCTACCAGTCTGTGTCTGTATCTATCTAGCTCACCACGCTTTCAAACTCACTGGCAATTTTAGCCCTATATGTATCGAAGAATATTCTCTATTTATCGGTATATCATGGTTTACTCCACAAAGAGTAAGCAAGGGTTATGGCGGAGACTTATCCATAGCATACTCAAATCCCAAGCGGCTGCATTAATACTCAGTTGCAGTCGCACTTTGTACTCCATCCATCTCGTTGTGAGTAAATTAACAAAAATTAATGGAGATATACAGCCAATATCTCAGTGAAGAAAGCAAAATTCTGGCACATCAAGAACCGGGCTGAATTTTTGGTCTCAGGCTATCCGTACAGCAACTTTAAATGAGGTCTCTTAAACCTTACTGAGATAAACCTTACATAAACCTATAAATTTGAATGATTTAACCGACCCGTGAATTACTCAAGGTCAAGCACTAACAGAAAATGTTTCCTTATCTCATCCCTATTTTGTGTGGTGCAACAGAGCTCGCCAGTTACTTTGTTTTTTCCCGATTTTTAATCTGGTATGCTTTATTGATTAATTCATCTCTAATTTGTTTTGGATTTTTTTTCGAAATTTTCGTGTCTTTCGCTCAGCGAATTAAATTTACGTTGTACCCAAAAGCTTTTTTTGGCTGAATACCCACGACCAGTAGCTACGAATTAGTGCTGTACCGGTCAGGACGCCAGGCGTCCGCTGATTAATAAACTTATTCTTTCTTGTCGGTTTTAGAACCATAAGAAAAGTTGTAGAGCTGTATCGCACCAATTTTCAGCGGGAAATAAAAGACTGCCCGCTGCAAGTCTCGAACCAACCACCGGGGTCGTGTAGTGCATGTACCTGTCCACTGTGTAGGACTAGTACCATGTTAACTAAAACTTAATCAAGCACTCCTTATTGTTAAAGTGATGGCTGCTACTAGCGAATCTCTTTAGCAATCGGGAGTCTGACCCACATGTGCAGAATCCCCCCTTTAATGATGTGCTAAAATAGAAAAATTATTTGGGCAATTATCTAAAATTATTGTAAAGAATAGTTATGAAAGTCTGTCGACTTTTTTAATATGGTCCCAGTACAGAATAGGTAGCTTTTCCAGTGACTACAGAGATTTAAGTGGCAATTGTCAAACTGCCAAGGCTTGCTACCGTTGTAAGATAAAAAAATTGTTATCTCGTTTGGCACGAAGTTAAACTGGCTTTAAATTAGCAACGTTCTGCAAGCACAAGGAGCATCGCAGGTACCAAAGCGCAATAAGTTTCACGAGCATAACCAGACGACGGATTAGCTTCAACGGTCAGTACGATAGCATATCCTTCAGCACAGCGTGCGAACTGTTTTACAGTATAAGGACGATTATAAGCTGAAGGCAACTTTTTGATTACCATTCTCGCATTGTTGGCTATGATTTAGCAACCAGATCCAGATCGAAAGCAAACGATAAAGCAAGCAGAACTCAGCAGAACTTTTGTTAAACGCCAGCTTAACTCCTTAGGCGGTGCCTCGAAGTTCCACTACAACCAGAGCCGTAGCTAGAATCGCTTTCATATACCTCACATACTTTGCAACGAGCAGCCGAGGCTCTTGTGCCGCTGTATAATCGAGGCTGTTGCGTCAGATGACCTTTATCTTTAATCTTTATCCTGCTATATGACTGAACAACATATGGTGCCTATTGGACAATCCATTCGCCCTCGGTTTCTCATGACAAACGGACAGGCAATGTGAAGGACGCAGGCCTGGCCGAGTATTGGTCGGCAAGAGTTCTCCTCGAGTTTATCTTTTTCTCCCCCTACAACAGCATGCCATACAGCTAATGTGCCATTTGTGATAGGAACAAAAAGTAGCATGCAGCGTTCAGCTAGCTAGAGGGTTTATTATTTAGGTATGCGTCTCGATAGCAAAGTGGCACTGCTGCCTCTTAAGGAAGGCGTTATAATATTAATAATAGTAATAATGTATTTGAATAGCGTTCAAGAAATTTTTTATTCCGGGCACTTTACATATGCTGTGACACAAGCATGATCAAATGGTTAGTGGCAACATGCACAGTGTCAACAAGCATAATATGGTTAGTGGTGACATGCACAACGTCAACTTGCAATGGTTAATGGTAACATGCACAATGTCAACAAGCACAACACGGTTAGTGGTGACATGAGCAGGTCAACCAACCTGCACAATCTGGTTAGTGGCAGCATGATCAATGTCTGCGCCCATAAGCGCACACAGAGGACGAATCACTAGGATCCAACAAATGCTGCAAATGAACAGGTTCGCTTCCCCTAAAAAACGGCGATTAGTCAGGGGAAGCCGTAACGTCAGTCAACGGCCAAAGGTCAGCCGGTGGATCTTTTAAAGTGTGGCATGCCCCAGCGATCCGTTTTAGAGCTACTTTGTTTCAAAACTTATACTTTCCCGTTTGTGAATGCAATCGCCAAACTCCATCCAGGCGTTAACTTTGAGGCGTATGCATAGTTTGTTCATCGACAGACCATGCTAAGCTTGCTGAAACGGTGGTTGCAAAAAAGCAGACTGAATTCCTGCTCCTATTCGTGCAATATAATTTTTCACTGAATTTTAATAGTCTTCCAGTGGGTGGCATTCTCAGCTAAGAGATCTGGTAGATGCTGTTCATCATACCCTGCAGGCTATCTAGCTCTACGTGAGGCAGACAGCGCTTGATTGGGTAGTCGATGCCGGGGAGGAACCTGATAAGTCAAGGTCGCAATCACTTTCGCAACGATGCGTTGACCAAGAAGCAAAATTGCCCAGGGTACCGAGAATAAGCTTACTGCCACGGGCTTCACGTGCAAGGGTTCGCAGTGTCGCAGATGCCTTTAAGCCTACGTACGTACCCTTCTCGGTGTCGGCTTGCGTCGTAAGCACCACCGCAGCCATGAGGAGGAGCGTCAGCGACATCTTACCTCAGGTTGCAGTATGGAGTGGGTCGATCCTTCCTGACAGATCTGGACTAACCTTTAAATACTTATTCTACTGTGCGAAGTCACTCGTAAGTATATTCACATAATCTATCAGACAGCCTACGCTACATTTGAAAGCATTGTTACCTGACTCGGTTTTGACTGTCATCATTTACATTTCTGGCAGCCGCTTGCAGAGTCGTGCGTTCGTAGCAGCTGGTCGGGTGCGTATGACCGTTTCCTCTCGTGAAGCCAATAAGTCTTACTGCCACTCCTTGGAGGCACCGTTACGACGATTTCAAAAGGGTAAAACAACTCAAGTCACACACAGCATGCTGCCTCTTATACTTATACTCTTAGGCTATTTCGGTTATTTTATTATTTATATTATATTATTATTATTATATTATATTATTATTATATATTATTATTATTATTATTATTATATTTATATTATTATATATTATTAAATCCATAAATATGGTTTGCTAAGTGGTGAGATATTCGGTGGCACACACGATTAGAATAAAGACCGCGGCTTTGTGGCATGTGAAGATGATGGCGATAATATTATTAGTCGTATCTATAGCACGCTAAGAAGAAAGAAATTGATCTCCATCCATGCACTTTACAAATCGCTTTATGAGAATTAATACCAAGGGTCAGTAACATGCACGGTATAAAGCGTGCTAAAGCAAAAAGGAAGGCACTAGCGGCCATTGGTTAGTAGGACCGATGGCTAATACCTGTGCACATGTAGAGGGAATCAAAGTAGTACACCAGAATAAAAAAAAAGCAGTCCACTGAAGCGAAGGAAAAGCTGACTGGAATAAACTTGCATCCTTTGCCAAGAATTACAAGATGCAAGTTTATTGCAGTTACTGACCATGGTCAGAAGTGAGTTCCAGTCTTTCGGAGTATATCAGATGAAAGCTCGATCACCAAAATATTTCATCCCAGTCTTTACCTGGCTCAATAAGCCAGACATTATTAGGCAATGCATCACCAAACTCTCAGTACCGAACTGCAAATACGTACAGCTGGTCTGCGTGTTAGCTAATGTAGATGTTTTTTGACTGCATACACAAGTTCGCTTTGGACTCAACTCGGCTTACAGCCTCTGCATTAGACCGTTTCTGTGATCTGCTCCTCAAATACTTAACTTCAATCTCACCGTTAAATGGGAAAGAATATTTCGCTTTATGGATCTTTTGCCCACACTTTGCCGTGCTGTTTACCACGCCAGGCACTCCATTGCATATAGAAATGAATGCCTGCCTGGCATTTGTGGCCACTGATATCTGGAGCTGGGACGGAGGTAATTGAGAATCAGCTCCTGCTTTCCTGGCATCGCTGGTGCTAATTCCATCGACTGCAAGTAGTCCGCTGCGAGGGCCGATAAGTAGACAGCGTACTCTTTCATTAAGACTGGTGGAAGCCAGGATCTAAATGAAGGTTACCCTACGAACACCAAACTCGTACGATTTTGAATGCCAGCCCTTCTAAAATTAACAGCTTTCTCTTGCCGGAGAATCCCAAGAGATGCTGCTTCTGGAAACGGTCGCCGGATCGCCGCGTCAGCAGCAGCCAATGTTGGCGGCGTGCCCCCTTGCCCCCAGCCAAGCCGGCCTAAACGATTAAGAAAGCGAGCCGCGCGCTCGCCCGCTGCCCTCGCGGCGCTAATCCTGTCAAGGATTAGCGCCATTTGCATAGCGGTGGAACACCCTTAAAGGCTATCGCCGCCGCTTGCAGTCGGCAACAAAGGATCGCCCGCTGCATGACTCAAACCACGACCTGGGTCGTGAAGAACGAGCGCCTTCGTCCTGGTGCTAAGGCCCTCGGTGAACTCTGCCCCACCCCACGTGCACGATGGCGGCCCCTAGTCCCGAGCCGTCGCTGTGCGACGGCCCGGAGTCTTCGAAGACGCCGGTCAGAAAATTTCGAAGCCAGTGTAGTCCATCGCGACTGTGCAGCATGTCTAGTACATTGGTTGTTCATGCATTCCTGTTCAATTAGGGTGCGCGGCAGAAGCTTTCTGACGGCCGTTGGTTTGTCAGGCGCCGCTGATGCGAGTTATAAAACGGAAGCCGGTTGGCGTAGGAAGAGCCGCCAAGCCCGGTGGCGGGGCGAGGGCTCTTTTGGCTATGCCTGAGCAGTCGCTCTGCATTACTAGGGTGCGATAGTCTCGCTGCCAGGTCGCCAAAAGCCCCAGAAGGGGGCTGAAAGGGCAAAGAGCATGGCCGCAGTCTCCACAGTTTCGCCAGGTAGGGTAAGGCGGCACTGACGGACGCAAACCGTAACCCCCTTGCTTACTTAATACGACAGTTGTGACGTTCTAGGCAGACAAGCCAGCTGCTGTTTGCTAGAATCTTATTACTCATGCAGAGAGACCGACAAAGGAAGATAACGGGTATTCCAGGTGGGATGCGACAAATAATAATAATAAAAATAAACTCCTTTTGTATAACGCCCTAAGAAAGTCTAATCTTTATCCACGCAATTCGCATACACTGCAGGGCTCTGGCCCACGACCCCGGTCGTCAAAGGCTAACGCAAATGCTTCTTCACAGATTTTAGGACCACCAGATTGAGGTGACTCCACGGCTTAGCATCACAGATAATAAACTTCAAAGACTCGCTATTGATTTCGGCCAGGTCGGGGAGCAGGGTTTATTAAAGGAGTCATTGTTCCTGGAAGGCGACACGAAGCGACGCTGCTCTGGATGCTGGCCTTCGTGGCAGGCAGGCAAGCACACACCCCCTGCATAGTAGCACCCTTCGCGGAAACGCAGCTTCAAGTTATATCTCTAAAAGTGGCACCGACTCTTTTATTTTATTTATACTTGTACGAGGCTCCATGCGCGACGCGCTTTCTTAGCAAGACCTCCGCGTCTAAAAATGGTCGCTACCAATCCTTATTTGACAGGCTTAAAGAGACTTCTCCTCGAAGCTCCTGTGGAATGGAGCTTTTATTTGTTTCGCCCTAAGGGGACGCTCGATGTTTAGCACGGAGTTTAGGTTAGCCCACCGGGCGGTGCGCCTCCGACAAACGGCTCCAGTTTCAGTCTCCAATGAGAGTACACGATATTTGTTGCACAATCGTCAATATTATGTCTATAATAGTTATGCTTGTCTGGCATATCAAGCCTTTAGAGAGAACTGAAGTGCTGCTCATTCTTTTTGTACCGATCTAAAGAGGCCTGCAAGGCGGCCCACCTGCGGCGAACACAGTCAGGTTGTCCCAATAGGGGCGCTTGTCCCTGGTTTAATAATTGGTATGATAATCCCGGTACAATAATTTACCTGGCTCAACAAAAGAGGGATATTTATATAGACCATTAATTTTGAATGATTGCTGAAATGGCGCTTATTTGTGGTGCCACTAATTTTGAGTCGCTGCTAAAATGACGATTATTTACTATGCTACTTCCGTGGGCAGACTTGAGACGCTGCCTTGTGGAAGAGGACAGTATGCCTTATAGGGAGTAGGCCATCGCTTATAGCCGGGCTATAAGCGATGGTGGCACACTATGTAAGGCGGTTGCTTTCACTACCAAGGTCCAGAGGTCGTGGGTTCGATTCTTGCGGTGGACGATCCTTTATCGCCACTGCAAGCGGTGGTGATAGCCGTAAAAGCTCTTCTGTAGCCACTGCAAGCGGTGGTGATAGCCTTAAAAGCTCTTCTGTAGCTATACAAAAAGAGGCTGTTTAATCAGCTAGGATTTATTTATTAGTTGATTTATTTATAAGAGCTTGGCAGGCGGCGCACTACCTTTGTTGTCTAGTTTTATGATCCGTCAGACGGGTTTGGAAGAGCTTGGAAGAGAGCATAAGAGACGACGGTCGGAGTGGCACAATTTGGGGTTCTTAGCTCAGAGTTAGTCTCACGAAAGAATGAGGAACGGCTTTCCCATAAAAAGCCCAGGTAATTCTCGCGGTGGCGTCAAAATTGCGCCAACTTCCGGTAACGCCCACTCAGGGTAACATTCGGCGGCTGTAAAATCTTCTTACTGCGGGCACTGCTAGCGTACTCTAACTATGTGATGAGTGAAAGCTGTTTTTATCTACGCGTAATTATATTTTTGTCCATCATCTGGCTACCAAGCCTAATATTTCGTCGCATGACCTGCTATGACTGACGGAATTATGAAGGCTCTCTTTATGCAGACTTCGGTTCTGCGTTGCTGCGAGCGATACGAAGCCCGCAAGCGCTCAAAATCGCGACCGCGCGTGCGCGAAAGCACTCTTCGCTAGCGTGCGTTGCCTGTTTGCCAATGGCTGTTAGTATAGCAGGGTGCCTCTCAGCGAGCTGTGCTCGGAGCAGCTAGCGCTTAACATAATCTTTGGCTCCAGCCTATCTCTCAGATCTACTCCCCCACCAGGCCAAGCATCGTACCACCCGCTTTTCGGGATCTAACAGTCTACCAATACCTCTTACAAACCTCAAATCCTTTGGAGACCATGCATTTAGTTCGTATGCTCCAAATGTCTGGAACTCCCTCCGACTTGCGTCAGAACATCCCCTGACCTGACCACATTTAAAAAAGAGCTTAAAAACACCTATTTAGGACTGCTTTTAATGGGTCTCTGTGATTCGTCCTTGATGTGCTTATGCGTGCTGATACTGTGCATGCTGCCACTAACCACATTTGCATGCTGATCCTGTGCATGTCACCCCTAACCACGTTGTTCATTTTGTTTATCAAGCATGATATTACTCACGATTCAATCGCGTTTCCCTTTGCAGCAAATGTAAAACGCCTAGGAAGAGATTGAGTTCTCTAAGGGTGCTATCAAGTGCATTATTATTATTATTATTAATAGGCACATATATTCATGCGATACATATTTTTAATAAATAAATAGTTTAAACAAAAGTTTTGCACCAGCATGTGCAACCAGGCACTTACAGCTGGTGCAAAACTCTGCAGCTAGACTTGTCTGTCGTGAGCGTCGCAGTTGCCACATGGCACCACTTCTCGCTGACCTGCACTGACTTACAGTCAAGCAACGGATCGACTTCAAGGTTTTGTCGCTCACTTTGAGGTCCCTTCATTCTTTGGCTCCAGCCTATCTATCAGATGTTCTCCCCCACCAGGCCAAGCATCGTACCACTCGCTTTTTGGAATCTAACTGTTTACCTATACCTCGTAAAAATCTCAAATTCTTTGTAGATAGTGCCTTTAGTTCGTATCCTCCAAAAGCCTGGAACTTACTCACGACTTGCGTCGCGACATCCCGTGACTTGACCACATTTAAAAAGAACTTAAAAACGCACCTATTTAGGACAGCATTTAGTGGGTTCCGGCGATTTGTCCTAATGTGCTTATATGTGCTGACACTGTGCACGGTGCCGCTAACCACACCTGCATGCTGACCCTGTGCATGTCACCCCTAACCATGTTATTCATGCTGTTTATCAAGCATGATACCGTTAACCATTCGATCGCGTTTTCTTTTCAGCACATGTAAAGCGCCTAGAAAAAGATTGAGTCTCTGAGGGCGCTTTATCAAGTGCATTATAATAATTATTATAAATGGCGTCCATTCAGCACAAGTTTGCTGTACGTGGTCTTGTCTCAATTTTAGGGCGAGTGGGGCATTTGCGTAATCCCCGGAACGCTTAAGCGCGCCGTGTTAAAAACCTTTCTATGCTAGTGAGTAGCATTTAGTGCAGGCTAAAGATTTCTTGCCGAACATTGTCCTCGTTCTCCTGTCAGTAGAACGCGCCACCGCCCTCTCATGCACCGGCACCTACTTTATATTGCAAGCAGCTAGATAAATTAAATAATGTTTAACAAAACTTTGCAATATCCCAACCACGATCCTATTTTTGAGCAGAGCCTTAGGAGAGTTTAAAGATAGTCCATGAAAGCTGTAATATCACATGCATTATTGAAACTTCTCCGGACACATCGAAGTCTTTGGAGCAGGCATTGCGGTGGATTCAATCTTATGTTGCAGTTTTATGTTAGCGTGCCAGAGCGCGACTATTGGATGATCGTCACCGAAGGCAGTGACCGAGTGGCAGCAACAGAGGTTAGGAATTGCCGCGCTGAGTCCTGAATGTCACCCGCCCTTAGGCACCAGAGACTGACATACTAACCCAACACTTAGTGAGCGTTGCAAAGTCGTTACGCCATAGGTTCTCAAATGATCTAAGAACAAGTGGCTGTCACTGCTAAACCACTCGACCAAGTTTTTCAAGATCATTCTGCCCAGTTCTATCGCCCTATTGCCAAGAGCTCGGCCTCCTCAGAGGATTACGTAGCGGCTCGTACGTCATGCACATGTAGGATCGTCATTTAAGTAGCCTCGTGCGCACGACTTCTGTCTGAGGGGGCGTCAGAAATGCAAATAGAGGTTGTCATTACAGAGTCAGACAGTGTTCTTTGCATGTCGGCGTGCGTAGTAGAGGTGCCCTCTGACTGCTTACGTAAATTGCTTACAAGTGTCTCCGTGCAACAGGTCAGTATTTTAACGTCCAACTTAGGACCTGTGAATATAGATCGTCCAACTCCTAGCACGAGGGCTGAGTCCAAGGATGTCGCTCGTGTTCCTTCTCGTGGCGATGACGTTTCTTATGGCTCAAGGTGAAACTGAGAAGAGTAAGTACTTCAGAAAAAAACCATCTAAAATATCTCAAACTTCTTGCAAAAAGAGCCAGTAAATCGGCGTTAAGACGTCAATGCTCTGTAGGATAAACTTAAATGCCGTAACGACGAACGCTTGATTGTAGGCTATTATGTCGGTTATCTGCCCAAGAGGGTACTCGAGTAGCGGAGAATTCTTTTAAGGCGACATTTTGTATGCTACGGTTATTTTATGAGTGAGCTGATTTTTGCTGCAGCCGAGCTACACTAATTTTGAACCAAATTGTTACAGGAACATAAGTGCTAAATGGACTAAACGGCTCATGCCTGCTAACACCAGGCTACGTCTGCGTTCCTTACTGTCTGATAGTCATGAGAAACCGAGGACGCTTGGACTGCGCAATTGGCCATACGTGCTGTACCAGTATTTGAATGGATCATTGAAACTGCTATGGAAGTCATTCAAACAGTGGTTCCTAAAAAAAAGCGGGAACAACCACAAATCGGCTGCTGCATCTCACGGACTGGTTACCTATTGTACTCTACCTACACCATCGCTTGCTTTTTATCTTATCATGCATACTGAAATATAATATAAAAGCAAGTAATAATCCAAGCTTCGTTTTTAATTTGAAATAATATACACGATAACGTAAACCTGATGGTATGTGCAAGCAATTACCTACGAGTGATACGGAAAATTACTGCATTTAATGATAAACCAACTTAAGAGTTGCTAGGCCACGATCGCGAGGAAAAAAGAAGTTTGCTTGAATAACAAAATTATAAATTTATTTTCAATCCAGTTTATCAAAAGTACCTACGAACTGATTTAAAATCTAGTGGCTATCCAAATCATCGCTTGCGGTGTTGAACATTTAAAATTCGATGCAAAATAGTACACCGGAAAAATTCGGGCAAAACATGTGCACATATGCCCAACGACACGTGTACGTACTCGAATGTCATATCTGATCGTATATGTATACCTCAGTAATTAGCTCCGCAAGCCAAAAATGCTGAGGGATTTTAATGACTGGGAATAACCACAGTTTTGCTCAAAGCCTAAGCTGTTTTAAAATATAAAATGTAATTCATTTGTATAGCTCCCAAGATAACTTCATATCTATTCAGGCGATTCTCATGTGCCTCGGGGCTCGAGCCCACGACCTCAGCCCGACCTTAGACGGGCTTTTGATGA
Organism: Cristatella mucedo; assembly: GCA_009760855.2. NCBI lineage: Eukaryota > Metazoa > Bryozoa > Phylactolaemata > Cristatellidae > Cristatella > Cristatella mucedo. The sequence continues at coordinate 107,096 of WPIO01000147.1, read as the reverse complement.
GCACTTGGTCAGGCAACAAGGAAAAACTAAGAGCATTGCTGAAAAACAGAGCAGTTTGTATGAGTGCCAGAATGTTGCAAGTTAATAGCAGAGAAAAGCTGGAAAGAAGTGCTATAATCGAAGAAAGCAATCGACATAATTAATTCACAGGAATTTTCGTACCGATTCCAGCAGTCTGTACCAACAGAGCATTGACATCTGTTGCCAGCAGTCCCTAATCAGGAGAAAAGAAACCAATTTATTGTCCTGGGAAACCAACTGTGACGCCGCGACCATTTCCTTTCACCGCTCCCGCACAAGCCCACCACCCAGTGATGACTTAGCCGAACGTTCTCCAAATTCTTCTTAGGCACGATAGAACTGATTTGGGACTCATTCCCCAGATTACTGTTCATGCAGGACGGACAACCTCTGATTGCCCTGCGTCTTCCGTGTCACCTCATTCATCCATGTCTCTACTGAGCTCGTCACCGAACTTGTCTTCCAGGCTATAAAAGACCGCTAGTTCCCCAGCTCGTCTCAATAGTTCTTCTTATGAGGCGCATATCCTGTAGATCTATTGCTTCCCACCATAGAAAAATATGTCCCTAGGTACCGGTGACGTACGTACGTCTCTGAACAGTCTTTATGACTTTGTGAAGTTACAGACGGAGAAACCCAAGCAAATATCAGCAGGATTGCGAGACTTTATGTAGCTTTCGAATACTCTCCATTCTCCAGTATCTTATCTAAGATACTGTACCGATTGGTGGCCCAGCGACTACACGATCACACCCATTCATCAAATTATGCTAGTGAGTTCAAATTGGGATTTCGAGCAAAGCATTTCATGGGAAATTCTCTGGCTCGATTTAAAATGACTTTTTGTACAATGCTAATCAGAGCAGAGTTGATGATGATGTTCTAACCTACAAGGTTGCTTTCAGCATTCTTTGAAGTATTGGGTGAATACTTATCGTCTATAAGTGCACTTAGCCTACACCAACTTTTAATTCAACGCCGATATGACGTTTTTTAATGCATTGCCGTAAACGGTAATATAGGGAATAGCGTGAGGTGGGTTACTAGAGATATTGATACTGCAGAAGCACATCTTAGTGGTAAATTGTGTCGTTCTTTGCCTATTGGGAAAGGTACAAACGACAGCTACAGAAAACTGGTAAACGAGATTCACTGTTTATTGCTACCACACGTGCACATATGAGAGCTCGCTTAATCGCCGCAGTTGGGGGAATGCAGCCGCGGCGAGCCACATCCCCCATCATACCAAAGGCCTGACGCAGCGCTGAGTGAACTGCGAAACCACTGGCTGCAGGTGGTGCATGCATTACTAGCCTGCCGCTTCGGTAATTACAGCAGAAGCAGCAGCAGCAGCAGCAGCAGCAGCAGCAGACACACACAAAAGCGAATGACGTGCCAGTGCAAGCCACATCCATTTGATACGATTGCTCACTGAGGCAAACCATCTCACTTTGCTGAAACAGAGGTGAGAAGGACATATCCAGACGCAAGAGAATTATGCCAAGGATGTACGTGAGCTTGACCCAGTTAGAGACATCAACTCATAGAAAATCTTAAGGGACGTGCTAGCGGCCAACCCACGCTACACTAAGCCTATGAATCCACTGCATCAACGTAGAGGGTGTCGTAGGTATAATGACATTGCGCGTGAATGTCAAACTACTTCAAATAGCAAGGCTTATTGGTGGACAAAAATGACCGAGGTCATTTCACCGGAAGCTTCCAGGACGAACGCGTACCGACTCGGTCGGAGCCAACTTGAGTTGCAATCGGATTATTAGAAGAGCGACCAACACCCCCTGCCCTTGAGCGGCCGACGACCTTCACCGTTGGGTTGGAACAGTGAACGGGCTCACATTACAGCTGCACACCGTGCACCGCGCTCGCTGCTGGGGTGCGTTCGCTTGAGAAGAATGACCGAGTATTGGAAGTCTCTTCCGAGAAAGTTTTGTACGTACTGCAAATGCTGGATCACGGACAACAAGTCCAGTGTGGATTTTCACGAGCGAGGGAAGAATCATCTGGAGAACGTCAAAAAGAAGATCGACGAGCTGAGGAAGAAGGGTCTCAAGGACGCGAAGGAAAAGGAGAGCGTCGACGCCTTCTTAAAGGCCATGGAGGAGGCGGCGCTCAAGTCGGCGAGGGCAGATCTGAAGCGCGACCCTAGCTTGGCGGCCCTGTACGGCGCTTCGACCGTTGCCAAGGCGTCGGAGGCGTCGGCTGAGCAGCCGCCGCTCATTGCGCCCTCCTCTTCAGCGAGAAGCCAAGCGGCGGCGGCGGCGGCCGCTGCGAAGATAGCCTCCAGGCAGTACGCCGGCGAGAGGCATCGGCCCGCGCCAGTGGCGTCTGCCGAAGGGAGCGGCGGCGCTGACCGCGGCGGCATAGCTCGCGCCGTTGCTGAGGAGGCCGCCGGCGACGTAGCCGCCGGCGACAATGACGGCGGCAGTGGCGGCGAAGGTGGCAGCGGCGACAGCGATGGCGCCCGCGCGGAGGAGTGGCAGAGAGCGCTGTCGCCCGAGGGCTACGAGTACTACTGGAACGTGAGGACCGGCGAGTCGTCGTGGACTCTGCCCGATGGAGCTGCCGTCGCGGAAGCGGAGGTGAGCCGCGGGCGCTCGCAGCTCGGCATCGGCGCAGTCGTTGCCGAGCCGGGACGAGCCGCCGCCTTGATCAAGCCGGCGCCGGTTCAAGGCGGCGCGAAAGCAACGCATGTCTCGGCGAGCCCAGCGGAGACATGCGACGTGTGGTGCTGAGTTGCTGGCTCCTGCTTCCGTCCCGGGCGGCCTTATCCAGCTTGCCGCTTCGGTCAGAGTTCAACCGTCAGCTGTGTAATCTTCTGAGATGCGTAGGTTTACGAGTGCCCTGGAGTAATAGCATAGTAATAGTAGTAATAATAATAATAATGATAATAATAATGCACTTGATAAAGCGCCTCAGAGAACTCAATCTCTCTCTAGGCGCTTTACGTTTGCTGCAAAGGGAAATGCAATTGAATGGTGAGTAAAATCATGTTTGATAAACAAACAAAATGAATAACTTGGTTAGGGGTGACATGCACAGGGTCAGCATGCAAATGTGGTTAGTGGAATAAATAGCAAGTAATAAATAGCATGTAATAAAAGCAGCACATTACAAGTCTTTCGTATGGCATCCTAGGAGAGCTGAGTCTGGAACTGGCGCTTTGCAACAATAACTGCGAGTTAAAAAACCAACAAGCAAGTTATCGTGCTTGGAAACGCATGCAAAAGCACTCAAGAAGACACGCAGGGCCGTTCGTTAGCTTGACTCCTGGTTAGTAAACGTGCACACAATCTTTCACAGGTGACCCTGCAAAACATAGGGGAACAAAACAATGCTAGTTCACTTGGGCAAAGGGAAAGTTAAGTGGAACAGATGCATGCTGAGCTGAGACTGCTATGATGCAAAGTCAATGCAGGTGGTGATCTAAAACGGAAGCGAGTTCCAGACTTTCGATGCATACGAGCTGTCGTTCCGACCACCAAAAGATTTTAATTTAGCGCAAGGTATGAAGAAATGACTTGGAGCCGAAAGGCAGGTGATGTGAGAGTGCACTGGAGAAGCAGGAAGTCACGTAGGTAGGCTGGTGCATGCAATTGAAGTGACCTGTAGACCACAGAGAAGATCGTGAAGATGATGCTATGCGTGATAGGGGGCCCTTGAAATTGCGACTGCAGTGGTGTGGTGTGGCAGCTGCGGTGGTACGTCATTGATGACTGACCAGACAAGCCTCGGAGTTTTGCATTAATAGCAGACGATTAAGGGCCCCGATAAGGACTCTCGAATTTAAGGAATTGCTTTAACCTAGATGCGATGTGATAGATGCGTAAATTAGTAAGTTTGCCGTTAGCCCCGGTCTCTGTCCTGGCATCTTTCAAAGAAGCTATTTTCAGGCCACATAAAGAATCGATGATAGGCCAGGATTACTTCACCCGGTCTCATTATCGCTGACCCTGTCAAAGACACTACAACGAGTTGTATCTGGTCAGTTAATCACTTATATCAAAGCTCCAAACCTAGCAAGTTCTCATCAGATTTTGAGCAAATTAATCCCCGAGTCTGGACAGCTGCAAGTATTTACCGTCACTCTCATGAAGGCCGACTTAAGTGGTCTCCAGTGGCTGGCTCTGCTGCATCTTTTGATACCACTGATCACTGAATCCTTTTTGAGTGCCCGTCGTCTAGCTCGCCTAGGTATTACATGCACTGTCTCAGTGGTATTAATATTAATAATAATAATAATAATAGCACACTTGATAAAGCGCGCTCAGAGAACTCAATCTCTTTCTTGGCACTGGTAAAATTCAGAGAGTCGATATCAGTGGCCCACGATCATCCAGTGGGCCACTGAATTGTAGCAAGCTCCAGGGATTCTTTTTCGGTCTACATCATCGCAATTTGCACCCTTCTTGTCGCTGTAAATGTCAAGCCTAATCTAAGCTTTCATTATTATGCAGGCATCAAGCAGCTGTACTCGTGCATCGATACTTTCCTGCTTTCCAGCTTTTCAAACTCGCCTGACTTCCTTGCAGCATGTATCTGACATTCGTACAAGGATGTTAGCAATCTTGCTCAAAATAGAGTGCCGATAAAGTCAACTTACTAGTTGTAGGCATAACTAGTGGTGCTCAGAAATTGGAAATCCCATTTCTCCAAATTGGCTCGACCAACATATCTCCTACAGCTTCTGCATGTGATCTCCATGTTCTCTTCCCAAGTGACTTTTAAAAGATGAACACATGAGCTTAACAGTCGTGTCTGCCAACTGTCATCCACTTAACCTGAGAAAATTCGGACTTGCTTTGATAAAGATACTTCAGGCCAGCTGGATCATGCATTCGAGATGTCTCATCGCGACTTTTGTGCTTTGCATGGGTCCTCCAACGAAGTCTCTCACAGTAAGTGTAAACCTCTGTAGCTAGGCTTTTCTGTGCACGTAGCAGCTACCAGACACGCCTCTTCTTACAAATGTGCACTAGTTGTCAGTAGAGCAGTATATCTACTTCTAGATTCTGCTGCCTCTCACCTTTAGGACCCTTGTTATCCTGCACAGGCCTACCTGTCTCAATCACTTCCTAATCAGGCCTCCTATTGCTCTACCTTCTATTCTGACTCGGGTCGTTTGGTTGTGCCTCTAACGAACTTTGAATCGCTTGTAGACCCAGCGTTCAGTTACTATTCTCCTAAGGCCCGGAAGTCGCCTCCAACAGATCCTCCGTCACATCATCCTCTGATTTGGCGACACTAAGAAAATAGCCAAATACTTATCTTTTCCTCCCAGCCTGAGGTCCGTCCGAGTGATCTCTGTCCCTATGTGCTGAAACTGTGCATGTCAATGACAATCAATTGACATCTTACTCCTTTTCAGAAAGTGTATCGTATTTGCATAGAGATTTGTTTCTCTTGGGTTGCCATATACAATTTTAACATCATTATTATATTATTATTAATATTAGACGTAGGTAAAATTTTCTGAGCAAGCTATACAAATGTCTTATCATTATTGTTGTTAGAGTGCGGGTCTGTGATCCACCTTTACAGCCGTCCCGCCCTAGTGTGCCTTAATGTATAATAATGATAATAATGCATTTGTATATAGCCTTCGGAAAACTTAATCTTTTCTAGGCACTTTACGTATGCTGCAAAGGAAGCATGACCGTTTATGCTGCAAAGGAAGCATGACCGTTTGGTTAGTGGAAGAAAGTATGAACACGTGGCAGCCCAGAGTTTGCGTTATGGTGGCCCACCCTTGCTTCGGCTAGGCAATCCCGGTCGTTATTCATCATGAGCACCTCTGTGTTCTGCTGTTGGTGTACCGTGAGCCTTTTTGGAGAGTTTGCCTCTCCAACAAGTGGGGGGGGGAGAAGCTACTGAATAGCACTGGACTTGCTTGCACCTAGCCAGCCGGGCTGCCCTCGGTCAGACATCCAGTCAGCAAGGACCAGCTGGCCCGTGCTGCCACTTTGAAGTCGGAGCCTCCGATGGCATCTTCCACTAGACCGGAGCTTTCTTAGCGAACGTTGGCTCCTGCTGCTGTCGGCCGGGATGCGTGATCTCACTCTGCCCAGTCCAGGCTCGACGATGCCTGCTTTGCGATCGGCGCCTATGCTCAGAAGCCTGGATTTTGCTGCCGCATGCCGGCCCCCCCCCCCCGACAGCGCCAGCAATGTCTTGAGCAGAGGGTCCGCTCGAGCTTGCAGCACCTGCGAGCTCTGCCGAAGGGTCCATGATCTCCCCCTTGAGCGGTCACCATAGTCTACGCATGTCCGTTGGTCAGTTTAAGGCCTCAATTGCAACCGCTGCTGCACCCAGGCTCAGCCGCAGGTGCGTTCGTGCAAAGCTCATTTGCTGAAGCGTGGCCGAGCTGCTTCGTGTTCGATTCTGTAGTCGCTAGCGAATTGTAGGCAACCACGCAACCAGCGTGGAGCTTGACTGCAGTTCTCTGCCTTCTGCAGCCCTTCGATCGTTGATGCAGCAGCCACACGCGGCGGGGCAGGGCTTTTGGAGGGCCGCTAAACGGTGTCGCGAGATCGCCGAGTCAACGCTTTTTATTGTGTTCTTGAGGACTTTTGTGCAGCCACCGTAACCAGCTCGCTGAGCCGAAGCTGCCATAGCGTGGATGCTCCCACCGGATCGCTCATCGCTCTCTCTCGATCCTGCAGGGTCGCAGAGTTGGGCTCGAGCCCCAGTGGAGAATCGGCCGATGAGAGACATCTAGCAAGCTAATGTAAAGTGAATGCCAGCCGCTTCAGCTGCCTCATTTATATATATATATATATATATATATATATATATATATATATATATATATATATATATATATATATATATATATATATATATATATATATATATATATGTATATATATATATATATATATATATATATATATATATATATATATATATATAGTAATTTAAGAGCCTCAGTAGCTATCACACCATACGTCGGGAAATAGAGGATTGCCTGCTGCAGAACTTGCGACCCACGTCGTTAAATACAAGCAAGTTGCACCAAGCGCTTGAGGGAGCCGAAAAAGCATTGGTGGTTTTTTTGCACTACTGTCATTATACTTATACGTAAAATGATGTCTTTACTTGTTTCCAGCCTTGGTGAGTTCATGTTTTTTCTCTCTCAAACTCGCATTGTGCTGTTTCTTCTCGGTTTCCTTTCTCATCTCCTAGATACTGGTGTGCAGTCCGCCTGCACCATTAGGTGGGCAGGGATACTTTTAGCGCAGCACTGTGGATGTCGGTCCACTTTGAGTGCGGCCGGTATTACCTCTGCTGTGCTGACCACTCACTCCACACCGCGTACCGCGATGGTGTCAGCTCTGCAAAGCCGACGCACGGACGTTTTACTCGCTGGCGATGGAGAGCGCAGCAGCACTGCCGTCTGCATCGTAGCGGCTTTTAGACGTGGTACCGGCACTGTTTCATTTTCCTTGGCAGGCCACTGCTGACAGCAGTGCGCCGGCACTCGAGGCAGAGGCGGAGGCAGAAGAGCAGCGGCAGCAGCAGCCTAGCAGAGCGTGCTCTGGCGAGGACACATCGTCGGACGCAGCCTCCGGCTCAGCGAATGCAGGCAAAGAGCGTCGCAGCACTGCGGCTGTCCCCGCATCGGCAGCAGCGGCAGCTACTGCTGTTACCGCAGCCTCTGCGCCTGCTTCGGCAGCCGGTGAACTGACTGCTGCCGGCAGGGCTTCTGGCAGCGAGGCTGAGGAGGTAAAGCACGTGCCTTTGAACATGGAGGCAGGTGCTGCCGCCGGCATCAAAGTGGAGTCAGTAGTCGGCGTCACGGTGAAAGCCGAGCCTACACCAGCAGCTTCGCGTGCTCAGGCGGCCATCGCAGCAGCCGCTGCGCGTTTGAAAGCAGAAGCAGCTCCAGCCAGCGTAGCTGTAAAAACCGAGGCTGGCGTCACTGCTGCTGCTGTGCGAGTGAAAGCCGAGTTGGGCGAGGACTGCAGCAGCGGCACTACCGTTAAGGAGCCGAATGGCGAGGCTGCAGCAGCTCTTTCGGCAGCAGCAGCAGCTTCGAAGAGCAGCTCGACCTCGGCCTCCGAGCAGACGAATGCCGGAAGTGGTCGAAAGAGGCCGGCCATTTCTTTCTCTCCGTACGGGAAGTGGGTGACAGTTGAGGCCGAGAAGCCTCCGATCGTCATTGACTTGCAGCTGCCCACGAGTGCCAGCAACTACAGTGTGCTGGCCCAGGACATACCGCTACCCGAGCGAGCGGAAATGCCTCCACCCGCCAAGGATGTGCCGCCTCAGTTTAAGGAGAAGGTTGTCACACTGCAGGGTAAAGTCACAGGTGAGGTGGCTTTCAAGAAGCGGAAAGTTGGCGGCGCCAAACAGAACGCTCGGAGACGAGACGATGGCGACGAATAGGGCAGCCGCAACTGCATCTGCCGTCGCTGGGTTACAGCCTCTCGAAATGGAAGCAGCAATGCATACGCACTTACTTGTTAGGTGCACTAAAGATTGACGTTATCATGTTAGATTGGTTTTTATTTCGCACGTCTGACGAAACGTCAATTAAAACTAAGCAACCGAGGGTGCTTTGGGAAAGTGGGTTTTCCTGTCGTCCTACCTGCTCGGTTGTCTTTGTAAGATGCCTCGTTGGAGCTGGTCGTAGTACAGGTTTGTTGCTGTGCCTGCTATTTGGCAAAACGGTCCCCTGAATCACAGCAGAGCAAGTATTTTTTGTGCTTACTATAAGTTAACAGCCGGTTACGAACCGAGAATCGATTGGAATTGACCTCGATCTTCGTGTCAAAAGCATTGCAAATGGTGCCTGAACATGCATGTAGACCCTCGCGATTTCACTTAACCCGACAGCCTTGTCAAGGTGTAGAGGCTGTGACATACTGACTTAGAGGTGTGAATACACGATAGTTTTTCTCGTATGTGAGGTAAGTGCAAAAGCCTCAGCAAGTCATCGTTCTGGTTTTAATCAGAGATCCTGAGTTCATCTGTTGTTTGCAGAAGCTTGCAGTTTAAGATCAGCGTTAATTTTTCCAGAATTCTATTTCTTTATGAGTTATACCTGCTCTTTCTGCATAGCATTCGATAAACATAACTAATTCACTTCACTTTTGATACCTTTAAGCTTTCTTAAACGCCATGGTTTTTCTCGAAGTCCTGATCAGTTTGGATGACTTAATAATGAGTCAAATGGTTAAAAAATAAAGTGCAGCCGTGACAGGTTGCTACCGTTACAGGTTGCCGTAGGTGCCATCAAAGTATGCGCATATTGCCACTTATATATTTTGTTAATAAAAAAGAGATTCCATACAAGGTCAGAAGGCTAAAATGCAATTAATAGATCGCAATGTACTTAAAACTTGACACCCCTCGTCGTCACACTGGAGCAGACGAAGAACCGCTAACGACTCGTCACGGAAACCTGGGTACCGAACGCTGCCCTGGGGCTCTATGCGCTGAAATAAAAATGAAAACTTGGACAGCAAGTTGAGCAAGCTATTTCACGGTCGAACTATGTAGGTGACTGACGGACACACGTCTCTTTGAAAGCTGTCGCAGCACCTCCAGCTGCTGCCCAGAATATGGTATAGGCTGCAGCGATGCCGCAATGCCCATCAACAGCAAAACTCAAGTACTCATAAAGTAAGCCAATACACGGTAATTTAAAAAATCTGACAATATTCAACGTTTTTTCCATTCACACAGCTAGCTTTGATGGTTTCGGAAGGCACCCGATGAATGGGCTCTGTCGCCGATCGCGGACTGTGAGTGGCCTTGATCTACCATTGGTGACCTTCGGTAGCCATGGGGACTTACAAACATGGCGGAGGCGGAGCCTACGGTAAGCTTGGCTGCTATCCTGTGCTAGGTGCTGTGCCCCTACACCGATAGCCACAGATTCACGGATAAAGACCTTTAAGTGATAGCTGTGAGTTGTATATCAAATGTTTGGTAATTTTGTTTTTAATCATACGGCACAAGAAGTGAGAGCAGGGCTTGTTTAGACAGGGATACCACATACATATAAGTTGGTCCATGCATTTGTGACATCCCGTCTTGACTTCTGCAACTCACTGCTTGCTGGTCTACCGGCATGTGCAATAAGGCTCTTAAATCTGGTGAAAAATCTGCAGCTAGCTTTGTCTGTCGCGAGGGTTGCAATTCCCACATCACACCACTTCTCGCCGACCTGCAGTGGCTACCAGTCAACAACGGATCGACTTCAAGGTTTTGTCGCTCATATTTAGGTCTCCTCATTCTTTGGCTCCAGCCTACCTACCAGCTCTATTTCCCACCAGCCTGAGCATCGCACTACTCAATTTATGGAATATAATTGCCTAAATATACACAGTACAATCCTCAAATCCTTTGGGGACCGTGAATTTAGTTCGTGTACTCCCAATGCCTGGAACTCACTCCCGACTTGCGTTAGGACACCCCCTGATTTGACCTCATTTAAAAAGAAATTAAAAACTCACCTATTTACCCAAGCATTTAGTGAGTCCCTGTGATTCGTCCTTAATGTGCTTATGAGTGCTGGCACGGATGCATGCTGCCACTACTAACCACACTTGCTTACTGACCCTGTGCATATCATCCTACCATGTTATTCTTGTTGTTTATTGAGCATGATACAAATCAACATTTGATCGTGTTTTCCTCGCAGCAAATGTAAAGCGCCTGCTAAAATTTGGGCTTGTTTAGATAAGGATACCACATCTAAATTGGTCCGTGCATTTGTGACATCCCGACTTGATTACTGTAACTCGCTGCTTACTAGCCCACCGGCATGTGCAATCAGGCGATTACAGCTTGTGAAAACCTCTGCAGCTAGGCTTGTCTGTCGTGAGCGTCGCAGTTGCCACATCACACCACTTCTCGCCGACCTGCACTGGCTACCAGTCAAGTACGGATCGACTTCAAAGTTTTGTCGCTCACTTTTAGGTCCCTTCATTCTTTGGCTCCAGCCTATCTCTCAGATCTGCTCCCACACCAGGCCAAGCATCGTGCCACCTGCTTTTCGGAATCCAACAGTTTACCACTACCTCGTACAAACCTCAAATCCTTTGGAGACCGTGCATTTATGTCGTATGATCCCAAAGCCTGGAACCCCCTCCCGACTTGCATCAGAACATCCACTGACTTAACCAGATTTAAAAAGAACTTAAAAACACGTATTGAGGATAGTATTTAGTGGATCCCTGTGAATCGTCCTTGATGTGCTTATGGGTGCTGACACTGTGCATGCTGCCACTAATCACATTTGCATGCTGACCCAGTGCATGTCACCCCTAACCACGTTGTTCATGTTTGTTTATCAAGCATGATATCAATCACGATTCAATCGCGTTTCCCTTTGCAGCAAATTTAAAGCACCTAGGAAGAGATTGAGTTCTCTGAGGGCACTTTATCAAGCGTATTATTATTATTACTGGCTGTACTCAAACGAAGCCAGCGCAGACGATCACGGGCTTCAGGGTTCCTCAAATGTTTGATACTAGAGCCATTTTTTGTTCCAAAAGATATCTCAGGAATGGTGTTAAACCGCATATGGCTCTCCATTATAATTTTGGTGGGGATAAGCCAATCATCTCATTTGCCGTTGCAGGATCTAGGAAACTAATGCTTCCAGGAACAGGTTAAATATCAGGTGTGGCACGCGTATTCTCTGAGAGCATCCGTGAGAGCACGTAAGATGAGAGCTTAAACAACCATTTATATATATAGAAGAGGTTTGCTTCATTTGCCTCCTTCCAATAGAAGATTTCGACAGAGGCACGGAACAGCTTAGCTCTTAGAGTCTTCGGGTTAAAACAGACACTGCTTGTAGACCTCCTGGTGTAGAAAAGAATAAAACCAACCTTAATGGCTCTGATTTATCGAATGCCTGCTGCCACCTGATTAAAAACAAAAAAATGCCTGCACGGAGTGATGCCACAAACTACCAGACTAAGCCAGCATGCTTGCTACTAAACTATCTAGGCTGAGCTCAACTCCTCTCGTTGCAAGTCTTAAATCAGAGTATTAAAACGATAAATTAGGGTGCATAAGTTGAATTTTTTTGAACTTTAATAAAGTATGATTACGCTCTGCTTCTGCTGGTGTTTGATTAGATGTTTATGATAACAACATTGTTAGTGCTCGTCAATCAGAAAAGACAAGTTCATTGGGCGAAGAGAAAGCTCTGCAGAACATATATTTCTTTATATGAGTCTTTATCTGAAATGTGTCGTTAGCTGAGACTTTAAGGATGCAGTGTCCATGCAGGCAGTGACAGAAGCCAGGAGAGGACATCAGACTTTAGATACGTACGAATTGAAGGCCGATCCCGGAAATATTTCAATTTAGTTGTCAATGAACTGCAAAAAGACTGAAAGACTGGGAGTGGGTGGAACGAATACACACTGGGAGAATAAGGAGGTGAATTAAGTAGGCTAATTCAAGCAAGCTAAGAAACCTGTAGGCCAGAGAGAGAATCTCGAATTTGATTCGACGCTTGACAGGAAGCTGGTGGAGCTCAGACAGAAATGAGTGATGTTGCAGTTTCGCAAATGACGACCGACCAAACGAACTGCTCAATTTGGCACCAGTTGCAGACGATTAAAGGCACAGGCCGGGAACCCCAAATAAAGAGAATTTCAATAAACTAGACGCGATGTCACAAACGCACGAACTAGTCGGGCTGTCGTAATCTTATGTGAGCAGGCCCACATTTTGGAAACGTTTGTTTTTCTTTAGCTAAAAGCAGGCCGACTTGACAGGAGTGGCAATGTGCTCATCCAACAGCATTCGGTTTTGTGCAAACATGCCCAGGTTAGGGGTCAGCGTCTTGGGAGTAATGCTAGATGAACCAATATTGAGGGTGAGGTTTTCTAACCCGATGTTGACTCTAGGCCTGCCCATTATTTGGTTGGTCTTTACCTCGTCGTTAAGCTTCAGGAAGTTAGAAGCCATCACATATGGGAATGTCATCGATGCTAGCAGTACAGGAATTAACTGATTAAGATAGTGAGTGAGGCTTCGAATGATTGCATGATAGATAGAGCTGAGTGAGATTGGTATAGAGATGATATATGAAGTTCATATCCCAATCAAAGAAGACAAGTCCTTTGGATCCTATTCCCACTGTCCTGTTCCTACGTTGCATTGATCTGCTTGCTGCTGCCATGCATAACCAACATCATTAATATGTCATTAGCCTCAGGTCATGTCCCAGCACCTTTCAAAAAAGCTGTAGTCAGGCCACTTCTCAAGAAAGCCACACTAGACCAAGAGAACTTGAGCAACCACCGCCCAGTCTCCCTTCTACAATTACTATCAAAGACACTCGAACGGGTAGTGGCGGACCAGTTGAACTCATATATCGAAACTTCAAACTTTGCTAGTAAGTTCCACTATGGCTTTAGAGCTAATCACTCCACAGAGTCAGCATTGCTTAGGGTGTACAACGACCTACTTAGGAATGCAGACATGGGTGGAGTGTCTCTGCTTGTTTTACTCGATCTTTCGGCAGCTTTTGATACTATCGATCACAAAGTTCTTCTAGAGCGCCTCTCATCTCGTCTGGGCATCACTGGCACTGCTCTGCAATGGTTCAGGTCCTATCTCAGTGGCAGACTCCAGAGTACGTGACGTGAATAGACAAATATCATCTGAGGTACCTCTGAAATATGCGGTACCTGAGGGCTCCGTGCTAGGTCCGGTTCTTTTCGCAGTTAATACTCTCTTTCTCTCTCTCTCTTGCCGATGGGATTGCCAAGCACAATCTAGGCTTTCACTTCTGTGCGGATGACACTCCGTAGTACCTTTAATTTGATCCCTCCCAGCCCTCAAGCACCTTGAATTCTCTCAATTCACCTGCTATATGTATTGATGAAATCCGCACATGGATGGCAGAACATTTTCTTAAATTGAATGATGATATAACTAAATTACCAGATATGGGAAAACCAAATGCGATTCAGATATTAGAAAGGGTAACGCTCAAAATCGGCTCTGCCAACATATCTCCTATTGAATCTGCACGAAAGCAAGGCTCCTCCTTAATGTATTCACAGTTTCCTTGACTGTAGTTTTGGCTGACGTATATGGTAGGTGATTTTCTAACCGTAGTCGCTCCAGATTAGTTTTCCGACAGTGGCTTGGCAATAGCAAGCAGATGAGCAGAAGGGCCCTGGCCAGAGTTGTGAGTACGTCGGCAGCCAGCCGTAATTAGAGCTTAGCTAGTTAGGCTGTCACATTGTTTGAAAGATCAGATTTTGGCTTAGTGACGTAAGTGCTTGAGACTTATCACTATTCCACACTCAAGTTCAAGATCTGACCCTCCATAAAAATATCTCGTCCACAAACTTATAGAAGAGTAATTATGAGATAATTTTTAAATGAAAGATTGTCAATAATCCCAGTTTTCAGCTGATAACCAGACAAATAGCTCCCAGAGCCGATTGCTATGTTATTAGCTGCATTGTAATGATAAAATGCTTGAAAGTTTCAAGTTTTTGTACGACAATTAATGGTAATTTTTGAGACGGCTTTTTGGTTGCTAGCTTTCGGCTACACTTACGATGTACTCGTAGGATCTGCCGGCTGGAGAAGATGAAGAGGTGGCGAGTCCGACTCAGGGCGAAACAGCTGAGCTAGGTAAGGCGCGTTCCAGATATTGCTGTTCCCACGTCAATGCTCCTCTGATAGCTTCATCGGGTCGAAGGTAACACGACCCATAGTCTAATACATTATGCTATTTAATACATAGCGAAAACAAAGCAAGTGAAAACTTGCGGAATGGCATACTTATAGACAGTTCATGGATGCGAAACCAGTGTGGACGCGGCCGTAGTGGTGTTTAGTATACAGCGAGACCTGCTTCAGCTTCACTTCACTGTCCCTCTGCCTAAAGCTAAAATCCATTTCTGTAGTTGAAGCAGAAGGAAAGTATTGCAATTTTGAGTTTCGCTCACTGCACAGTGAACGGATAGAGGCGAAGACGCTCACGAGCACCAGCCTGTATCCACGCTCCCGACGCCGAACGTCTGCCATGTGAGAGCTAGCTTCGATTGCCGACGAAGTTATGCTGCCTGAGAGTGCCTGCTGGGCGCTAGTAGAGAACCTCGGGGGCTTTGGCAGAAAATATAAGAACACCTGCAGAGTGTCTCCGTCTATTCAGATATTAACAATGTTAGTTAGGAGGTTAGGGCGGGGAGAGAGAGAGAGAGAGAGAGAGCGAGAGAGAGGGAGAGAGCGACAGAGACTGAGAGAGAGAGAGAGAGAGAGAGAGAGAGAGAGAGAGAGAGAGAGAGAGAGAGAGAGAGAGAGAGAGAGAAAGAGAAAGCGAGAGAGTGGGCAAGGGAGAGAGAGAGAGAAAGAGCGAAAGAGAGGAAGAGGGAGAGAGAGAGAGAGAGAGAGAGAGAGAGAAAGAGCGAGAGAGAGTGAGAGAGAGTGAGATGGAGAGACAGAGAGACACAGAGAGAGAGAGAGAGAGAGAGAGAGAGAGAGAGAGAGAGAGAGAGAGAGAGAGAGAGAGAGAGAGAGAGAGAGAGAGAGAGATGATAGCATTTACAGCACAAGATCGCTGACAGCTTACATTCGCCGCACTGGTTTAGCCCATTGGTTAGAGTGCTCGCCTGGACCGAGGTTAAGGTGAATATGTTTAGTGAACGACGTCATGGGCTCGAGCCCTGTGGGGTAAGTGGAGCGCTTGAATAGAGATTAAGTTTTCTTAGATTGACATACTAATGAACTAAACACACACACACACACACACACACACACACACACACACACACACACACACACACACACACACACACACACACACACACACACACACACACACACACACACACACACATACACACACACACACATACACACACACACACATACACACACACACACATACACACACACACACACACATACACACACACACATACACACATACACACACACACAGACATATATTTTATGTCTATGGTGTAATCACCAAAAATTGTCACTCTTCGGGCCTGAGCTCGAGCTTGACCCACGCTCTACATTTTACCTCGGCAGACTCCGACCCATGTGCGAGCGGATGACACTGTCAAGCAATTACTGAATAGTGCACAGTAAAGCTGTCTGAGGCTTTCCGGCATTCAAGCATGGCTGATCGCAACAACCGGCATAAAATATATGTAAAGTAATTGCCGCCGATAGTCCACTGAAGATAGCCATTTTAGGTCGATGCTTAGTGACAGTGTGCGAAGTCAGTAGGGCACGTGGTCTTTCACCGCACATCCTTCTTGTAGAGCGACCTCAGACTAATGAGCCTGCAGCAGCCGATACAGACGCGACCGTTAATAACGAAGATGGCGAAGCCTCCGGTCGGACGCCTCAGCCGGACGTGGCTGCAGATGAGCGAGCGGTTTCAGCAGGTGAAGCTGAAGCCGCCGCAGCAGCTGAACAAGCGCCTGAAGATGAAGGCGCGGAGGTCGAGGCCGCTTTAGGAGACGGAGAAGGTAGGAACGGTCAGCGGGAAATCTAATCAAGTCTCTCTCTTTACGCATGTGTGCCTGCCACTCTACGGATGCTTTATGAATTGCATTGAGTTGAAATCTACCATATAAACGCGTCTAAGTTTTGTGAATGCTGGTCTGAAGCTAGAATAGGTAGTAACAACTTCGCTGGGCAAATGCGCTTTTTATTTTCCGCTGCTTGAAACTGTTGTGTGACAGTGTCTCCGGCGGTGGCTATTAAGTGGGAGTCTCGCGAAGACACAGCGGGCGCACGCGCGCGGCAAACGAGACTCTCCCTTATTACTCACAACGGGCGCATATGTGGAAGCCCAATCAATCGCAGCAAACGACACGAAATATAATCTGCATTAGTGGCCTGACGCTGTGCTGCTGCTTCAATGGCTTAATTATTGGCCACAGGTGTGGCATGTGCATTGGTGTCAGGCGCTTCGCTAATTACAGCAGAAGCCGCAGGCGAACACAACAAAACTGGGTTATGAAGCGAAAACTGGTTGCATTTTGGGCGAGCTTTAGACAGGTCTCCCCCAACTGACTCACTCACAGACACACGCACAGACCTAGTCGCGCGCGGAAATGTAAGCATGCGTGCACTTTGAAATTGAGACAGAACGAGAAAGACGAGCTATACAGCAAGCCTTGTCCACGTAAAAGTAGACGATTGACGCCACCAGGACATAAAGCCCTAATATCCTGTTCACTGGTATTGAAAAACATCTAGATATGCCGGTAGGTTGAAATAAGAATATTTATTTTTCTCTTTTAAGCTTACTGTACTTCACTAATAATTTTGACCATGTATTGGTAATACTGACTATGCTGACTATTCCCTCATTCGGCTTCTCTACACTGAAAACAGAAATGCTCTTCAAAAGATGTTCGAAACTTCAAACTTTAGTATTTCTGCATTCTCCTAATCAGAGTTCTCATAAAAGAGCTCAGGTCGGACGATTGTAAAAAACCATAATAATAAGAAAGATTCAGATATAGTTGGATTGCGTTCTATGAAAACTAAAGTTTTTCTACAAACTTCACCGCGTGAGAATCTTTGCTTTATCTTTATTCCTGGGTAGTGTCATTCCCCTATTTCACATGCCTCAACAACATCGCAATTGGTCATGGTTCATCAAAAGCTTCGTTTTTGTGACCAAGACAGCGATAAGTTTAAAATTTATTTATTTATAACTTATTGCAGATACAGCTGTGGAAAAGTCTAGTTTTTAATCTAAAATTCATTTAATTTCGAGATAGTATGTTATTTCACTACTGGTTACAGTAGCAAATATTCAATCAACATGTCATTTAAGCGTAAATATTTGATGTGCCTACCTTTATTGTAGATCACTAGATAAAGTCTGTGAACCTCCTTATTAATCAGTTTTTAAACGCATTACTGGTTACCAAGTCTTTCCTTATTGATAATTTTCTATAATATTCCTGTGAGTAGAATAAAAATCCAGAAGCCTTAAGTCCACAGCTTGGTTTAGTTCCGACTGCCTACGTGGACTCGTACGTGCATTTTCCTGCTAAAGCATCAAGAGGCTTCAGGGGAATCTGACAAACGCATTCTGCTACTCCCGAAAAATTTGCCAAGACTAGGGTAACAATGTGCTTGTTGGAAGCATCTCTTCAGTGCCCATCTAATCCTCTGTGTCCCGCGGTCCGACTTTAGCAGGATTTTGACAGCGTCCAAACCTTTCTGGACATCTTGAGGTATGATGATTTAGACTCGTGTGTCATCGGAGACTTCAAAACGGTGCCACTCCTGAATGGGTCTTAGCGTTACAGCCGGGTTTACCAGCTATCTTCTCCACTTGGACGCAGGAATACCGTGCGCACTAGCACAGGTGGCACTGGCCACTGCGAATCGAGGTCTGAGTAGGAAACAGTAATGCTAATTGGAAGTCACTGCTCTTCAGACCAATTCATCTATTTTCTCTACAGAAATGAATAAATATGAAATTGGTTACTGTCTGATCACAAGGGTAAAATTTCTGGAATAATTGACATTTTCTATACTTTGGAAGCACAAGTAATTGTGAAATTACACTTACTATTCAGGAAAAAAACGCGAGTTGCCTAATGTATATTCGCTAGAAAGGAAGCAAGTGAGCTTATTAATAACAATAACAAGCACTATTTTAGCACGCCTAAGTCATAGAAAGACAATTTATGTGGAGGGGTGAATTCTATTAGCTTTATTAAATTTATATTAGCCGTCTAGAGTCGGTCGCTCACTGATGCCCCCTGGCTTATGAAGTGCACAATTTTTCGACAATAGAAGCTCTGCAAAAGTATACACTTTTTAGAAGGTCGTCGTATACTCGCATTAGTGCTGAGTATGTGATGCAAAAGGTTTTTAAGTAGTGAAAAATTTGAGATCAGATCAAAGTCAGAAGTCCTAATCAACTTTGATCCCTGCAATGCAAACGAGATTTAGTTTATTGTTGATCTATTCTCCTTTATGATAAACATTTCAGGTTGCATTGAAATTAATAAATAACTCAATCCTTCATGGAAAAAAGATCTCGTAATTCACATAGACCGAAATTCAGCCAAAATAATTGAGCGATAAAAGTTCAGTGATGAAAAATAAAATCATAAAAATGTACTCTGACAGTTAATGTGTGAACTGTAAATTCTTACAAAGGTGAATTCCAGACTTATGGTGGTGAATTGTTGCAAGTTTCCAAAACATATGAACATCCATTGCAGTCAACCAGAAAGTGTGTTTCTGGGATCGACTCTCTCTCTACAAAAGTTCTAATGATGCTATATAGCTCGCGAAGGCAGTGGCGTCAATCGCAGTTTACTTCTCACTGCTCTGGTTACATAATTTTGCGACCGAAGTTTTCAGACAGATAACGATCAGATCTGTCTTTTCAGAACATATATCGCTGTGGACTTTGTAGTGTAGAGTTATAAAATATACTAAAACACACTAACTTCAATCCAAGTTAAACGTGGCATTTACATTTTTCTTAGTAGAAAAGCTGAGGCGATTCCAGAATCAGGACAAGTGCTTTAATTGAACGCTAGCCAAGTTGAGATCAGTTACACTTTTACTCAAGATGTTCTGTTTTGTCAGCATAATGCTTCTCGGATGCTTGCCTTAACAGCGCATTATATTTATGTCCAGGTTTCTTGTACACTATTGATCGTTACAAGAGGTTAGCATGAAAGGTTAGCGACTGCTGAGCAAATGAGGCCCCAACATTGGAGTTCAGCCTTGAGTCCACCCCAGTCCATCATTTGGTTGCACCAACGGAAGGCTACTATAATCGGCTTTAGACTAAACCATGCTCACAACCTCGAACCAATAGGTGGTGTATTACGTAATAAGATAATATCCTGATTCTGTTTTAAAGACCTCGGGCAAGTTTTGCTACGAGAACATCTCGACGTAGACTTTGGCTTTTAACTTCATATTAGCAAGGGCGTGAATTCTGCGCTAGGTAGGAAGTATTAATTCATGCAATCTTGCATAGGTCGAGATTATTTTTTCACCGTGTTATGTTTTACAGAAGAGTCAGCTCGTTTTCATATAACATGACTTCATATTTTCTTACTGCAAATATATTATGTGTCACTTTTTTATTAAAAATTTGCCGAATGAATAGGCAGGTGTGACGTGTTTTAAATGTGCACATGGTTCACGAGATTAGACAAACGTGCCGTCAATTCTAACTAGAGTTTTGAGATCTCAGAATAGAAGTAATGCAGACATTTATTTCAGTCAGCTGAAAGTCAGCAGAACACTCATCCTGTGAATCGGTGACTATGCCACGAACAATTATAGCAAGCGGATTACGTGGTCGTAAAATAAATAGCGGAAAATACTGAAGAATATTGCGATTCCCAAAAAGTTAATGCGCATTCGCTGTGTGCCATAGTTTAACGTTTAGCTTATGAGAAGACATACCCTTACCGTAGACTACTATGGGCAAAAGCGAGTGACTTAAGACGAAGCCACTACTTTCTTCCGGAGTAAATGAACTTTTCTCGAGGTACTGCAGTTATTTTGGAGTCACCAACTTATCATGACTTCACTACAAGAGAAAGGCTCACGAGATTTGATGTAAATTACCTGTAAATAAATGAAATTTAGAACGCTTTTCCACACCTATCTCAGCTCGGGTGGGTTCATTCGAGAGAAGTTATTACTCTAGCAAATATCCAGTAGACTAGATATTCTTAATGAGCGCATAATTCGTGGCTCATTTATGTAGACGCAAATCATGGCGCTTGCTATGCATGTTGAAACAGCTGTTGCCAGATGCCCTTTTCTGTGTAGAAAATATTATTCATCCTACCTCAGGTATTGTTGTTGTATTCTGCCAGAGTAGAAATGATACAATCTGCTGTCGTCTAAAGCAATTAAACCAAAATGCTGTGCTCAATTGAAGACATTTTTAAGACCTCGTTCACTGATGCAAACGCTGCGACTCTGGCTTTTTGGCGCACGATTACTTGACACTTTTGTTTTGAGCCCCCTCAAGTTAGAGTATCGCTCGAGCGCTTCTGGTCAGCACGGAAAACCCCGCCCGATTATGGTTAGTGCCAACTGGATGGACAAACATATGTCAGACAGCTGGATTCGAACCCAAAATCACAGTGTCCGGAAACAGAGACGATGAAAAATATGCCTTCTGGATGGCCGATCGGAGGTCCTTGTAGAGCTGAAAGTCAATTTTTCTTAATAGAACGAATATCATTACGTGACGCATGCAATTGTGGAAACATTAACCCCTTATTATGCACTAACTACTTCTCCAGAACGCCTCCTAATGTAATTTGAAGCTGCCGTCTTCGGATGTCCACAGAAAGTTTCTCTCGGTATCTCTTCTTCATCGTCTATTGTCCGAAGGCCAGACGAGTGCGGGCGAACGTAACAGTTGCGATTGGCTTGAAATTCTTAGAGCAGTCAACGAAAGGCGATGTCGACGAAGATAACGCCCCGGGGAGCGCAGCTGGCAATGCCGGCGATGCAGGAGACGTGGAGGTTGAGCAAGAGGACACCGCTAGCCATGTCAGAGCTTCTGCTGACGGAGTAGTGGCCGAAGAGCAGGAGGGCACTCATCCTGAGCAGCCTTCGCTCGAAGGGTTGCCTCAGGTACAGCGGCTCGTGCTTTTTTCGCCTCTCTTTCTTGCAGGGCTCTGGCGTTCATTCTGCTTGACTTTGCCTACCGGTCGACTGTGTGTTAGCACTCGAATTACGCCTGAGATCTGCACACTCCTGCCTACTGCAATAGCAGCCAGCAGAAGGATTGGCTATTGATTAAAGGAACTAGAAGCATAGCCCTATCTAGTAGGGGCGTGAACTCGGTAGGATCAGAGATATTGTATTTTTCGATTTAAAACCGCAAGCGATTCGCGAATTGATCCTTAAACTATGTTTCAATATAATATGTCAGTGATGCCGCGATATCTGAAAAACAGATTGAACATAAAGGTTTCCCCAAGTGAATCCACTTGATAAGGGAAATGCAGACACACGGAGCATAAGAAACGGGCGAATCGTTACGAGAACCAGCGCAAGAGCTCAGAGAGGAAATAAAAGCAGAACACGGTGATGAATCGAACCAAATAAGGAAATTACCGAGGACATAGAGAGAGGCGAAATAGAGGAAGCAATACGCAGGAGATGAGAAGAGGAAAAATCGCACTTTCGCAAGAAACTGATGCCGGAAAGAGATGAGCGGTAGCGGTAAATGAGAGAACTTCAATTGAAGTATTGCAAAGTGCCTTCCAACCTCAAATGTGATGAACTAAGCGTCATGTGTAATAGTTTTATACACTCACCGAGGGAGTGCCTTCTATGCATAAGCTTTACATTGCCTACTTTCATGCATAGGGCTTACTGCACTTTCACGGCAGCTAACGCACACCCTTCTTCTGCTGGTGATTTTTCAAAAGACAGTAGTGTCCTTTACTTTAGAAGAAAGCACAAAACCACCAAGGCTGTTGTAGCCAAAATCGTATGCCACATGGAAGCCGCTTAAGGGAGTAAGTCCGGCAGTAGTAGGAGTTATCCCTCAAAATGGCCGCTAATATGGGGGAGTTGTCCCTCCAAAGCATGTTTAAAAAATATAAGTTAAGTTAGGATAGAAAAGTTAAGTTAGGAGAACAGCCTCCTTTTAAAAAAGCTCACTGAAAGTGAGGATTCGGCTCCGCTTAGGATTTGTTAATTTATAGCCAGTTACAGTTATTAAATTTATTGTAGCTATACAGCGAAGAGCCACTCACAAGTACGCTCAGCTAAACAGGTTCGATGCCTGTGACCTTGGGGAGAAGTTGTCACTGGAAAATTTAGGATGAATTTGTAAATCCATTTCAAATCCTCCAGCCGCTCACTGAATGCGCCCAGCTAGGCAAGCCTCTTTTGACGAGAGAAACAAGGTAATACCTGTTCAGAACCCAAAAGACATGAGTGACAAAATGACAAAAGACATCACACGACATGACATGACTAGACATACATGACATGACAAAAGACCCTTTAAAAAGAAAACGACGGTCCTCCTCTGGACAGCGATATTGCAACGAACGGGCTCGCTCCGAGGCCGCTACCTAGCCGCCTAATCTAAACGAGTAGTTTTCCCACTGCCAGAAACGCCTCGAACTTTTGCTCGCGACAATCCTCCAGGGTCGCTGTCTATGCCTGGTTGCCCGTCTTTCGCTGTAAGGGGCGCAGGATTAGGGCTGAATAGATCGCTCTTCTGCGGCACAACTGCGGTACCGACCTGGCGAGACCGACCCTTAGCCGCATGACAGAGTGTCGACATTTTTAGTCGATTTGCTACGGTTAGTAACCGTAGCTCTTCATCGTTCAGCAGCCCGCTTAGCTGATCTGGAAAGGTAAGTTTTCCCGCAATTGCTGACCGGAGGATTCTAGAATCTGTTGCCAATTGCACCCCGGCTCTCCGTGCAGAGACCGAGAAGCGGCCGGAAGCCCCGGAGGCGGGAAACCCCTCCGGCGGCAACCAGCTCTTTGCAAGATTTTGCTCGTTTTAAGGCCCCCGCAGTCTCGCAGCTTGGTAGTCAGCTAGCTCGCGCTGGGAGAAGGGCTGCCAGCTTCCAAGGGGTGTTCATACAGTGAGTGGTCGCAGCAAAGTGGTGCTGCTGCTGCATCTCGACTTATCCCCTCAGCCCAGCCGTTCTGCTCTGGCGGTTTTATCCTCCCCCCCCGTCTCTCGAAGTAAGCCCTTGATTAGAGATAGCTCTGATTTGTGCTGTATGGAGCCAATACGTGGCTCAACAATGCATTTAGTGATTGTGGTCGCAAGGAATAAAAAATATCGCGGTTGCTGAGGTGCCTCCACCGAGCTCAGACATCCAGATAGAGCGAGTTATTGAAACCAATGAGCTGGCAAGCCAAAAGAGATCCGTACTAGTTTCTAATTAGGAAATCGCCACCTATTTGCATAATGGTTGATCGAGCAGTACGCCCGAACCTTGATGAGCACGCAGCGTTGCTAATGACTCACAATTACTTAATGTGCGATCTCTTCCGTGCCTAATTCACCAACAAGTAGATAAAGGAGTTACAGGACTGCGTCTGAAAAGGCAAAAAGTCTATAACAAGGAAGAGATATTTCTTGCCTTAGCTACGAAACCGGTGTCGCGAAAGCATTACAGATATATCCTGCTGAGCACATGAAAAAAATCTTAAACTGAGTTTTTAATATGCAATGACTTTGGGTCAACGGTGGTCATTAGTAGTACCGACGAGATGCATACGAGTAAAGCGGCGTTGAACCTCTGGAGATATTTCGTATAGGTCGCTGAATCAGCCGACTTTCACTAAGTTTTGTCTGAGACTCCAATTGGGTACAAATGAATGTACTAGTAAAATAATGCCCATTGAAGGGCTTCTCTCTGAACTTGACTAGATGTAGGAATTGGGCTACTGCAGATCGGGATAGGTGGCCAATCGTAGAAATACGCTCATTACAGACACTGCCTTTGAGCCACCATCTACTAGCTCGATGGCCAGCAACAGCTGCGAAGGAATTTCTTGCAGCTACTAGTTGGCAATTGGGTAGAAAAGTGTGCCTCAGTGATATATATTTAGGCTTTCCGGTGTGCGAGCTTTACAATAACTTTTCTTTTGGCAGAGTGACACATTTGCCGACGGCGAAGCGGCCGAGAGTAACATGCCGCGCCTAAGCGAGCAGCTCGCCGAGGACACTGAGAGGCTCGACCGCGACCAACAGCTGATACGAACAATCACGCCGCCCGACGTCGACATGCCAGCGTCTCGAGCCCTGTCGCAGACCGGCGAGCATGATCAAGCTGAGTCATTCGATGAAGCTGGTGATTCCAGCTCCATCGATAGAGAGTTGCTCATCGAGAGGTACCAGGTGCGTGTCTGGCTATAGCCAGCTCAGCAAGAGCAGCCTAATAGAAAATGAGATGATTGTATTCCAGGCTAGGTATATTTAAACCCATTGCTATGCTGTTAGAACAATGTCAGATGATTAAAAAGCTGCACCAAACCGTTGCAATAAAGTTAAAAGGTGAGTGAAAATAGCCCATAGAGTAAAAGCCAAGAGTACGCAAAACCAAGAGGACCGGTAATAAAAAAGACATCACAGACGAGAGAATGGTGGTCTTTGCCATTTTGAAGATTTCAAGAAAATTAAAATATAATGTATTAATCATTGCTCTAACGGCGTTTTAAGTAGGTGATAACTGTGGACTGACAACCTATTCCGGCTATTACGTGCTGAAATATCAACATTCACTTTTGATCTTGGGGAAAGAAAAATGCTCCCATGATAATTACGAAAGTATGTTCTCAAAAACTAAAAGAGAAACTTTTTAAATAAACTGATCATTATCTAATGCCGATTTAATAGTGGCTGTGAGATTAACTTACGAAGAGCACGCCAATGAAAATCCTTACGTCTCTGATGCGTATACCAACTCGGTTCCATGAGAGAACACCAAATCGGGTTTTCTAGAGCATTTAGGTTAGCTGATTTAACAGCCTCATTTTTATAGCGGCACAAGAGCTTTAAAGGCCATTGCCACAGCCTGCAGGGAGCAATAAAGGATCGCCCACTGCAGCACTCGAATCCACGACCTGGGTCGTGAAAAGCAAGCACCTTACCTCCTGGGCGAAGACCCAGGGGCGTGAGACGCGCCCAACAAGGCCTCCGTCCATCTAGACAACCGCCTGATATTGAATGGTCGTACGATCCGTCCATGGCTCGTGGCTGACGATGCTGCAGATACGATGCAAAAAAGCATGAGTGCAAATAAGGGCTGGCTGGAGAGTACACGAAGGGCACAGGGCGGGAATCTCTCAACGCTGGCGGCCGTCTAGAGTGCATTGACTGGGCCAGGCTTTCGCCATTGTATATGGAGTGCTAGGTATCGGAGACTGGAGACTTGTCAATCTGTCGCGCTACCCAACCTGACAGCAGATTTTTCAAAAGGGCAGTCACAAATTTATATAGGAATTGAGCGAGGATAACACTGTTAATGTCTTCTGTCACATAGTCCCGATTCACAAGAAACGTGAACGCAACAGTTCTATGTACCTGAGGCAGGCAGTTATAGTCTTGATCCGACATCGGAGTTCAAAAACTTGACAGAAGTAGGAATTCACTGGCGAAGCAAGGGGTCGGGGACAGATGTCCATGGATGCCTAGGCAAACAAGTCCTTGTTTACATGGACTTGACTATTGCTGGCTGACGTAGTTAAGCATGTTTATAGACTTGGACCCAGCTAGGCGTAGCTGGCAGTACCAGCCTGTCAGACACACCAGAGTTTTTTTTGCTTGACTCAACTCCTGATTTGACACACCGCAAGCAGATTTCTGAGTTAATTTGATACGTCGATGTTTATTTTGCCAACAATGCAATCATCACTAAAAGAGTTTTTCCTGAGCTTTCCCGAGTCTTTCATTGTCAGTTGTGGAGGAGATGTGTTTCCTAATATGAGAGTTGCCTCACAAGTTCTTCTCACCATTGCTGTACCACTTGCCAGTTGTGAACGTTCGTTTAGAAAGCTGAAGGTACTGCTGCCTTATCTGAGCCAATCGATGGGGCAAGATTGACTCTCTGATGTGGCCTTATTGAGCATAGAGAAAGAAAAACTGGGAAATATTGACTTTCAAACTGTAATTAACCAGTTTGCCACGTTCATGGCCAGAAAATAAGTTAAATGTGTGATAGCTACCTTGTACCTTTACTACATTTAATGCAACTTTCTCGACTCGATATGCTTGCTAACGTGCTTTTTTTGTATTTCTTCTGCGGTGGAGCTATTTGGCAACAATTTTTGACCAGGGGAAGTTGCACCATTTGTAGCTTTCTCCCCGGGCTGTGAAAGGTGTCACTGCGTCACTGTAAGAATTGTTTTGCTTTTTGAGTGCAGCCAGCCCTTATTGGCTTTCTTTAATATCTGGCTAGCAGCTTGGGCGGTCCGTCGAACTTAGGATTAAGGTGTATCAAACATGTGATCGTCTGCCTAGAGAACTCATTGCGGTGCATGGCTTGTCGCTTAAGCCGTAGCAATGGCATCTGTTCGTCAAATTTTGAGCACAATAAGATGACTTATCGGCGAAATACGTACATATATGTATATTTATATATCTGTCCTTTATTAAGACCAAAAGGCTAAGAAGTTTCAGATTTTTCTATTGCCCACTCAAAGCCATTGAGACTTTTGGTATACACATTGTTAAGGGATACAGGTTAGCTGATTTAGCAGCCTCATTTACATAGCGGCAAAATAGCCAAAAACGGCTTTCACCAACCCATACAGTGGGAAACTGAGGATTGTCTGCTCCAGGACTCAAACGCTCAACCTGGGTCGTGAAGTTCGAGCGCCTTATCACAAGGCTTAGACAAATTGCTCCAATCACACACAATTTCACGCCATGCAGACTTCACGAAGCCTAGGTGAGGCCCGTACCTATTGACGTAGTACAGGTGCAGCGACGAAACGTAGTTCATGTGTAGCGGCGAAAGACCACTCACTGTTGACAGCGCGAGAGAAGCTGTTAAGAAATAATCTTGGCGTTTGAGTTTAATTGTTTGAGCAGAGAAAACTCAAATTTTGCTGCCAACAGCAGTTGAAAGAAATAATTATACAGCTACAGGTTACTTTGGTAACTCTGCCAATGTTGAGTTACAGTACTTAAGTTAGACAGAATTTTTGAGCAAGTTAGTTGTAATAATAATAATAACACACTTGATAAAGCGCCCTCAGAGAACTCAATCTCTTTCTAGACGCTTTACATTTGCTGCCAGCTAAGCATCATTTATTGAGCAGTAGCATGCTCAATAAACAACAAGAATAGTATGGTTTCGGGTGAAATGTACAGGGTCAGCATGCATATGTGGTTTGTGGCAGCATGCATGAGCAAATAAAGGAATAATCACAGGGACTTATTAAATGCTGCGTAGATAGGTACGTTTTTAGTTTCTTTTTAAATGAGGTCAAGTCAGGTGAAATGTCGTGACGGAAATCGGGTGAGTTCCAGGCTTTGGGAGCATACGAACTAAAGGTTTGGTCTCCAAAGGATTTGAGATTTGTACAAGGTATGGTAGACAGTTAGATTCCGAAAAGCTGGTGCTACGATGCTTAGCCTGGTGGGGGAGTAGAGTAAGCTGGAGCCAAAAATGAAGGGGACCTTAAAGTGAGTGACACAACCTTGAAATCGATGCGTTGCTTGACTGGTAGCCAGTGCAGGTTGGCGAGAAGTGGTGTGATGTGGCTACCGCTACGTTCACGACAGACAAGCCTAGCTGCAGAGTTTTGCACCAGCTGTAAGCGCCTGATTGCACAGGTCATAGTTATGATTTTTAGCCGAAAGCGCAGCTAATCAGGCACCAGGAATTGAACCAAGTGACTAATTGCAAAGGCGATCGTCTGAATAAAGCTTCAAAGCGTAAAAAAATCATTAAAGAGGACACACATTTCCGAGTACTTGATGTTGAACTTCTGCACCTCAAATTAGGAGGGTGCAGTAATCAATTCCAGCCTTACATTTGCGATTTCTACAAGGATGAGTTCGATTAACTTTCGATTAACTGTCAGGCAGGGACGCATTGTATCAATGACTACATCAGATTCGGATGGTTTGAATGACAGCCACAACTGGGTGTCATCTGCCTCAAACGAATGACCGATGCCATGGACGTGAACAATTTACCGAAAGACTGTATCGCTGTATAAATGGAGATCAGCAAAGCTCATCCGAGAACATACTTCAAGGAACTTCACAAGAGTTTGTCCTTAGTCCTTTGACGGATCGACTGGATGAGAAAGGCACACAAGGTCGAATGGACTCTGTCGTGCATGATTCAAACCACATCAGGTCTAATCAGTATGACCGTTTACTATTGAAAACTAGCTTAAGCAGTTTAGTAATATCGATAGTATTCTATTGTGTAACGGTTATCACACATGCCAATCACTCAGAAGGATATCAACCTATAATTCCATTCTGGATGGAAACAATTATTGCCCTGGACCTTAGCTAAGATGCAAAAGGCTCACTTTTCAGCCCTTTGGTCTTGGGTTCGAGTCATGCAGTGGGAATTCTTTATTGCCTATTGCAAGTGGTAGTGATAACCGTTAAGGCTCGTCTGACGCTATATAAATGAGGTCGTTAAATTAGCTAACCCTTTTTAGTGTCGAAAAATGCGGAGATATCGAACATAGCAAGGCAGTGAAGTTAAAAATCACCCTCGCTGCTTAGTATGTCGGATGAGTGCAGTTTCAGTATAATTCTGTTGCTCGAATCCACTGAAGATGTCCACATAATCACTCCTTTTTATTTGCTAGCAAGTTACTTAGTAAGAAAGTTTTTGCCACTTTTGGAAATGGTGAAAGAAGGAAGACTAAGGGATGGCTAGCCAGGACCTCAGTATATAGCTCAAATAAAGGCCGATGAGGAAATCTTTGGAACGATAACTTCATACATCGAAGCAATACATATCTGAACTAAGGCTTGGCCAAGGTTATAACCAGGTTGAACCACAAAGCGATTGGGGAGTTTTCTGATGAAGTGCTCTCTGTATTAGCCTTGATATAATTGTACCAGCAGAATATAACATAATCTGCAGAAGCCCTGGTCAATTTCCTAAATGAGGCTTCAGAGTGTGACTCGCTGCAGGCGGAGATGGCGCTATTTGCGCACAAACATGTATATTTTTTAGCGTAGATAGCAGAAACATGTTCAACCAAAGAAATAAACAGTTAATATATCCGGCTCATGAGAAGACATTTCAAGCTCATACAGAAAATAATTCACCATGTTGCAACCTTCCAACGGTCTGGCTGGGGCGCTTCTATTTGCAAATGAAAGAAGAAACGCCGACTTTCCTTAAGTGAGCTGCAGCTATGGATGTAATTTTTGAGCAAAGTAAGATCGTGCCAAAGCCAGTCTATTCTATTCAAAGCCCGCCCCTTATATGGCACTTTTTGTGAACATATTTTCCTAAAAACAGGCATCTCTATATTTCGGTATATGGAAAGTCATTTTTGGGAGCTGTGCTAATTGAGAGCATTCATAAGTGTCAGGTTGAGGTCTTCAACAAAAGCCTTAAGGCTGTTGGTGAAATGTGGACCCGGATAACGCAGTTCTGCACTACGAAGCAATTCCAACAATTTTACTCTATCAATACTTATGAGCCAAGTCACTAGTCGTAGCTGACATGCATGCACGAAGACACGGTACCTGTAAACGAAGTTGAACAACGATCCGAGCTGACAAACACCTCCAAGGCCACTGAGCCCATGATTCACTATACCTACACTGTCTATATCTGGCCTCGAAAATCAGTTGAATGACGGATTTTTTGACTAAGCCTAAGTCTTCAGGCTGCGAAGAATTGATTGAATCCTGACTGCTGCCAAGGTTTTAAACGTGAAAAATTAAACCTGTTTTAAGCGTGAAAAATTAATCAATAATGGCTCTTCATACAGCAAAGTTTTCAAAGGGAACTCGGAGAAGTCTTTAAAGAAGGACAGATTGCCAGATGGGACTGGGTAGATCGCAACAGTAAGAGGCAGGGTGTTTCATGGATAGCAGGCTTGCACTTCACAACGCGAATTTCGGGTTAGAGTTATGTAGTAAGCAATTCATTATTGTTCGATGGGAATGGGTTGATAGCCTAGAAGACTCTTCTTCAGGAATATAAATGAGCCTCGCAAATCAGCCAATCTTGACTTTTAATCTTGTAGCTAACTAAAAAGAGACCCATATGCAATCCAATACAGTTGTTGGGTTTACACCCAATGACAAAAGAAGCTGAATTATATATATATATATATATATATATATATATATATATATATATATGTAATGCACTTGATAAAGCGACATCAGATAACCCAATCACTTTCTAGGTGCTCTGCATTTGCTGTAAAGGCAAACACATATTGAATGATGAGTAATATCATGCTTGATAAATAACATGCATAACATAGGTAGGGGCGACATGCACAGGGTCAGCATGAAAGTGTGATTACTGGCAGCATGCACAGTGTCAGCACGCATAAGCAAATGAAGGAAGAATCACAAGGACCCACTAAGTGCTGTCATAAATAGGTGTGTTTTTATAAGTTTTTTTGTAAATGTGGTCAAGTCAGGGGATGTTCTGATGCCAGTCGGGAGTGTGTTCTAGGCTTTGGGAGCATACAAACTAAATGCACCGTTTCCAAAGAATTTGAGGTTTGTACGAGGTATGGGTAAACTGTTGGATTCCGAAAAGCAGGTGGTATGATGCTTGGCCTGGTGGAGGAGTAGATCTGAGAGATAAGCTGGAGTCAAAGAATGAAGTGACCTAAAAGTGAGCGACAAAACCTTGAAGTCGATCCGTCGCTTGACTGGTAGCCAGTTCCGGCCGGTTAGAAGTAGTGTGATGTGGCAACTGCGACGAATACATATGTTTATATATATATATATATATATATATATATTTATTTATGCGTATATAGTGTGAGGATAGTGGGCGAGTGCCCCTTTCCAAACCGTGAGCAATACGATAGGAATTGCTGTGAAACCGGGCTTTGAGAAAACATACTACGCGTCGTTCAATAAATGTTACATGACACACTTAGCCTATAGCAATATGTCGCACCAGGATTCGGAGCAGAGAGTGAATTTTTATTAAAACGTCTTTCATAATTCTATTTTACTTATGCTTCATTGGCATCTTTCCAGCAAATGGTAGCAGAGCGCGATAAGCTGCAGCAGAGGAACCACCAGAATCAGCACAAGCTAGCGAACCACTTCCGTAAGAAAAAAGCGGAGGAGAGTCGGCAGGAGGGTGACAAGTCGATGGCCGATCAGGAACAACGCTATCTCAAATATATGTGTAAGTCATCAGTACTTTCCTATTTTTTCTGCTGAGCACGTTTTGGCTACACAGCCTATTCTGAAATAAACGCACAAATAACACCCGCATGCGGCATTGCTATTGACGGTTCTCAAGATTAAAAAACTTGACAGTGTCAACCTGGAAAATGCTCTTAAATTGTAAGGGTTCATTTTGTTTTGATTAATACACAACTTTGTGCGCGCTGCTGGCACAAGCAACGGTAAACACAAGTCCACATGACGGCAGGGCACTTTTCGCTACGTTTAATGTACAGCTGCATGTGCATAGAAGTGGCGGCCTCCACTGTCGCCATAGAATATGTACTTACAAAATACATCTTTATTTGTCTTTATCAGAATTGTTAAGCAATAGACGAAAGAGAAATTGCTATTATAGTGCTATCATTCAAGACAAGCGTATCTGCTTCCAACTAATCCTACTGATTTTGAGCGCTTTTATCAGAGACAACTTTGAATGATGCTGTCCGAACTTTGCACTCGAGCACTTGATCCCGATTGGCCGCTTGGTAACTTTGCAGCGAGCCTGGAGGAGCTCCGCTTCGCGGCGGAGCAGACGCGTCACAGCTACCGGCAGCAGGTCGAGGAGCTGAAGGAGAGGTGCAAGGAGCGCGAGGAGCGCGTCAACAGTGAAAGAGGCCGCTTCATTGAATTTAAGCGACAGGTGGCGCTCAACTCGCTCAACAGCCGCTCTGGCAAGCCTATACTTCTAAAGGTGAGGGACATAATTTTTGTAGCTTAATTCGTCGTGAAGTGATGATTTCACGATAAAGGAGCAAAAAGGCTAGTGATCTCATACATCGCAGAAGGAAGTCTCGTGCATTTGCAGGATATCGAGCAATACCTGGCGACTGAGTACAAGAAAGATCAAGAGGTCATCAGCGTCAGGCTGGATAATATCAAGCTTAAGAACAAGCTGAAAAAGAACGAAGCTCAGCTAAAGTCGAAGGTCAGTTTCAGAACTACTGGACACCTTGTGCGAAACGCTGCTGATGTGATTGATAAACGTGTGGCGTTACCGGTAGTGTTCAGCCTTTACTTGTTACGTGCGGCAGTACGATTGAGCTATCGGGCATATAATTGGGGCACGCCCAGAAGAAACTAGAAAAGAAATAGGCGGTTTTTAGTCTGCGATCGCATGGCAGTCGATGCACCGACGCATGCAGCATGTCTCTCTTCTATTGCAGGAAGAGCTGGCGGAAGGCCTGCATCTCATAGATTTCGAGCAACTGAAGATTGAGAATCAGACGTACAATGAAAAGATTGAGGAAAGAAATGAAGAGCTTCTGAAGCTTCGCAAGAAGATCACTAATACAGTGCAAGTACTCACGCATCTAAAAGAGAAGCTGCAGTTCGTCCAGGGCGACAGTGTGGTCCTCAAGGGAGGCCTCAAAGAGACAGAAGCAAGCGTCGCACAGGTATGCACTAGCCGATGTTCCTGACGAGTTTAATCAATTGAATAGCTAGGGGTACCAAGGGTAAGCATTGAGAACTATACAAAAGATAAAGCTTGGCTGACCATCGTCTGACGTACGAGAAATTGGGTATATATCTACCATAGCCATTGCCAAATCTTGCCTCCAACGATACAATTGGGAATTCAGATTTACTAAAAATGTATTTTAATTTGTATTGTAATTTGCTAAAAATGCTGATTTCGACTATCAACCGTCTACTTTACAGCTCATAGGTCACCACATTACCTAGCAATCCTCGTGGAAATCTAGCAGATCGTTTATTTAGCTTCTGTATCAGCAACATGGATTAGATCACATAGTCCCCGGCATGAAATCACCACTGAAATTCGCGCTGCAAGCTTTTTTGATTACCTTAATGTCCACTTTTAAGCCTGCCAATAGTAACCTCATTTCGAAATTTAAATCCAAGTCTATTCTTCTTTTAAGAATAGTTGGCCATACACTTTCCAACTGCTGCCCATGTACAATTCACAGACTGTAACCCAGCTTAATCTTAGAAAGTGACATTATTGCCTTGTCTGGTTAGTTTGAAAGAATAAGACTGCTTGACTACGCCCACGTTATAGGCTTCAGAGAAGCCGATAAAGGTATTGTTACGGCTTTCTTCGCGTTGGGATTGCATTAGTCATGTAATGTAATGTATATCCGTCAGTAACTCCAGTCATAAAGACTATGTGGGTGTTACACAGGAGAGTTTTGTATAGCACACTCACAGCCTAAGCGGCTTCCGATACGCGTTCGGTAGCCAACAGACATCGTCTCACGCAACAAACAGAAAGTGGGAGGCATAGCAGAGTCAGGCGAGCAGATGAGGTAGTGAGTAGCATAGAAGTAGCAGTTCAGGACCGCTGAAAAAGATGTGCCATAGTCGGCAGTTGGAGAGTAGATGTCGTTGCGTAAGAATTGTGGAAGCGAGTTCCACAGTCTAGGACTTGCAGAGCTAAAGCTTCTGTCACCAACTGTCTCTAAGCGGAGGAATGGGACAGCTAATTTTTTGTCCGCACAGGACCTGAGGGCGAGAACAGGCTGAAACTGATGCAGCAGCTCAGCTAGGTATGAAGGAGCCAAGCCGTGGCAGGCCTTGTGGGTCAGCGTAAGAACTTTGCTCTGTATCCTTTGTTCAACCGGCAACCATCCTAGCTCTTTCAGCAGAGGTGACACGTGCTCAAACCGCTGGGACTTGAAGACCAGCCTTGCAGCCATATTCATAGTCCGCTGTAGTGGCATAATAGCTTTCTTTGGCAGCCCAGCCAAAAGGGAAATACAATAATCAAGCCGAGACAGAACTAAAGAGCTAGTTAAATTTTTTACAAGCCACTGTAGGAGACAGCTTCTAATCTTGGATAGGGATCGGATTTGATGGCTAGCTGTAGAGGCAGTCTTCTGAATGAAGCTTTTGAAATTAAGGCAGCTGTCGAACACGACGCCTAGGTT
This sequence comes from Cristatella mucedo, assembly GCA_009760855.2. Classification (NCBI taxonomy): domain Eukaryota; kingdom Metazoa; phylum Bryozoa; class Phylactolaemata; family Cristatellidae; genus Cristatella; species Cristatella mucedo. Next base: position 72,290 of record WPIO01000147.1, on the reverse strand, counting down.
ACGACGTGAACGTGGTGAAGGTCGCACAATAGCATCACCTATTAGAAAAGCAAAGCCTTTTAATCCAGCCACACGCTTAGGGTGTCCTATGAGCAGTTCAGTTTTATCGTCATTTAATTTCAGGAAGTTTTCCGACATCCAGGATCGAATATCGGCAAGGCAAGCATTCTGTTTCTCAGTTGCTGCAGCAGATTCTGACGGTTTAAATGACAAATACAACTGAGTATCGTCAGCATAGAAGTGATATCCTATTCCATGGGCCTTAATCACTTTTCCCAGACATCTGGAAGCTCAGCAAAATCCAGGTGCTGACTAATACGCATTTGAAATACTTAGTGGCGGCTATAGTGTCTTAATAAGACAGTTCTGACAGGATGGCCACACGTATTTCCAATCTGTCACCCTGGAAGTAGCACATATATAATATACTCTTCAGCGAATTTCGAAAAGCATAAATAGTCAGCAAAACTGCGTCAGGCAGATGGATGCCTCAAGCTAATGCTCCGTCAAGCGCACCCTAACCAGTCGGCATCTGGAGGCTTTCCAGGGCATTTAGGGGAGTGACACCACCTTTAGCTTCAGCAACGACCTGCCACATTTTGTGCTCCCGTATCCTACACTAGCAGCTCTGCAGCCGAAGTCACGTTTACTGTCATAGCCATTATGCACATGGTCTGCCAGTAGCCATCAGGGCCATGGCCAGCTCTTGGGCTGCTGTTGCACTTACGGCTAACTTTGCAGAAAGGCTCATGGCCGGCTCAGTTTTGACCACCGTCGGTTCAGTCGTACTCAAAGCCATTAGGTTTTACGATCTGACAACGGTAGGTTTCTGGGCCGTGACCGAGGTTCGTCCCACCGCAAACTCTGCAAACGTAATCGCTGACATAGCCTGCACACGCTTGGCAGTAAATGGACATGATAGTTTCACCGTTGGCGTCAGATGCTGCTATTCTCACTGCCGAAGTCGCTGTTGGCATCACACAGTAGCGGACATTTGTTATACTGGCGCACCAGGTTCAGTACTCAGTGTTGCTATCGGCTCCGACGGTACCACTGAAGTCAAGGCAGCTTCTGATACCGGCTCTGCCACATCCACAGCAGTTAGTACTGCTTTTAGCACTAGTTGACCCAGCAGTTAGGACTGCCACTGAACTTCTGGCTTGGCGTCAAAGCAGAAGACACTAACGACATAGATTACTGGCGTAGTCTTCCCAGCTAGGTCAACTCAAACGTACCGATAGTACATCGCCTGTATTCCAACCCTAATTAATGTCATATACAATTATGGTCGAGCCAAACTACTCAGCACAGACCGAGTGTCCATGCTACTCACCACCAGGGTAGTCGTTTTCTAGTTGTCACAGTGGCTCTTCAAGGAATCCAAAAATCTTTCCGTCCGTTTCTCAAATTCACCATAGTTTTTCCCTGAAAATAATGTCCCAATACTCAATACAATCTGTAGTTTGGTGTTTAATAGGCCTCTCAGCCGGCAGTTGGGAGAAGCTTTGTTGGCTACAATGACCCCTAAGCCTCACCGGACGGTGAGACATGTGATAGGTCTGGTTACGAAAACCCTTGTGGTACTGAAGAAATTGGCGTAGAAGCCTCGTGGCGAGGGAGAACCACATCGGCACGGGGTATGAATGAGCATCCTGTTCAAATATACTGGCGCGTACACTGCCTAAATTTATCTTAATTGTATTCTCTTTGACAGTGATACATTTTTGATGTACTCGGTGAAGGTGCAAGTGCATTATCAAGCTGATTCAGGCGAGATACTAGGCTGCACATACATCATCTCATGCTAGCATGTGAATGTTGTGGTGAAACGCAAATAAAGCTAACCACTACTAGTTGAACAATAATCTCAAACTCTTAGCCCTTTTTGATATCCCATAACAATTTTACTAACTGAAATAATATGCCTATGTACTGAACGCTAACAAGTGTATAGGGTAGTCCCATTGCTAAGGCATCTGCTTGAATCCAAGAGACGCGGATGTGACATTTAGCAAAGAAGACACATTTTACGAATATTCTTCCAGTACAATTTGTGTTTTTATAAATTTAAAAACTTACCGCAAAAAGAGCTAATCTAAACGGCGGAAGTAAATATTTAATTCATGTGTATAGCACCCTGAGAGAACCTAATTTGTATTCACGCGTTTCACATATGCCACGGCGCTTGAACCTACGACCTCGGTTATCAAATGCAATCACATTAACGGTGGCTGAGGCAAGCGCCTTAAACTATGGGCCAAACCAGCGCTGCAGATGCTGACGTGCGCTTCTGCTGGAAGAAAAGCATGATGCTGTGGTCTTGCTTTCCTGTGATGTTGGACGTCTGACTGAGGTCTTGTAAATCATAATTTGTATTTGCAGAAACGAGACACATTGACAAGAATAAAGCAGGCTCGAGACGCTTTACGAATAGACAACCACAGGCTTCGGCAGAACTGCGGTCTTCTTGGTAACGAGCCTCTGCTGAGGGACTTCGAGGAGAGAAAGGATGAGACAGAGATGCTAAAGCAGAAGCTGGAACAGCTAAAAATGCAGCATGCCGAGCTGACACTCAGTGCTTCCAGTTTACGACGAAAAATTGAACAAGTTCGAAGCGCGTCCGACTGATCTGGATAGACGTGAGGTGACGGACTCGCTTTATTCCTGACCCGGATCTACGAAGGAATACTATATAAGGCTGAACTCTTTGAAGATCTATGGCTGTGGATCAGCTTATCTCTTCGCTCATGCACTAACATCGAAGCGTGAGAGCTCAGTGTCGCCTCACAGTCTTTATTGAGAGCTTGTGACACATAATAGCTTGATGACGAAGTGATGACACACCTAAAGGGACAAGCTTCCAAGCGGTGTCGCCACACTGTGTGCGGCAGTATAATCGCTGCCATGGCCGGATAAGTGACTGAGGCATTGCATAGCAGCAACTGTGGCTGAGGGTGCAAAAGAAATGTACTTAATGAATGCTAAATAGACCGATTCACGAAAGGTATGCTGTAGTTACACATCACTCAAAATTACATTTCACTGTAGGCATACAGGACATTAAACGACATTTCATATTAAAATAAACCCTCGAAGATACACATGTAAACACAGGAGAGTCACACAGGTGATCAAAAATTGGAGAAGATTTACTAGATCGACTCATTTATTTGGTCTACTATTTAAAAATATTAAGCTCTTAAACCTTCCATTTTTGATGGCGTGGACAGCCATTGCTGATGTGAGATTAAATGTGAGAGGTTAGCATGGGAATTTGCTCTTATTCTACTAACTAATTCCTTACTTTGGCATACGAGGAAAAACTAGCGCGAAATGTGACCAGCCGCATTTAAAGTATGGTAAAGAGAATTTATTTCCAAAGTACTAGTTGCCTGAAAACTAGGAAAACTATTTCAGGCTGAGAAAAAATTTGTGTGGAGAACAGTTTATTTCGCTCTTAATTCTACTCACACTTCAAAGGAAACTATTAATTATTCTTGCCCTAACAATCTAGAAACTGTTCGCAAAGCTTGTCCTGCTAGCGTTTAACCCAGTCGACCAGTACGTGAATGTGCAGAGCTGAAAGAAAGAATAGGGAATCGCCTATATTTGACAGCAGCAATATAATTTAATTTCAATAATTTCCAAGTATAGGTAGACGTACAGGTCCTTAGCCAGCCTTTTTTAAGACAGCGATAAGCTTTGACTATGAGCTGGCACAACCGGAAGGCAATGAAGAGTCCGATGCCATATGGCTACTAGTTCACCCATCAATCCAGAACAAAATGTAAACGCGTGCGTGTCGTTTCAGATGGGTGCAATTGACTTTAAACAGCTATACAATGCCATACACGGTTTCATGTAGACAGACCATCGCATTCCGATTATTCTATGGATCTAGCACAATGATAGCTAAGTGACTCTTGCCTGGCTATGTTCACAGTATTTTTCATAAATTTGTACGGCAAGCTATAGTTATTCACCAATCGGCCCGATGTGGGAGCACCTAATTGGAAGGTAGTACGGCTAAGGCTGACGTCAATTAATAACACAGGGATGCCATGCTTCTGGGATCTGGACTCACTACTTTATTGGGCTTAATTGCAAGATCCCCAGGGGACCTGCAAGGGCTAACATACTGTAGGGTCAAGTCTATTCAGTAGGCTATGTAGCTGATTGTTAAAAGCAAACACACTGGCAATTCCAAAGGCTTCCACGACTCACGAACCGCCAGGAAATGCACTCAGGTTCATTTGGAAGCTGTTAGCCTAAACCTGAAGCTGCAGTGCTGGGCGCCACCACGAGCATCTTCCATCCCTCTCCCACTTCTTCCAGCTTTCGTCCTTTCCCTAACGATCGCTAACCGTGGAGGGCGGAAGAGGCGGTAAAGGATCGTAGCCCCTGACATCCGGAATCGTATTTGTATCTCTTCTAATTGATTCTCAGACGCTGGCTACTATTAATGACTCTTAAAACGCAGCGCGTATAATCTCTTAACCGTTGCCAATAGCTATATGATTGTTTTTGCTCTGCTTCTAGAGCTAAGAGGCAAGCAGCTTCTACACAAATGGACGTTATTTTACTCTCCTTGCCGAATGCCTACTAATGGCAATGCATCTAAAGTTATACCCACCCATTCAGCTTTTTAGAAGTGCCTTTTCTTATTAGTGTGCCTTCTTCGAGACTAATGAGCACGGCCAGAGAACAGACAAAGCTTTGGATATAAAATAATCTTATTTGCAAAATGTACGAGGCTGCGTGGATACTCCGTCAAACCTATCGATCAAAACTAACAAACCAATCACTTGCTCGTGAAAAACATCTCGTGGTTTGTTAAGCGAAATTCGAAATATTAGCTGAACAAAATTCTTCTATAAGAAATAACTTATTTTCTAATTTGTTCTAGTATAAATCCATTTGAAACTTGTTCAATCTTCAAATTAAAATCGCGTTGGGGGCAGATATTAATCTATCCCTATCTAATTGAAGAAAAAATAGTAAATTTACTAATAATCATCCCTAGAATTTCGTTGAGCGAATGGTTGAAAGTGCATAGACATAATAATGTGAATCGAAATAGATCTGGAACAAATGCTTTCTTAAGTAAAATGCAAGTTGCATGTTAAATCTCGCAAGCTTAAGAGAATTTTTCACCAGAAATGATGCGCACCAGCACTAAAGCATCCATGATAAAAGGATGTTGACCGAGATCAGCACGAACTTTTTACGTCCAATCACCTACATCTAGTCTGAAAATTCTTCTTCCATACAGGTTCAGTTTATTTATTTTCGAAGCTGAGTGGTTGGATGCCCTGGACGCCTTGCTGATGTTAAAAAAAGTGCTGCAGACGCTTCTGCACCAAGTTCAAAAGCACTCGTAGTTGCTGTATTCTTTGTGGAAGCGAGACGAATATCTTTAAAGTCTGAGTTGTGGAGCACAGCTGCAGGGACTTGTTGGTGGAGCACTAATACATGCAAATACTTCATACGTCTGTGGAACAAAGAAGCGGTAGAGAGCACCCGTATCCTAATATCGAAAACTCATTTCGATCCAGTTGATTCTATTGTCATAGCTAGTGTACGACACGAATGCAACGCGCTAGGTCTATTGCATAGAGTATAATTATAGGTCAGCTGATCGAAAAGCTACATTTTAAATAGCCGCTTAAGAGCATTAACGGCCATCACAACTGATTGACTTGGGAAAACGAGGATTGCCTGCTTCAGGACTAGAACCCACGACCTGAGATGTAAATTATAAAGACATTACCGACGGGCTCAGAATCCAGCCCACTCACACGGAAGTCCTAAATAAAGGTCGCTCGCCTGAAGCCCAAAGCATTACTGAACGACCAAATATCAAGTTGCGATTATAATTGACCAACTTTTGTTGATCTCAAGCACTGTCTTAATATCCACGCTTTGGTATGCACACATTCCAGTGCCCCTCAATAAACCAAGGCCATGCTGGGCCATGATAATACACGAAAATATATATATAATACATAATACATGAACATGTAGAGTATATTTCAATGTTCGGCTTCACCACGTCGTCAGGCTCTATCATACATTTCTACCGAGAGGTTAAGATAACTTTGTCTGAGCTGGCGCTGTAGCCATTTCGTGTTCACCTTCATCGCCAACCGCGGTCGAAGCAACAAGTTTGGCAACAATGCATTTCCAAATATTCGGGTTTGCAAACGTTCATGTCAGTACTTTGCTCGAAAGTTGGCTGATGAGCCACTTTATCTAAAGCTCTAACTCAAAAGATACCAGACATGCAATTAATGCACACACACATACTAAGGATGAGGAAAAATCTATTATCAAATTACAAGCAATTTCCACTGATGTTTATAGGTCTACAATTGCATTGCCTTGCCAATTTATTCTTGCTTGCCTTATATTTATTTGAAATGTTTTTGGAAAAATAGTAAAGGAAGTTCAGGAGATCTCTTAGCAGGGTGAACACCCACTGACAGCTAAACGCCTAGAGGCTGGGAAAATTAAAAATCACACAGTATTTAAATAATAGACTCAATCCAACGGGTTTTATGACACACATCTAACCAGTGATCACGCAATAAGGTCATAGCTACACGAAGTTGGTCTCCATGGAAATGAGCAAACGTCACTGCATTTGATTCATTAGGATTCAATCTCAAGAGAATAATGGCAGAAGCTAAGCTAACGTTATGACGTGTAAAATAATGTGACGTGCTTCCTAGTCGAGAAAAATGCACAGGCGAGTGGTTGATACACAGAAAGCATGATACAGACAAGAAAACGTCTCAGTCATGTTAAGGAATGGGCATTTGAGATAAAGTTTTACCGCGGCAATAGACACTGCCAATACACGGTTCCACAACCAGCTTGCAATGTGAGTTGGTAATAGTCACTAGACCCGCATTACAGACATAATCAGCAGCACAAGTAGTACAGCAGCTTGTCCAGTATCATTGCAACAGTCGATGGGCTCAAACATTGATAGGGTAGCAGTCTCGGAGGAATTTATCACAAGCTCCACAAAAGCATTGACTGGCGCATAATGAAAGACCACTTCTTCGTTCCTCACACCTTCAATCGAGGCTAACGTACCACACTCCAGCACACTACCAGCAGCCAGATGGATGCTTTTGAATGAAATAATACACTCCTGCTTCACAAGCTGAATACTATGGTTTTACCTCTGACTTCAGATATTCATAGCTTTTGCTTCTAAAAAGCCCACAGGGTAACACAATTCTCACCTCAGTCATGTCTAAATGTCTCTAAACGCTGCTAACAATACCCATTACAATTATAGGGTGAGCATTGATTCAGAATTTGCATACAATATGGGTAAATAATGTTTTAAAATTTCCTCAATTTTTGATAAGCACTGCGTCAGAATTGATAAATCTTCATAAGGCAATTCCTCTTTCCGTCGCCACATTTTGACAAAAAACCGCAACTTGAGCTTTATAACAGTCAATTTAAAGATCGTGACACAACTTGATCCATTTCGGGTACAAAGCTTGCACAAAAACCACATGCAATGAGACTAGATCAAGGTGACTGCTAGGAACCCTAGTCAATTACTAAAAATCTCGACGCCAAATGCTACAAACATGCCGCAACTATTCTGAACTATAGTCCTTAGCCTCCAAGCTTAGCGCTAGTAACGGCACGAGTCGTTGGAGACGCAACGGGTAATACCGGCGGAGCTGGTGCCTCGAAGCAGCACGACTTCGACGCTTCCATACCTTTATATAGAAAATCTTGTTGGATACCAAAGATCGGAGATCTGCTCCTGATGCCGCACAGTGTCGCGTTTGTGCAGCATAAGATGCAGCGGCGAACTCACTCTTTCGAAGTCCTCAACTCACTCTTTCGAAGTCCTCAATCTACAAGTCATCGGTTCAAAACACGAAGTATACAAGAATAACCCTGTCTTTAAATGGGCTTTTTTTTATCTTTCCACACAATAGATTATGACCTACACGGTCCCCAGCCGCCACAATTAAGGAACCACTAGCAATCTCAAAGCACCTTCGTAACCTAACCGCTGTCGCACTTAAAAACCTGTACTCACTAGTCTCCCAAATTTAGCTAGGCTATAGATGAGTTAACAATAATTAAAATTACCTGGCCTTCTTAACAATATTTCCTAATTTAATGTAATTTATATCCGTCCATAACTCTACAAAGCCACAAAGACTATGTGGGTGTTATGTAGAAGAGTTTTGTATAGCACACTCGAAGCCTAAGCGGCTTTCGGTACGCATTCGGTAGCCAAAAGACTTCGTCTCACGAAACAACAAAGAGAAAGTGAAAAAGCCTAGCTGAGTCATGAGAGCAGTTGAGGTAGTGAGTTGCATGGAATTAGCAACTCAAAGTGTCTGAAAAGAATGTGCCACGTCACCGGAAGCGGGAGAGTATTCGGCATTACGTAAGAATTGCGGAAGTGAGTTCCACAGTCTGTGGACCTGCAGAGCAAAAGCTTCTGGCGCCAACGGTCTTTAAACGAATTTTCCCCAAAAAACTGACCCTTGTCAGAATGCCGCGTTTTCATCTCTGATTGAAGGGGCCTCCGCGTGAAAGATGTTACTAATTCGGCACTGCCACCTTGCCGGACTGGAGCTATTAGGAAGAGGACTCAATGCTAAAATCCATAGCCTTTTGTTGCTGTTGAAAACGGAGATCGCACCTGCTTAGCAGTCTGTTGGGCTGGTTGTACAAGTTTTTGTAATTCCTTGCAATGCATTAGTCAGATGGTTCTAGAAAGACAATGGCCCCCAGCGCAGAGGTCTCACTGAAACTCTATGGAGGTGCCGCACTGGCCGGACGCTGAGCTCTAGCAGTTGCACGATTCTCTCCATGCGGAGAGAGAATGTATTTCTTTCCTTACGTGCCCTAGTCATCTATGCACAGACTGCGGTGTCTCAAAAAAATTCAATATCTTCCGGTAAACTGACTGATAATATTGATATATAATGGCTTTTGCACAGCATCGTTAGAGAACTGAATCTCTATCCGGGTGCCGTACAACTCGCTGTCAGGGAGTTGATGACCAAGGATGAGCGACATGCTGGCTATCACGCTTCGACCGGGATGCCAAGGCAACCAAGTATTGAGCATGGACCAGCATGCAGAGAGCGCGCACAAGCAGACACTCAGGGCCACGCTCCGTACGACTCTGGTTAATGACTCTGTAACAGCGCAAGCGTTAGTGCCTCCGGTGCTCTTCCTGTGGGCCAGTTACGCGCCGGTGCAAGCGTTTTACGCGGGGATCACCGGTCTAGCGGGATCAACTGGGCTAACTGCCGAAGCCTGGTATAATATCTCTCCCGTATGCCTGAACCTTCGCTAGTGATGGTCCCGATACCGAGCGCAGACCACGAAAGCATAACGACATACGAGCGGCCAACTGCGTAGCCGTTAGAACGAAACTTCGCAATCAATATCACACTTGGCTGTTGGCAGCCGTAGTATCAAGCTCTCGTGCTCTCGACGCGTAGTCTGTCGCACGAGCTACTGAAGCTGCAGCCCCGAGCTCTAGCAGTAATCTTCCTTTTATTCTCTCCCCCTCTGAACTATAGAGCTCGCGCGTAACCATTATTCTCTCGGACCCAATTCCCGGTGTCCATTCTGAGGCTTATTCATTTCCGCCTGTGGCCTATTGGATGGCTCCTGTGCCTGCTTGCCAGCATTGCGCTCTTTGTTTAGTGCAATGCATTAGTCAGTCCGCGTCAAGACCGCGTCGTCTGCTCCAGTCCCCATTCTAACCTGAGCGGATATCGCTATCAGAATACCCCATCGCTCCGCTCCCGGTTTTAACTAATGAGTCCCCAACCCGGTTTCTGCTTGGCTAAATCCGTCGGCTACGGGTTGCTATAGGAGTCGAGCCCACTACGTAGCTCGCAGCGCGGCTAACCTGAGAGTTGCCTTTGTGCATCTATGCTCCAACCTTCTGCGAAAGACGGCCTGTTGTCTACTGGCATACCTTCGATCATAAATTTTGCTTGACTGAGCTCAGCGCATCAGCTGCATACGAAACAGGGCAATTCATATTGTCAATAGCAGGAACGACCATTTACTTCTCTCCTGTCAGCAAATGTACCCGTATCAATTGCGTTCGGTCAATATCATTGAACGCTCCTGCTGTACGTTGTGTGGGCGGAACTGCCAACGACTGGAAGTCGAGGCGTGAGTGGTGCGAGAGCGACACTAAGGAAGCGAGGAGGTCAGACAGGTCGACTGTTACAAGTGAGTGAAAGGCCAGAGAAAGAGAGAGAGAGCGAGAGAGTGGGAGGGGGAGAGAGAGAGAGAGAGAGAGAGAGAGAGAGAGAGAGAGAGAGAGAGAGAGAGAGTGGGATGGAGAGAGAGAGAGTGAGAGGGAGAGAGAGAGAGTGAGCAGAGAGAGAGAGAGAGAGAGAGAGAGAGAGAGAGAGAGAGAGAGAGAGAGAGAGAGAGAGAGAGAGAGAGAGAGAGAGAGAGAGAGAGAGAGGAAGAGAGTGGGAGTGAGAGAGAGAGAGAGGGAGAGAGAGTGGGAGGGGGAGGGTGAGCGGGCATAGAGAGAGAGAGAGAGAGAGAGAGAGAGAGAGAGAGAGAGAGAGAGAGAGAGAGGAGAGAGAGAGAGAGAGAGAGAGAGAGAGAGAGAGAGAGAGAGAGAGAGAGAGAGAGAGAGAGAGAGAGAGAGAGAGAGAGAGATAGCGAAAGAGAGAGCGTCATTAAATCGATTAGTTGCCCTATGAGCTCCGACACAAGTTTAAGCACAGATGACTTTAAGCGATACGTCAACTAATTTGGATTTCCTACCATCGTCCAAGTGGGCAATAATTTTGGAATCATTCCCAGCCTGAGAGTTGGTCAAACAGACTGTAGAGGCGATGTGCTCATTCGTTAACAAGTCAGACAATTGATTATGGATCAGCACGGCACCCTGACCTGAGCCACGGTGGGTGACTGTCCCTAACTCGTCCCAGAAACCCTTATACCCAGCTCGGGAAAAGCTAGAAGGTCTATCGAAAGAGCGAACCAACAGCATTCAGCTCGGTAAGGTTATTTAAATTAATTTAAAAACTAATAGCCTCTCTTGTGCATGGAGAAGTTGTCATGCCTTTGCTTGGAGTTGTTGATGCTAAAAGTTGCGGAGCTTCTGGTACATCCAACCAGTGGCGGAGCGAGGATTTGCATTTGGTGGAGGCAAAACATACAACATTTTTATGTAGGGGAAAAATTGCCTGTAAGGTTTTCATGTAGGCTGGCTAGACTCACCATTTAGGAAAAAATATAGCACACAATCATCACGTGTATTCAATACGAACTCGGCGGATGCTCATTCCGTAAATTAAGATGCAAGTTCATCGTTATTGATTTGAAGACCTCGTCTGAAGCATACATTCGCAAAACCTAGATGATAGTACCATGGCGCCACTGTCAGGAGCCATCCCTTGTGAATAGACTTGCCTGTAGAGCATATGTGAAGAATGACTTTACTAATACTTATTAAAATGCCACTTTAACTAACTGGTCGCATCAGGATCGGTCGCACTAGGCAAAGGGCGCCCATACAGCAGCTTCTTTAACCTAAATTAACGAAAGGATGCGGATTCTTAAGAGAAACACTCGCGCAATAGCAAGAGTCGAAGAGATTTTACTGCAGGGGTATCAAGAATCGCTCTGTAAGCATGGTAGCTCCTCCCTCGAAGCGTGATTGCACGACTGTACGGGTAGAGCAGAAAAGCGAGTCAGAATTAAGTTGTTTGCTGCAAAAATTAATAACCCAGTTTATGTGCAGTCGAGTGAAAACCTAACGATGTACAAACGCTATGTATGTAGGGTGCAAGAGTTTTTAGCTGAAGCAAGTACAGCTAATAGACGACATGGTTGCCTGTATTCAGTCAAGTTATGTATGGCTGAATATACCAAAGACAAGCAAAGGAGAGAAACTTTTAAACTAGTTGGAGAACGTGTGTTTGTTAACGGAGCCCATATTATACTGCACAGTATTAATATTATTGTAGTATTCGTAAAACATCAGTGCCTTGAGATGACAAGCTTTGAGCAATCGATGAAAACTTGTATCCGGCACCGTTATTACTTGTTATAGCCTAGTTTCGCTGCACACCTGCTCCACTTCGGTCTAGGTGGGACCGTGGCAAATAGAAGCGCCCGAGTAGCACGATGGCGCCCTAGAGGTATGTGCGCTATGAGTAATGCAGAATAAGCTGCAGTATGAGAATTTCCTTGATACGCTCCATGAGATAGACACCTGACATTCAATCCAGCAGACCAGCAGTCTTTTCTGATGCATTTTCGAAATATTTTTATTTCCATTTGCCTTAAAAGCCAATTTATCCTCCAGGAGGTTTCCATAGTAAGTTCATTGCTTGACTGTCTGTGACATGCAGAAGTAATGTGTTCATAGCGGCATCAGTGCTCGCATCGCTTGTGGCGTGCGCCGCCCGTTTAAGCTACGTTTTGACCGTGTGCCTTCGCACCACGGTCCGGCGGCGGCACGACCGGCCGATTAGCTTCCGTTGGCGTTGCGCTCAGTTGCGTCCCGATATCGCCACCGCCGGGAGGTCGCGAGATGCTGGATGGGGCAGCTGAGCGCACCATTTTCATTTCTGGACTCTTGTCTGTCTGTTAAGCATGCTACCACTAACCGTTAGATCGTACTTCATTTTCAGCAAATGCAAAGTGCCTAGAAAGAGATTGAGTTCTCTGAGGGCGCTATATCAAATGTATTATTATTATTTTTATTATTAAAACGCCACTCTCTGACGAGATAGCGGCTAGGAGGTAGTTGTCAGCTAGGACAGCAACAGGCAGCCACTCCCAGCTGGCTCAAGTCCTAGGAGTCGAGACATCGGGTCTACGTCGAGCGCAAATGTATGCTCACGTCGTCGATGGCTGCAGATTGCTTGTATGCAGCTTACATTTTTTGCCACCATGGGCAATGCATGGATTAGCTCTCAAATTCTTGAAATTATACACAGCATCAATATAAAAATTTGGATCTCGAGATGTTTAAAAACTACAAAGAGTTAGCATCATTGCCACATAAGTTAAGAATCTGCAATAGAAATATACATCAGAGCAGATTCATGTGGTTTTGGTAGCACCTGCAATCTATACACAAATCTCTGACTACGACTGTAAGTTTTTGCTTTTTCTGCTTTTACGGTACTCTGCTGTGTAGCTACACAGGGCGAGTAACTTTTCCAGCACACAACTAGGGTGGTTAACCCAACTTGTCATGTGGCAGTTATAACAAAAATCCTCCGAACCTGAGAAGTAAGTACTCATAGGAATGCTGCGAGACAGCCGATCGAATGCCTCATGTGCCTATGTGTGTGTGCGTGTGTGTGCACGCGTGCATGTGTGTGCGGGCTCGCGCGTGTGTGTGTACTGTGCAATTTTTTACATGATTGTGCTTGTATCACTGCATGCACTAATGCATTGGTTGGGTAAGAGAGCAAAATGCGCATTGTGTTCGTACTCTCTGTGTGAGTGTTATGCGTGTGCATGCATACTTGCATGGGCCTGTGGTGGGTAGTGTGTGTTTTCGGTCTTGGTGTCCATGCACACTTGTTTGCGTTCTTGCACACACATACGTGTACGAGCACGGACGAGAGAGAGAGAAAGAGAGAGAGAGAGAGAGAGAGAGAGAGAGAGAGAGAGAGAGAGAGAGAGAGAGAGAGAGAGAGAGAGAGAGAGAGAGAGAGAGTGCGAGTGTGTGTGTCCATCGTGCACTAGAGCATGAGCACATGCGCCCACATTTCACTGTGCATGTGTGTGTGTGTGTGTGTGCGTGCGTGTGCGCACGCGTGCGCGCGCGCGTGTGTGTGTGTGTGTATGTACGTGTGTGCTCATGGGTCTATGTGTTCTTAAGTGTATGTATACACACACATATATATACTTAAGAACAAGTATATATATTTATACATATATATATACATATATATATATATATATATATATATACTTAAGAACACATAGACCCATGAGCATACACGAACACACCCACACATGGACAGAGAAATGTGTGAGAGTTGTATGCATGTTCGTCCTTCTTATTGAGAAGTTTCGTGCATGTGTTAGTATGTGAGACCTAACGCCTCAGGTATACATGTCTATGTAAGTATATATTAGTGCTAGTGCTTTGCGCTTGCACGTGTGTTAGTGCACGCCTAGCCAAGCTTGCACGTGCACTGTTACTCCTCGGGTTTCTTCCAGTTAAACTGCAACAAGATTGTGGATTGAGCTTGGTGGTTGTAAATACAGTTGTGGTGGATCCGTGAAGGTGCAACAAAAAGCACGAAATAACTCATTAAAATATAATTGGTCAATCGTAAAAATCAGTCACACATAAAACGACCAAAGATACAAAGTGTGCAAATGTCGAGGAACAAGGTAATCCAAGGTGAGCCAATCCAGACGAGCAACGTAAAAACTCAAAAAACCCACAGGTTTTCAGAACTGCGTCTTTCTTCGACCGTACTTTCCACTCACTAATAATACTAATAATAATAAGAATACAGCCAACTCCACTTGTAAGAATGCGCTTGGGTCGGAAAATAGGCATTGTTTAATACGAAGTATTCTCATATGTGGAGTGAAACCAATATTACTTTGAACTTAACCGTAATTTCTTTATTGTCATTTTAACAAAGTAAAACAATCAAGACACATAGTAATGCAATTTTATGCTGGATTTGATTTGGGGTTTTCCTAATCTAATCTACGATTGCATAATACTCGTTTTATTCTGTAAATTTGCTGCAAGTAATGACGAATAGTTTCCAGCGCATGCTATGCCTCTTTGGGCGCTAATGCACAAACCTCCGGCAACCGCATTCTATCGATATCTTATGTGCCGTTGTCACCATCCCCATTTTAATTCTTTCGCTGAACTTGCTAGCAAGTTTCAGCATCGGTTAATGTGCCATGGCATGCCACTTCGTTATCGCGTTCTGCAAAAGCCTCAAAATATTCTTACGTGACTGCTTCTTCTAACTCAGTAGCCACTGCTGGAATCGGCAGAAAATTATCTTCATTGTTGCCCGAACGAAAAGTTGGGAAGCCAGTTTCTCTGAAACAGTTTCTACCGTAGCAGGCGACACCAGCCGCCATGCCTGCTTCCCAATGTGCAATGCAACCAACCCATGCGTTGACTTCCCACATCGCTGGTGTTCTGAAGTGGACTTTCATGCTGCCATCCAGTGGCTGTATAAGAAATGTTCTGTTCGCTGGCATAAAATCCCGCTTTGAATTCTTAAGCTGACCTCTTACTTTATGACAAGTAGCATTTTCAACAAACATAATTATTTTTTTTATTACCAATCAGATTTAAGATGAATATCAGTCCCAAATTTGTCTGCCCATCCAAGCGTTGCTACTGCTGCGATAACGTAAAGGCGCTCAAGCAGTACGAAAACAATGTAGATTTGCAAATTTCCCACTACTAAGGTATTTTTTTCGGTGCCATTAGCGTTTCGAAGAAGAATCGCAGGCATCTGTTTTTTCTGCGCCTTTTTGGCAATTGGTTGACTACCAGTGACAGCTAATTTTGCCGGGCGGCGCCGCTTTGAACAATCGGCCTGTTTCGTCGACACTAAAGATATCGTATGTGTCGCACCCTTCAATCGAGGTGGGCGAAACGTTGGCAGTTCAATTTCAGACTGGTATTATCTGCAGTAGCTCGTTCACCACTAATCGTCATAAACGTAATGTTACGCCGAATTGTAGGACGCTGTAGCCAGCCGCTTGTTGGAGCAAATGACATACAATCAAGCGTCGCAGCTAGCTGCCTTGCCTCCTGTGTCATTAATGGAACATTGATCACAGACAGCACTTTGCTGTCGCATATAATGAAAAAATTCGTCAACGCTGATCGATGACTTCTTTTTTTTTGGACTTTCTCGCTTTTTCTCTTGGTTCAGATGCTCGTTGGTTAGTGCTTCTTGTTAAATCGTTTTTTCTCCTTTACTTATTTTGAAGAAGGTCGACAGACTAATGTTGAACTTCTCAGCCAAGCAGGTTTGTTTTTTCAACGCCTCCAAAACTTGCAGCTTTTCTCAATTGTGAACTTATTGATTTTTGAAACACTATTCTTTATAATACTATACAGAATCGATCACATAAGTAGTTATTAGCCCGTCAAAAAATGACGGCATAATGACAGAACAACCGTCACTAGTTCGGGTAGCGGCAAAACATGAGCAACGTGCAAAGACCATAGCTAGCAACGCGCCAAAGGCAACGACACAGTGCTCGATATTCTGCATACAGTGCTAACGGCAACACCGTATTATGAAAAGCACAACGACAGCCTTTCTATTGCGACTGATACGACAGGTGAATTCCAGCACACTCGCTGTGACCTCCAGCGGACTCGCTTCCACGCTCACAGCAGCTCACGTACAGCACTAATATTCACCGACTTCCAGACCGTAGCTCCAAGAGAGAGTGAGCGACTGTGGTCTGGACCATGCCTTTTAAAACGGCCAGGTCATAAGTCATGGCATAATCTCTTGGGACAAAATCATACATCGCGCTGCTCACAACGGTAAGTTTTGATCGTGGTTATATCGAAAGCGGCTCAGTTCAAGTGCAGTGGTAAAGCTCATAGTTCATAATCCAGGTTCAGATGTCAAGCTTATAGCCCATAATCGCGGGGATTGCAATGAGCAAACAAAAAACAATAAAAGAACAAGCACTGAATTACCCGTATAGAGGATGCTTATTGTCTTATAAGTTGTGAATACGCACTTAAGCCGAGAACAAATAAAAAATATCAATCTCAATTCCAATTTTTATACGCGCAGAATTCTTGTGTCCGCTTCATTAAAGCGGAGTTTGCACTCTGCAATATGTTAAAAAAATTCCGTGTCACAGAATTACTATTTTTCTAAGAAACGTATTTATATATCCAATATTCTTACACGCGAAGTCGACTGTAGTAGGTGTTACAGTGAGCTGTAATGGCTCACTAGGTGAGGCGGTTGCTTTTCACCGCCTCGGATTGTCGTGAATTCGAATCCTGCAGTGGGTGATCCTTTATCGCCGCTGCAAGCGGCGGTGATAGCCGTCAAGGGCTCTTCTGCCGCTATACGAAGAGAAGAAGCTGTTAAATCAGCTAGTATTTTTTTTAGTACAGCGAACTAAGAAAACGCAATTTCTATCCAGGTGCTTTGCTCCTCGTAGCAAGAGATTGACACTTCCTGATCGCAGAGATTAAAACAAGTCGCCCGCGCCCAGCTTTCCGAAGTCTCTGTCCTGCTCTCAAGGCTCGCTCTTTCGATCTTCAATTTTTGAAGGGCCAATCCGCAATACGTGACCCCCGTGTTGAAAGCGAGCGGTCCGTTTCAGCGCCGAACGCCCGGCCGGTACTGGAGACTAAAAGTGAGCTTCGGCTATCTGAGCGCAACTCAGATAATCGCGGGCTACAGCGAACTTCCTACGACGCGAACCCCTTCCCGCCGAGGCCGCCGCCGCCGGCGGCGGCCTCGGCGAGGAGGAGCGACAAAGATGTGGCCGCCGATTGCTCAGGTCTTTAAGTGACTGTACGCTAAATCAGCCTGCTTGTAGCTGATATCGATTAATTTTTTGCGGACCATGAATTATGACGGCAAGGAACCGATCATTCGATAATCTATGGCCGAGGCCTGATCCTATCCATGTGCGGATGTCATCAATACATGCAGCAAGTGAGTTGAGAGAATTCGAGTAGCAATTCAATTTTTGAAGGGCCAATCCGCAATACGTGACCCCCGTGTTGAAAGCAAGCGGTCCGTTTCAGCGCCGAACGCCCGTAGAACATCAGCAGCAACAAAATTATGCCTCAAATCCACTCGATAAACTACTAAACCGTAGAGTTTGTGTCGAATAAGTGCCATGATTTTGCACGTTAACTTTTTTATTAATTGCTGTCTAGCTCCGCCTAAGCGAAGGTTTTGCGGGTCTGGCCATCCTTACACACACATTTTGCAGGGCCTTCTCCCTAAATAAAAATTCTGGCTCTGTAACTGACCAGACGAAGACTACTTATTCCGCGATAGCCCAGACGGTATGGTGCTCGCTTCTCACGGCTTTGGTTGTGGGTTCGAGTCCTGCAGTTGGGTGATTCTTTATTGCCAAGAGCAAGCTGTGGTGATAGCTGATAAGGTTCGTCTGCCGCTATACAAATGAGGCTGTTAAATCAGCTAAGATTTTTTTTTACTTAAACAGCTCGCACAGACTGACTAGTTCCTTATTGCCATTGCTATCAAATGCTTATGGGCGTGCAGCGACGGACTTGCTAAACTCTCACATCAAAACTCAAACCAACGTGGCAAGTTACACTTAGGTTACGGATTTAGTCACTCTTTAGAGTCGGTTCTACTTTTTAACGGCAACTTATTTCACAAGTTTCTCTCTCCTTCTTGCCGTCCTATTCACGTAGCATGATCTCGGCTTTCAATTCCATGCAGATTACGCACAACCATGTCTGTGATGGCCGACCACATCAGCTGCACTGTCAAGTCTGCAAATTTCTAAAAGCTGAAATTTAAAAAGTTCAATCCTGTCTAGAAAATTATGAAACAATCAAGTTGGCCGATACATATGTGGCAGCTCGTCTCCAAAATCTTTAACGCAAAATTTTCATGTCTTCCGGCCTATTCAACGAAATGCTTACTGTTGGTATAAAACTCTGTAGCCAGGCCAGTCACTCGATAGCTGAGAAGTTTCACGTTACACCACATTTCAACCACCCCTGCAGCGTTCTTCCATCAAGCTGCACTAATTCAGGTTCTGTCACTGACTTTTAGGTCAACTTATTCTCTTGTTCCAGCTTCTCATCTTGAACTAAATCTCAATCAGGCTAGGCGTGGCTCTTGATATTCATGCTCGTTAGCGGCACTCTGAACCAAACTCAACTTCTTGGGAGAATGCCTTTACGTTGCATGCTCCCAAAACCTATAATTCACTCTCGACTGCCATCAAAAGCTCCTCTGAATTAACGACGCCTAAAAAATCTAAAACGCTTCTGCTTCTTACTGAATGTGCCGGATCTCCTTTAGTTGTCCTTAGCATGCTTTATACATGCTGACGATTGGAAGATTCACCAAAAAGTCACTAGTTAAGGTTCTAGCCTGTGAGAAGTTAGTAAGGTGGTTCTTCAATTTATCTTAAAATAGGATGGAGGTGGTAGCGATTGTAGTTGTACTGTGCTGATGTTTTGGTTTGGCCCAATGGTTAAAGGTGCTCGCCATTGACGGTAGGGGTCAAGGAAATTTTATTTGAAGCCCTAAATCGAGGTCTCGAGTGACGTGGCACATGCGAAGTGCCTGAATAGAGATCAAGATCTCTAAGGGTTCTAAAAGAGTGATAAACAAATGAATTACTTAAATAAAAGGATATATTGATGTATCCACGTATAGATCTAGCCACGTTGGAACGCTTTATTTGCAGTACATATTAAGTGTCTAAGAAGAGCATTGGTTCTGTGAGAGTGCGATTCAAGCATCAAGCTACTGTGCGGTCAAAATGCATTTTCATAATTACGAATCCATTAAATAGAGGAAAACAGGTAATTGCAATTGGTCCACCAAAATAATGTTTCCTCTGTGGTCCGTACGGTGATATTTTGAATAGTCCACATCCACTTTAGAGTAGTCCTCATGGATAAATAACAGTACCGGACCGGAGATCGGCATTTTGAGTATGCCATCTCAAAGCAAGAGAATAGTAAATAGCCATACGTGATTGATACAGCATCACGCGGTTGCTTGCATAAAGCAGATAAATTTTTCTAGGCGTGAGGAATATCATTAAAAAATTTAGCGAAAAATTACTAAATTAATTAGGTATCTGTTCAGATATACGGCACCTAAAGAGAAAACCTTGCAATGTTTGTTGGGCTCAAGAAAAGTCTTGGGTGTCTTAAGTTACAGGCAAACACAGCAAGCAAGCTTTTGAGAGTGAAGTACAAAATTGCTGCTCACTAGAAAATGGAATTTCGTACACGAAGTACAGTGTTAAGTAAATATCATTCTTTCAGTTTTGATAATTCCACATTTTGTTCAGTCTGGAAAATGGAAGACAAGAAAAGGATGAAGTTGGCTATGCAGTTTATGTGGCTGGAACTGCTAAATAACTTGGGTACTTGCCACTTCTGCACAACTAACCCTTCAAAATCTCGACCTGTGAAGAGCGTAGCATCAATGATCCGCATGTTTACCCACCCAGTAGTACACTGCCTCAGTAGTACACTGCTTCAGTAGTACACTGCCTCAGTAGTACACTGCCTCAGTAGTACACTGCCTCAGTAGTACACTGCCTCAGTAGTACACTGCCTCAGTAGTACACTGCCTCAGTAGTACACTGCCTCAGTAGTACACTGCCTCAGTAGTACACTGCCTCAGTAGTACACTGCCTCAGTAGTACACTGCCTCAGTAGCCTCACACTGCCTCAGTAGTACACTGCCTCAGTAGTACACTGCCTCAGTAGTACACTGCCTCAGTAGTACACTGCCTCAGTAGTACACTGCCTCAGTAGTACACTGCCTCAGTAGTACACTGCCTCAGTAGTACACTGCCCCAAGCTCCGCGTACCCACCCTTGAAGTGGAAATGGGGAGCTGTAGGCTGTTGAGCGGCTGAGTGATTGAATAATGGCGAAACGGCTAACAAGTAATTTTATTCTTCGAAATGATGTAATTCCTCACAAGTCTGCGAGGTCTTACATAGAGCCTCACTGTCCTCTAAATTAAGGTGACAGCTGAAACGCTCATATGCACGCTTCCAAAAGAACTTGGCCACGGCGGATGAGTTGTCCGCCGAGAAGCACACCAAGTGGGAGCCTCAGCTAGATCCTAGCCACACGCCGATGCTATCCCTTTAAGTCAAAGTGTGCCATATCTATCAATTTATTATGGCTCAAGAAAATGAGTCAGGAGGTTTCAAATGCACCTGAAAAAAAATACTTTTCTAAATTTCAATTTGCAAAAATTTGACTGCCCTAAAATGTCTCGACTTCTTTATCCGTGGGAGGTGGCCGATCGGAGACGTCATCAGGTAACAGTCATCCAAAAGCCACCAAAGTACAAAGTACGTCATTTATTTGTTCTTGGTTGACTTCTTTTTACAGTTCACACCATTCTTCTTGCTATTGTTTATCGCTGAGTGTACTCTAGAAATTAATTTTCGGAAGATACCACAGAGCCCTACTTTAACTTAGATCTTTCGCTGTCATTCTATGATCGGATTCTTTAAGCTTTCTCCGTTAATGGATTACCGATATTCGTGCTAGGATTGCAAATAAAGGAAGTAAAGGTCAAAGCTGGTATAGTCGTCTGACCACCAGAACAGAGAAGATCAAATAGTTTGACGGACTCTCTTTGAAGCTGAACATTGCGAAGAAAGTGGCTTTCAAAATCGATGAAGCTTTCCTCTCTGGTAAATTTTTATGATTTAAAACTATGGTGACAATTTCAGGTTCTTGTTAACCTGTAGGTTCACATCCTTGATGCTCATCTCAAAGAAATAAATGAGAACATCGGATATCACTCAGAGAAGCAAAGACAGTACTTACGTCAGGTTTTAGTTGCCTTTACACGTCCATGTCAATAAATACAAATTATAAACTTGAGAGAGAGTATTTTAAGATTCTTCTAGAAGGCTATTTGCAGTAGAGCTGCATATACAGAGTGCCAAGAGTGTCTAATCATTGCTAACATATTTAGAGGGGTTATTTTCGTATTAGCTGCTAAAAAAGTAATGTGAATGTACTGATATCATTCCGAATAAATCTGGAAACTCAAATTTGCTAGTTTTATATTCGGAAGCAGATTAATTTCAAGTTAATTAATGTCTTGGTCACTTAAGCATATTTTTAAATAGTAATTGATAACAATAAATAAATAAAAATTCCTATATTTAATCATACTAATCGACACCTGCTGAAACTGCGAAATTTAAAACACCGGTGCAACCCCACTTGTAACTCAAAGCACAGACGGCTACTCTGACAGTGTAAATTGCCCTCTGCGCGCTTTAGGATCAGTTGAAATGTTTACTATCGAATATATTTTAAGTGTCTAGTAAGAAATATAGTTCATTTTTGTGCTTGTTGCGCTAATCTTTTATTGATGTTATTACTGTAAAACCTCATGGTAATATGCATAAATACGAAAGTACACTAATAATTACATGCACTAACTTACTTGAGTGCGAGGTAATTGGTGCTTGCAAATGAGACACACCGAGTGCTATTCTATTAGAACACGGAATCGTGAAGGCACAAAGACTGGCTTTTTCTCTGAAGATATATTTCAATGCCATCTTTGTCTCTCAGATTATTGCATTTCAGGTTACCGCTTGTAAGTTGTTTAGTCACTCCTACCCTACCAATCCTGTTGGATGACCTTGCCAGACGCCTGAAAATCATTTTTCAACTTTAAAAAATTGGCACGATGGACCAAAAACTATATGTTCAACTTGTTGATTAGCTACTTTATTCATCTCATTCATGTTGTGCGTTTGAAAATGTTCAAAGACCATAAATATTCTAAACGCATCTATTTATGAAAGCTTTAAGTGGGTCTCTGTGAATCAATCTTTAATTGCTCGGGCGTGCTGACACTGTTGCACGATTCCACTAACCGAAATTGCATACTGACCCTGTGCATGTCACCCTAACTGTGTCATTCTTGCTGTATATTGAGAATGCTACCACTAACCGTTCTATCATGCTTCATTTGCAGCAATTTTAATGGGCACAGAAAGAGATTGAATTCTCTAAATGCACTTTATCGACTGTATTATTATAGTTATCATTAAACACTTTTCGATTATGTTCTAAGAAATTCGCCTCAAGCAGAAAGCAAATATAATTCCTGTTTTCTGGAAAAACTCTACGTAAATTCGGCCTACTAAGATTTGGCAAATTTATTACAGTCAAACGATAGCCTAAGGTTTAGGCTTTGTTTGCCTTTTTCATTGATTTAAATTTAGTTTCAATGTTCTCGTAAGTTCTATCATAGGTTAAATGAAACAATTTAGCACCACCATGCTAACAAGGAATGTGTCAAGAGAAGACTGCTTTGGATCCAGAAATTAATGGATACTGAATTCTTGTTGGTGCACTGCCAGGCAAGCTTCAGAGTTAATATGTGCTCCAAACTAATCAGCTTACTTGGATGTAATGTGAGATAAATTAGGAATGGCTGAAGTTGATTATTTAATCAAAGCACTGTAATGTCACAGGAGTTAAAAGCTCGGTTCTTGATGTTCTGCTGTGGAAAGAAAAAAAGCATGATGAACACAGAGAGCCTATTTTAGCTGTAAAAGCACGTGTCAGCGGGAATTGAGATACAACATGCCGATCAGGTATTGAGATTAGTGAAAAATATCGCTGATCTTGATGATATTCAAGGTGTACCCATAAGTAATTAAACTGCTAATAAAAACATTATGATAATTGTTTCACTAAAGCGACATAAAAGCAAAGACATTAAGCGTTCTAGAATGCTATTTTTTGATGCTGCTTGTTGACGGAAAAATAGACCGCACTTCATTCTTTTTCTTGAGATAGAGGCCATATGCGAGTTCTGTAATCAGTTGTGCAAGTTCAATAAAAGTCATGAAGCTGAAGCCAATGTAAAGTCCTGACGTTCCACCCAAGTCATCTAAAATTCAAAAATTTTCAAGCATAGCTTTAAACTTAGTTCATTTTTATATGGAACGTGTAAAGAAAACATCCCATATATTTCTGTTCATAATTTAAGTGTAAAATATCAACCAAAACGAGACATAGAGATGTATCTCCGTCTGGAACTCTACAAAGTCATTAAGACCATGTGGGTGTTACGCCGGAGAGTTTTGTATAGCGCACTCATAGCCTAAGCGGTTTCGGTACACATTCGGTGGCCGACAGACTTCGTCTCACGCAACAAAGAGAAAGTGGAAGGCATAACAGAGTCAGGAGAGCAGTTGAGGTAGTGAGTAGCATAGAAGTAGCAACTCAGGACCGCTGAAAAGGATGAGCCATAGTCGGCAGTAGGAGAGTGGTTGTCGTTGAGTAAGAATTGTGGAAGCGAGTTCTACAGTCTAGGACCTGTAGAGCTAAAGCTTCTTTCGCCAACTGTCTCTAAGCGGAGGAATGGGACAGCTAATTTATCGTCTTACACAGCACCTGAGAGCACGAACAGGCTGAAACTGATGCAGCAGTTCAGCTAGGTATGAAGGAGCCAAGCCGTGGCGGGCCTTGTGGGTCAGCGTAAGAACTTTGCTCTGTATCCTTTGCTCAACCGGCAACCATCCTAGCTCTTTCAGCAGAGGTGACACATGCTCAAACCGCTGGGACTTGAAGGCTAGCCTTGCAGCCATGTTCATTGTCCGCTGTAGTGGCATAATAGCTTTCTTTGGCAGCCCAGCCAAAAGAGAATTACAATAATCAAGCGGAGACAGAACTAAAGAGCTAGTTAAATTTTTTACAAGCCACTGTGGGAGACAGCTCCTAATCTTGGATAGGGATCGGATGTGATGGCTAGCTGTAGAAGCAGTCTTCTGAATGAAGTTTTTGAAATTGAGGCAGCTGTCGAACACGACACCTAAATTTCGAGCACGTGGTGATGGTAGCACAATAGCATCACTTATTAGAACAGCAAAGCCTTTTAATCCAGCGACACGCTTAGGGTGTCCTATGAGCAGCAGTTCGGTTTTCTCATCATTATATTTCAGGAAGTTTTCCGACATCCAGGATCGAATATCGGTAAGGCAAGCATTCAGTTTCTCTTTTGCCACAGCAGATTCCGATGGTTTGAATGACAAATACAACTGAGTATCGTCAACATAGAAGTGATATCACATTTCATATGCCTTAATCACTTTTCCCAGAGGTTGTGTATAAATGGAGAACAGCAAGGGACCAAGTACAGACCCTTGAGGGACTCCACAGGTTCTTCTCGTGCGTGAGACCTGACCCCACACGACACGGATTGAACACAATCAGAGACAAGTATGATTTAAACCACGCCAGTGCTTCGTCTGCTAGACCGATCGTTGTTCTCAATCGTTCAAGCAGAACTTCGTGATCAATGGTGTCGAAGGCAGCAGACAGATCCAGCAGAGCTAAGGCAGTGACATTCCCGTCGTCGTTGCCACGTAGAATGTCATTGTTAACACGGAGGAGAGCAGTTTCAGTAGAGAGTGGCCTCTTGAACCCAGATTGAAATGTTTCTGACATTCCACTATTTTCAATATTCTTCAACCATCTGCGTAGCAACATTTTTTTCAAAAATCTTTGATAAGAACGGAAGAAGGGAAACTGGACGATGGTTTGCTAGGACTTCTGTGTCTAATCCAGGCTTTTTAAGGACGGGTCTAACGATTGCCTATTTGAAGGACTTAGGGACGACCCCTTTTCCCAAAGAAGCATTACAAATCTTGGTTATGGCAGGGCTAAGTTGGTCTGCAAGTGAAGACCACAGAGATGAAGGTATAGGGTCTTCAGGAGACGAGCTCTTGTTGTTAGATCTTATTAAGGCAGCCACATCACAGGCAGAAACATCAGAGAACCTTTTAAGAAAGGTCGCAGGTTGAGGAATGGCGATTGCTTTGGTCGGAGGGGGCCTAATGGAGGCACGAATGTGCAAAATTTTTTGAGTAAAGAAGGCTGAAAACTTTTCGGCTGAGCCCTTAATATCTGGGGAGTCAGACCTGACAGCATTGGCCAGTAAATGGTTTACCGTCTTATAAATCTGTTTAGTGTCCGACTGGCAGGAATTCAGTCTTCTAATGAAAAAAGAAGCACTGGCTTTTTTAAGCTTTCGGGAGTAAACTTGATGGAAGTCTTTAAAATTGACTAGGTCTGCCTCAGACCCCGATTTCTTCAAACGACGTTCCAGCCTGCGCTTAACACGGCAAATCTTAAGGAGTTTTTTGGAAATTGAAAGCAATC
This sequence comes from Cristatella mucedo, assembly GCA_009760855.2. Taxonomy (NCBI): domain Eukaryota; kingdom Metazoa; phylum Bryozoa; class Phylactolaemata; family Cristatellidae; genus Cristatella; species Cristatella mucedo. The sequence continues at coordinate 46,355 of WPIO01000147.1, read as the reverse complement.
TTGACGACTTTGAACACGGATAGAGCGAACGGGAGCATGCTTGTCAAGAGCACTCCTGAGTGTCATGTTCATCGCATCAGTGAGGGTATCGAGGCTGCTGGTCGAGTCTGAATACAGATCAAGAAGGCCTGCGTCACAAATAGATTTCAAAAACTTGTCCATGTCAATGCTTTGTAAGTTACGTCGTTTGGCAAATTCGACATTGCCCTGCACGTACGAGGAAGCAGGAACAGTAAACGAGACCGAACAATGATCTAAGAGGGTAAGTGGGCACACCACAAAGTCAGAGGGGAGGACGTCCTTAGTGATCACGAGATCTAGAATGTGGCCACCGACGTTGGTGCTATGATTAATGTGTTGGGCCAAACCAAAATTCTTCTGACAGTCAAGAAATGAGCGGAACTGGCTGTTGCTAGGATTGTCAACGTGAATATTGAAGTCTCCTACAATCAGTAGCGGCCTGTCACACACAAATATTTCAGTGAGGAACTCTGAAAACTCCTCTATAAACAAGTTTAGACAGCCAGAAGGAGGCCGGTATATCACAACGGTGAGAGGCATTGTCTTTGATGAAGACCTGATAGCAACCGATTCAAGCGATGACCCATGCGAGAAACTGCACATTTTATAGCCAAACGATTCACGAACAACAATTGCAACCCCGCCACCAACCTTGTCAGAACGCATGGACTGATAGAATGAGAACCCGGGGGGGGGGAGTGGTCTCGGAAATACAGCTACTGGAACAAGACGTCATCCAGGTTTCGGTAAGCAGAAATGCATCTAGCTTCTCATGGACCACCTGATCGCGGATAAGTAACCCCTTGGTTTTTAGCGAGCGGAAATTCAGTAGGCGGAATTTAAGAGGCTGTCCGAAAACTGGGCGACGGCGATCAAGTGGCTCGTATTCTCTACCATTTGCGTCCGGGCCGGCGGACGCTGGCTTTTCGAATTTGAATTGGACCTTGGTAACGGCCGTGGGACGACGTTTCACAACATGCTGGGCTACAGCGGGTGGGCTACTACCGCAACAAGTACTATTCAGTGCTTTAAACTTACGAGTCATAGGTTCGATAGCCGAGCTGTTGATGGGGCGAACGCAGGATGCAGGTAGGTTCTCACTGACCCGCCGGAGAAGGCCCGCCGGTAGGTATCGACTAATTTTGAGATGTCTACTTGTCCAAAAGAATGTGTGCTTTTTTATAATCTTCAAGCTGAATTTAAGGGGATTTTCACTTTCTGACACCAGCCATCAATTGCGTTCTTGTCTGGCGCAGAATTTTCTTCCGAATATCTAAGTTCTTGTGAACATCGTAAATGGAAGCAACGCAGCTAAGACTTTTCTAAACCTTGTTTGGTGGTCGTAGTGCCGAAGAAATTAAGTGCCTACGGAATCTCAATGGTTACCACTTAGATTTGAGTCCGCCACACCAGTGGCGTCGTTAGATACGCCGACGGCTAGTAACATGCTTATTAGTTATGGTCGTGCATACCTATTTTGGTAAGCCGTGATGGCACACTAAGTAACGCTGTTGATTTTCACGACCTTGGTCATAACCTCGATCCTCAGGTCTTGAGTTTGAATATGTGGTGGGTGGTTCTTTATCGCCTCTGCAAGCGGTGGTTATAACCATGAAGGCTCTTCTGGCGTTATAAAAAGATGCTGCCTAATTAGGCAGTATTTTTTTTATTAAAGTTTCATTTTTGTAGCACCATTGCATTTATTGATGTTATTGGTGTTTAAGGTTCGTGAATTATGCATCAATAAAAGAAAAACACCCCGAGCCGACAGAGCTGAAAGTAAGCTGAAAATCCGCTAGTTTAATATTCCTTGCATTGTCTTGAACCGCTCTACGCGTTCTTCCTCATGCGTTGCCATGAATCTTCATAACTTGGTGTTCACCAGGCCTGCTATAACTCCGGCGGCCCAACGTAACGATTGACTTTGGAATCTTCACTCAATGTACAATAAATCCCTATAATAGGAGAATTGTATCTGAAAAAAGACCTCAATCTGCTCGCCTTGACAGAAACTTGGCCAAAATCGGTAAAGCTCGCGACCATTAATGACGCAACCCCGAAAGGCTTCTACTTCTTTCACAACCCTAGATAAATCAAAAATAGAGATCGAGTCACCGTTGCTGTATGCCAATACTTTAATTTCAAGGTGTTTACAGTCCTCGTAGAAGCAGCCATTCGAATCTTGTTTTTAGTTCACCTGAAAACAAACCATCAATGGTTGCAGTAGTCTATGGTCCTCCAGGTACCAAGTCCTCCTTTATCTAAGATTATTTTGGTTAAATATCAATGCCGTGGGCAAGAAATCAATCCTTCTTTTTTATAGATGATCTCAACATTGATTTCGATAACTCATCTGACACCTCCAGCACCGAATTTCGAGCACTGACTGACTCATGGTCTCTTGAGGCTCATGGCCCTACTCAAATCAAGGGTCGGATTCGACCAAATTTTCTTCTACAGCTGCACGCTATCATTAAATATTATGACCAAAATTTGAGTAACTGACCACATCCAGATCTAATCAAGTCTACAATTAGTGCCATCCTCCTTATAAAAATCTTATAAAATCGCAAGACCTTTGATATCTATGCTATCCGTGCGAGAACATCTGCTTCGCCTCTGGTGCTCAATCTCCCTCCGACTTGTCATCGTTGGTAGCTCGCTACAACACGACACTAGGTGACATGTTCGACGAGTTTGCACCTCTGACTAAGCACACTGTGCGCCCTCGCCAAGACAGCCTATGGTTGATCACATACACTAAAATGGCTAAGTCTACTAAGTGCAAGTTTGAAAAAGAAAACAAACGATCAGAACAGATTGTCCGTCTTTAGGCACACGAAGACTGATTTAGGTCATACCAATCGATATTTGCAAAGGCACGTCTAGCTTCTATAAAGACATTGTTAAGTCACAGATGCACAATCTACAAATGATGATATACAAGATCAAAATCTCCCTACCACTCCTAGTTAATTAGGCTCCTAACCTAGTGGTACTTGTGATTATAAAGCTGATCGCTTCACTAGTTTCTGTGTCAAAAAGATGGAAAAGATCAGCGAATTCATTCTCATGGTGGCAGCATTCCTCTGGAATCCTATACCTCAATTTCACGGAGCACCTCAATTTCTAAATCCAAGGAGGCCACTAATGACCTCGACCTGAAGTTTATATCTCAATAAAAGAAGACAAATAGTCCTCTAGACGTCATTCCCATGATTCCGCCACTTTGATGCATTCATCTGCTGCTGTCATGCATAACTAAAATAATAAAAATTTTGCATAATGATGTCACAGTTAAAACTCAGCCTGTGTCTGGCAATTGCAGGAATGCCCCAGTTTTTTAAAACAATGACCTCCGTTTTAATTGCCCAAGAGTTTTAAAAACAATATGGCTGACTAAGTTTTTGGAAAAAAGCTGCAAAATGCATTGCAATGTTGCATAAAATTCTTTCAACGAGCCCTTATGTGCCATTTGACACACTGTTTCATTCTTTTTTCGCATTGAATTTAATAATGATAATACACTAGTTATAGGGCTTTAAGAAAACTCAATCAATTTCCTTGAACTTTAAATTTGCTTCAAAGGAGGAATTATCAAATTTTTAGTGGTAGCATGCTCAATGCAAACAAGCGCAACATCGTTTGATGTGACATGCAGAGGGTCAGCATGCAAATATGGTTAGTGACAGCATGCACAGTGCCACTAGGCATAAGCACAAATAGGAATTTACTCATGGACTCACTAAGTGCTGTGATATACATACACACACACACACACACACACACACACACACACACACACACACACACACACACACACACACACACACACACACACACACACACACACACATATATATATATATATATATATATGTATTTTCTTTTCTTTTTTAATGTGTTCAAGTCGGGTATGCCGTGACACAAGATGGAGATGTCCCAGGCTCAGGGAGCGTACGAACTAAACGTGCGGTATAGGTAAACGACTAGATTCCGACAAGCTGGTGGCACAATGCTTGGTCTGGTGGAGGGGAGTAGATCTGATAGATAGGCTGAAGTCAAAGAATGAAGGGACCTAAAAAGGAGCGACAAAGCCTTGAAGTCTATTCGTTGCTTGACTGGTAGCCAATGCAGGTCGGTGAGAAGTGGTGTGATGTAGCAACTGTGACGCTCACCACAGACAAGCCTTGCTGCAGATTTGGCACCAGTTGTAAGCGTTTGATTGCACATGCCGGTAGACCAGCTAGCAGCGAGTTACAGAGGTCAAGACAGGATGTCGCAATGCCCTGGGTTCCCCTTTACTTCTCAGAGGTTTGTTGGATGATCTGTGTCCATTCATATCAATACTGGAGTCTCCCAATGAGATATTGCCTGCGAAATTGCAGTGCAGTGCCAGTGATGCCCAAGCGAGATGAGCGGCTCTCAAGAAGGACTTGGTGATAAATAGTACGAAAGCTGCAAAAATATAGAGATTCTTTGGAGCGTTAGTGCTAAGATAAGACTGGCACTTACTAGCAAGATTTCCAGTTTCAATATATGAGCTCAGCAGGTCTGTCGCAAATCGTTTAGTGTCTTTCATACGAATGGTAGAAGGGAGCCCGGGCGGAAGTTGCTCGAGTTCTCTTAGTCTAGTTTTGCTTTCTGAGTATTGGCCTGACTACAGCAGTTTTGAAAGATGCTGGGACATGACCTCAGGCTAATGATATATATACCATAAATTCGTTGCACGAGTCTCTCTTTGCATTTGATTAACCGGTAAAGTGAGATTCACAAAATTATGGAATATGCTTCATGCGTCTGTCATGATCTGCAATGATCTTCCTCTTTTTCAAGCCTCAGCATGACAAAACCGGCCCGCCCATTTTTCCTCGTGTCTCAAAAAATTCCTCTGTACTATTCCTAAAAGCTTTGCGTGCTTAGGCTTTCGTGATTTAGTGCTAATAAGTAACCAGAATGTCCCTTTGAACCACTGGCTCCGAGTAGGAGCCAATTGTTAAGAAGGACCTTTTAAGGCTTTTGCATGTTGGTCCAAGTGAGATGCGTGCTGTTTTTGTATGCTAGTGTTAGCGGAATACGTTGCATGCCAACAACCCTTGTTTATCCATTCTCTTGCAATGAATTTGAATTCGCCTAGACAGAACTTCAGAGACTTTTTGGGTGTTGTATACATTGATTATCACTATTGAATTCTAGAACATGTGATTTAACATCTAAAAGCATAGCTTTTGATCATAATGAGCAATGATTTTATCTTGAATTGACAGCAACTGTGGTTATTCAAATTTTATGCAAGCGGTTATGCAGGAATTCCGTGAAATAATTGCTTTTTTGTCGTTCTCGTACATACTCAGAGTTGAAGTCACAGTATGAGCAGGTGCTTGAGACACAACTGTACTTCCAATCTCTGCAAAGTATATCTTGAGTCCAACCCAGTTTTGTCTGCAATAAAAAGGAATAAGCCTACATACTTTTAAACATAAGCGTTCGAGTACGAGAGATCACTAAAGACAAATTATTGACGTCAAGCTTATTTTTTCCCTTATTGATGCTTAAAGTACATATGCAATGGTACAGCTATTTTGAGTGTTTTCCTGAATATTTAAGGAGATAATTTCTAAATTTGAATATCTAGTTACAAATGTAGGATCATTGTTTAAAAATGAGCGCAAAATTTGAATAATAAAAATGATTACGTGATGAGCTCACTATTATTAAAGTTCAGGAAAAATATCGAATTTTAAATATATTTTTTGCTCTTGTTTGATATTTGCAAATAGTAAATTACGGTTAAGGAAAATAGGTCTGCTGGTTCAATGGCCTTATTTGAACCAGGTCTTATTTTTCTTGTAACAAGCAAAATGTTGGCTGCAGTAGCGGAACTCCTGCGCAGTAAGGTCCGTGCACCTTACTGCTGGATTGAAAAGCAGCAGAACCAAGTCACCCTTCGACCTATGCAAATGCTACTTGATTCTAAGCGGTTCTCAAGTACTCCTTGATTTTAGTTGAGGATTCAGTCTTGAGACCAGCAGCTTACATTTTTTGCTTAGTCCTTCTCGAGAAAAACATTATGATACCCTTCTGCGGCTCAACAATTCACATAGTACAGCTACAAATAATAATCTCCAGCAAAAAATAAATTGATCAGTTGGCAAGAATTGGGACTATTGTTGAAAACTTGAAACGACATTGTAAATTTGAAACTCAATGATAATTTTTGTGTGCTCCACGTTCATATCTGAAAGTATTCTCACGGATGCAGTACCAGGAATAATATTAAGAAATGTTGCACGGTTACTACTTGTCTTAGATCCAGCGATTGATTGACCCCTCCATGAGAATTGTATGAAATCCGACCTTAACTTGGATCAGTCCACTGCTCAGCCATGACGGTTCACAAAGAGGCCATTATGGTAACTATTCGTGATTTCCAGTGATAAGCATGTGGTACTGGTCGTTGGTCACAGTTGGATTTCTGAACAATCGTCATTTTTTTAATACAGCTGTTCTATAATTAAAATTTTCAAATAGGCCTGTTGACAGCAGTTTTTACTTTTTTCATTTTCACTACTTTTACGGTCAATAACTTATTTTTGTAATGAATAAACGTTTATTTTTTAAACATTTCGATACGTTCTAAATCAATACATTTTACTTCATATAAAAATATTAAAAGAGTACGGATAAATTTAAGCGACTTGTCTTTGAGATGCGATCTTAATTTTGTATCGAAATTTTACTTACAATTTTGGCAGCTTTCAATGCACTGGACAGAGTTCCCGAAGAGCATAAATTTAGACAATGTCAAATTGAAACTTGCTTGCCCTCAGACTTCAATTGACTTTCCATTTTTGTTGAAGTAACCACTTAAATTAATCTTGAAGAGACAAGTTCACACTTTCATCATTATTTGACGACTGTTCGATGACAACTTGTACATTGTTGGCTCCAAATGAACATGGTACTAGAATTCCTGCGAAATTAAGCATGGCTTTTGCCTTGGCAACAGAAGGATCTTTCAGATTTCGAAAGAGGCTAATGACATCCTTGCTCAATTGCTCTTCAACGCGAGACTTCATATTTTCAAAGAGCTTGGTACAAATGTAATTATTTAATCCAAGGAGGTTGGTGAACATGAATTCTAAAATCGTGTCAGGACTCATTAGCGACACTTCATCTCGACTTAAATTCTCACCAGCAATTTCTTCTAGGTTCCATTGCCTTTAAGAAAGTATTGAGAGCGTCAAAATCCAATGGTTCAGTTATTTAAAGCACATTTAATTTGGTATCTGTTTTGCCGATGGTGAATGCTGCCTTTTGTATCAGCTCTAAAATCTTTGGGATGGAGGTCGTGCGAGTACTCACGTCAAGATGCAGTTCAATCTAAAATCAGCTTTCACTTTGATCAGTTTAAAGTCAGCTTTGACTGTTGACTGAAAGAAATTATTCTGAAAGATCTAATTTCTGATGCATTTGACAGGCTAGCTAGGTTTCGTGAGCAAATCGTCGTAATCTAGTTTTCTTACTAATGTACCATCATTGGTCACTTATTAGTTAGTGTACCCGTTTCAAAAATTGTTCTATTCATCAGTATCCTTAAAATCCAGGTTAAAAGTAACCTTATCAGTACTCTTCTAGTTCAATATGTCTCTTACTCCAAAATGCAGACCGTAATTTAACCGGAAATGTCTGAAGACATCGATGTGGCTAATGTATTTCTTATTTACTGCAGGGCCTTCCTTTGTAGATCCTACTACATCAATCTCCATAGTTACTCAAAAGCGCTCAAATGCTGTCTCATTAATTCACCCATATTGTGAGAGCAGTGCAAGAACAAAACATGCGAGCAAGTCCCGTCTTGATTGAGGTGCCATGTTACAAAGCGACCTCTTAGACGACCATATCAGCACATTCAAATCTGCCTATTTTCAGCTTCATAACATTGCTAAAAGTCGGGCTAGTTTACATAACGATACCGCGTCCAAGTTGGTCCATGCATTCGTGACATCCCGTCTCGACTTTTGCATCTCACTGCTTACTGGCCTACCGGCATGTGCGATCAGGCGATTGCAGCTGGTAGTGAGCGTCGCAGTTGCCACATCACACCACTTCTCGCCGAGCTGCGCTGGCTACCAGTCAAGCAACGGATTGACTTCAAGGTTTAGTCGCTCACTTTTAGGTCCCTTCATTCTTTGGCTCCAGCCTATCTCTCAGATCTACTCCCCCACTAGGCAAAGCATCGTACCATCCGCTTTTCGGAATCCAAAAGTTTACAAATACCTCGCACAAACCTCAAATCCTTTGGAGACCGTGCATTTAGTTCGTATGCTCCAAAAGCCTGGAACTCCCTCCCGACTTGTGTTAGAACATCCCCTGACTTGACCGCATTTAAAAAGAACTTAAAAACACACCTATTTAGGACAGCATTTAATGGGTCCCTGTGATTCGTCCTTCATGTGCTTATGCGTGCTGACACTGTGCATGCTGCCACTAACAAAATTTGCATGCTGACCCTGTGCTTGTTACCCGTAACCATGTTATTCATTTTGTTTGCTTATCAAGCATGATATTACTTGCCACTCAATTGCACTTTCTTTTGCAGCAAATGTTAAGCGCCAAGAGAGAGAGATTGAGTTCTCTGAGGGAGCTTTATCAAGTGCATGATTATTATTATTATTATGTTTTTGGCTTCTAAAATTATTGTTGACTCCGAAGAGTCGACGTCCTCTTACGGTTGTGTATTCCTCTAGTCGTGCTCGAATTTACTTCTCACTCAAGTCTTCCTGTGCTGTCGGCAATGGTTTAGTTTATCTTTTCTTAGTAATCGTCAGGCACCAGCTTCATCACGTCGCTTTGGTTCTCTGGAAAGGAGAATCCATCCCGTGACATTGATTGCTTACATGCCTTTTTCTAGTGATAGCTCTAATCAATATTCCATCATTTGCCAGGTCGGGAATAATGTCCTTCAGACTGACTTTCCCCAGAAAATTTGTATTTGCAATCGTTTTTGCTCTCTTACTGTTCACGGTCTCTTCCCTTGGATGTAAATCCTACAGCAGGTTTATTAAAATTAATTCCATATATTTTAAGATTTTTCAAAGCTGCCGTGGAGTTCTCAGAGCGTTTGATAATTTTATTTAATTTGAATTGTCCTCATCGACCTTCCACATTTTCTGTAATTAGATTGTTCTTTTTTGCAGCATATTTCCAAACTGAAGACATGGCTGAAAAGAACATCAATATTTGTTGACGCCATAAGATTAATTTAGTTTACATCTGACTTAATTTTTCAAAGTTGCATATTAATTGTAGTATTTTGGCCAAATTGATTAAAGTATCATACATTTCTAAAAAAATTTAAACGAAATTTAAAAAAAAATGTTTCCCGTTACTCATTTTATATCAGCATAGAAAGTTGGAGCTGCAGTTGTAATATTTGCTTGTTTAAAGATATTTCCGTTAGAAACAATAACACAGGTAGAAATAACAGCTGTTAGCTGGTTTTGATTTTAGGGGAGAAACAGCTGTTTTACTGTGATCATTAAACAGTTACCCGAAGCCCTAGTCAAAGTGTCGAGTTGGCTGAAACAATATAATAGATACATGGCTTCAGATTAGTGCTCACGTGTAGCCAGACTGCTTGCAGCTATTCTCAGGGGTGGTGTCTCATCCAATTCACACAGATCTGACGGTATAGCAAGAGCAAACTAAACTGAAGGAGGTGGCATTATTGCCTGCAGGACGAATCCACGATCTACCGGAGCTCATTGCACGTGAATGAGCGGGACCCCTATGTTACCACAGGCGGCTCGTGCCCATTCGATAACAGTTCAATGATTATGACGTCAGGCATCACAATATGGTCGTCTACAGTGTCAGCATCCTCAGAAATTTTCTCTGGGTTTATCGACCAAACAATGCAAGGCTTTGGACTATTACAAAGTAGGGCAAGACGAATCAGCAAACGGAGAGCAAGTTTTTACAGTAGAGGTTTTAGACATCCCAGTAGAGGCCTTTTTAAAACGATGCCCATGCTACGCCCTGAATTTACTTTCGATAACAACCACGTAGCCATAAAACTCGTGTGCCTGGTTATGCCAAAGCTGCAAGTAACCAGCACAAAATGCCCAGTTGAAGCCTGGTAGTTCTGAATGGCTACGATTAAGTCGAAGCCGACCTGAATTTTACCCTTAATAAATGTTACGTTATTGGCAAGTTATTCAAAGAAATATGGCTTGCAATTGCTACAGTGATCCAAGCATCCTGCTTGGTCATCACGGGGCGCCTGACAGTCGAGACTTCACTAGCAGTACAGCCTGCCATTTTAGCGTTGCCTCTTTTCCCTGCCCCTTCCTTTCGTGGAGAATGGGAGGCGGGGAGTGTCAAACTAGTCAGTCTTGCCTGCGTTTGCAAATTAAAGAGAGCAATAGCTGGCTTATGCTAGAAACTGATTTTCTGGTTGGGTGCACCGAGCTTCGCCTTCGAGGGTGATGAACGATGGCTAGCAAACACTCGTCTCTCCACTGTCTCCGAAGCTTTGGTAGTTGATGGCGGTTGTACAGAATCTGACCATATCCAGAAGCGATTTTAGAGAGTGATGCAAATCTCTGGGTCTATTTGATGGTAGGGCCTAAGACCCATGCAAAGCTATAATGACTGTTTATTGAGAGTTTATCTCTGTCGCTCTCTCACTCTCTGTCGCTCTCTCTCTCTCTGTCGCTCTCTCACTCTCTGCGGTGCTGAACTTAGTTCGAGCTCCAGGAGTGATTTAATGGTAACAGCCGCTCTGTAGGACCTGCAATTTATCCTTCATGATCTACAGCTCTACAGGTTAAACTTGGCTCATGAATCAGTGCACTGAAAAAGTACCACTTACTATTTGACGTGGCTGTGGCATGACAAACTGCACTTACCTGATAAAATTGAGTGGCACTTTCTTTGATGACTCCAGTTCTCGGCCGATATTGCTGTTAGGGAATGGTGCGTAGCTTACGGTCGAAATAAATTCTTCGTAATTGCAAGGCTCTGGACATTTGCAGTACTGACTGAAGTTTTTGTTGATTATTCCTAAAAATTTCCATCACGCACTAGAGCAGCTCTAAGAATTAGTGCTAATATCTTAAAAACTGTAGTATCCCATTCTGAAATGGGGGCGACGAATCTCTTAAGATATTCAGATAACTATATTAAAAAAATGCTAGTATAATTTGCCTCCCTTTTGCATAGCGACTGAAAAGCGCTTACTTCTATCACTAGCGCTTGAGGCGGCAATTTAGGATAGCACACCACAGGATTCGAACCCACGACCTCAGGATCAAGGTCGTAAAAAGCAGCAGCTTTATCTAGTGGCTCAAGTCGTTTGATTAGAAGACTATTAAGGAGTTTCATCGGCATTCCGATGGCTAGCAATAATCTTTCTTTAAATTTTCTAGCCGGCAGCTTAGCCGCTTGCTAGCCTTTCGAGCAACCGTCTGATCTACGGATATACACCGTCTATCTCGGGATTCACACAATTGACGGCTTAAGGACTCTGTACTGTGACTATCCTAACAGCAGCAAGCTAGTGGCCCCTGTCCCTGGCAAGGGCGCACCAGGAATCAGTATTGTACGGCTAGGGCACGAAAAACACTAAAGCTATCTGACCAAGGTATTACCTTTAAAGCTGCAAATTTTATGAGGTAACAAGAAAAAGTGAACACGTAGGTCGGCTAGCAGAACAATCTTACTCATTTTCGCAGATATAGTATAACCTGATTTTTTTGGCTGCAGTACCTCTAATCTTCCAGTTGGGATGGCCGTGCAAGTGCCGGCAGTCAATATTCCTAATGACCTGTTGATTTTTATTGCCTCACGGTCTCATCGATTATCAAGGATTCCAACTACTACGACAGACATAGATGATACAACTGTGCACATTTTTATAATCTTCAGGACACGCGCATTCAATTTAGCTGAGCTTGAGGCCACAGGGAATAATTCAGACGAGTGGTTTCAGCATTTAGTCAGTAATCATAATAATAACGCACTTGATAAAGCACCACAGAGAACTCAATCTCTCTCTCTAGGCGCTTTACATTTGCTGCAAAAGAAAATGCAATTGAATGGCAAGTAATATCATGCTTGATAAAAAAGCAAAATGAATAACATGGTTAGGGGTGACATGCACAGGGTCAGCATGCAAATGTGGTTAGTGGCAGCATGCACAGTGTCAGCACGCATAAGCACATGAAGGACGAATCACAGGGACCCACTAAATGCTGTCCTAAATAGGTGTGTTTTTAAGTTCTTTTTAAATGTGGTCAGGTCAGGGGATGTTCTGACACAGGTCGGGAGGGAGCTCCAGGCTTTGGGGGCATAGGAGCTAAATGCATGGTCTCCAAAGGATTGGAGGTTTATACGAGGTATTTGTAGACTGTTGGATTCCGAAAAGCGGGTGGTACGATGTTTTGCCTGATAGGGAAGTATATCTGAGAGATAGGCTGGAACCAAAGAATGAAATGACCTAAATGTGAGCGACAAAACCTTGAAGTCAATCCGTTGCTTGACTGTTAGCCAGTGCAGGTTAACAAGGAGTCAGTGGCCTAGCATCGTACGGTATAAGCCGTTGTCAATTCCAATGTCAGGCAAAGGATAGGATTAACTATCGTGGTCACATTAGCTGCTCAAAATGAGGTGAATGATTGATAAAGGTCTTGGTGACCTTTATTAACCGAGGCTATAGCCCCAGTTAGTAAAAAAGTGGTCACCAGTCGTCATGAAGTGCATACAGTTCACATCAAACTCTTGTTTATTCTACCAAGTATCGTGTTGGAGCACTAGCTTTTAGACAACCCATATTGGTTAATTTGGAATTCAGAGAAATTTGATGGTTACTGTTAGATACCTGCTCTATTTGCCCAAAAATGGGATGAGTTGCAAATAATAAAATTCGGCAAATTACTAATAATAAATTTCATATAAAATAATTTCATATACATTGAAAAAATTGTAGGACAGAAGAGCTTTTACATCACAACGGACGCCTACATGGCTTAGGCACCCGAGTCAGTAGCCTTTTCTCATTTCAAAAGAGAAAGCGAAACGCTATTTCGAATTACTAAGACGGAGTAGGAAAATAGTGGCAGCAACGTTGTAGTAGGGTACCCTAAAGAAAATCTTAAAATCGACAGGGGAACTGAAAGATATAATTATATCTGTGAGTTGTGAATGTGTGTTTCAAATTTCACGATCAAAAGACAATACAGTTCTGTTTAAAACTGTCATTAAAAGACACAGGCTGCCCATTTTTTGAGATATGGAGGTTTATTGCATAACACAAAAATGCAGGACAAAGGCCTTTTCATGTTCAGCGTTAAAATAGTCATGAATAGATTTAGAGTGGAACGAATTTTTATTTCCCCCAGCGACGTCTTATTTACACTATTTTTAATGAACTCCCAAACATTTTTTGAAAAGAGCACACACAACACAGGTTATTGGATTCATGAGTTATCAGAATAGATAGCACGCATTTACTCAAGAATTGCTTTATAAACATTAAGGTATTTTCTTAGCAGCCATTTAAAAATTGAGTTACAGCAATCCAGATTTCAGAGTAGGATAAAAATAGTAAGATTCTTTGTTATTAGTGGTCTTAGACTATCGTTACTTCTGAAGCTAGCGAAGACAATTAGAGATCTAGAAACCAGAATTGTGAACGTTATGATGTAATAACATCATCAAGGATGTAATACCTTACGTAAAACCTTAATACCTGTAAACCTACTGCTAGATGTAGCGGATTATAGCTCAAATGCTTCCATGGAATTTAATCTTGAGCTACAACTAAATATTAACTACAGAACATACACACACCCACACACACACACACACACACACACACACACACACACACACACACACACACACACACACACACACACACACAAACACACGCACACACACACACGAGCACACACAACACACACACAGAGTTTACTCTTTGACTCTTTGTTCTTTATTCCAGACTTCAATGCCACACTATACTTGCATTTCACAGGCGATCATCATTAGACTGAGCACTTTTCTGCACAGAAAACGTCTATCCGGTATTGTTGTGCAGCAGCTGTGGCCAAATAATGGTGTTTCTAAATTAAATTGCAATTAAAGGAAAACATGTCAACAGTAAAAGTATTGACTACGTAGCTTGATATGCCGCATTTTTCTCCACAAAAGTATACGGTATTAGGATGAAGATTGCTTACGATCGAATCGTGATTAAAATATCCTGCACACAAGCTCAACAAGGATTTTCGATCTTTCGCCCAAATTTATTATATTTCTCCCTCTGAATGTATAGTCTACATCCACTGAATGACTTCAAAATTTATTATTGAGTGTTTCTTTTGAAGGTAATCAAGGAGATGAATTATTAAGATAAGGTAACAGCCTCAAAGAAGGTGCGATATCTACTACAAATGTAAGTACTTTCAGAAGGTAATACAGTTCATCGTCTACATGCATGCTAGCGTTCCTTAAGTTATTGGCTAGTTATATAATGGACAACACGTCAAAGTGGGGATAATAATAATAATATTATTATTAATAACTTGATAAATTGCCCTCAGAGAACTCACTCTCTTTATAGGCACTTTAGATTTTCTGCCAACAAAACGCGATTGAATGGCGAGCGGTATCATGCTTGATAAGCAACATGAATAATATGGTTAGGGGTCACATGCACAGGGTAACCATGCAAGTGTGGTTAGTGGCAGCATGCGACAGTGTCGGCACGCATAAGCACATAGAGGACAAATCACAGGGAATTACTAAATGCTACCATAAATAGGCGCGTCTTTAATTTATTTTTAATTGTGGTTAAGTCAGGGATGTCGTGATGGAAGTCGGAAGTAATTTCTAGGCTTTGCGAACCTGCTGGCAAGCTACTCCAGTACGACGGATCTACCCTGCTGTTATTTTATAGGCTTTGAACTCGTAAATAATTTTAGTGATATATATATATATATATATATATATATATCATGTTTATTAAATGGAGGAGATGTTGATGCTAGTGGCGATTTTAAAGGATCACTCGCCATTGGCAGTTTCTAAATAGTACATGTGTGCTTTTGGTAGATTTTGCAAGCATGGTAGTAAGCATGTCATTAACCCTTGAGTATTCCTTCTCTCGCAGTCATTTGTAAAGTGCCGAGGTATAGACATTCCTAGTTTCCCTTTGAGTTTTACACAAAAGAAGTATTATTATTGCTGTAAGAGAAAATAGTAACCACTCGAGGGAAACCAAAAGTACATAAAGAATAATTGCAACAAGGAAAGCAATATAGTTAAAAAGAAATTATCATGACACTCGTAATTTTAAGCGGTCGACAAATAAAATTGAATCCAAATTTTTACAGATTACAGAATTCTTCATCTACAGAATTGAACATCGAGGTGTATGCTCGCTTTCATAATATACAGCTTGGAATATATAGTGCACATAAACACTTACCTTCTATTTTAGCAGCACAGCCAAGAGTGTCGTCGATGTTGCACAGATTGCTGGCATTTGGATAGAAATAAGGTATGCAAGAGCAATTTTTTTCCGTAAGCAGCATTCTGCATTCTGTTTCGCACGATGAATGAGTGTAGGTGTCAAAATACTTGAGTTGTTGGTTAGGAACGCATTCACCTTCTGGTGGCTCAATATTATCATACTGAAAAGTACAAAGTAATTGATAGATGGGTGAACTCTTTATCATGAAGTATTAAACCAAATATCTCATGATATCGCAATTCACTTTAGCATTTGCAAAGTGCTGGTAAGAGATCTGGATCACTTAAGATAATAGCAATATAAATTTGCTATAACATTTATATCGTAATAGCTATATCAGTTATTAAGGTTTCTAGATGTGAGTAGCAGTTAGGATCTAAGCAAAAAGATATGCTGATTATTACTTGTAGCTTGAATTTCCCTTGAAAAATGTATTAGTGATTCCGAAAATAAATGCAGCGAAGTTTGAATGTCCATTATTATACATTGTCGAGTAAACAGTGCATATGTATAAATATAATAGATAGGCTGTGGTTCATCACAGTTAGATCTTGAGTCCTTTTATTACCGAGATAAAGGATGAAAAACATTCTTGAGTACGATAACACAGCCATGTATTTCTTATCTTTTGATGAAGTTTGTATGAATAAGAAAACTCATTATGGATGCTGGAAAACCCCATCTTTATATTTGATTTAATACATCTAATTTTGCATGATCTAGGTTTTAAAAACGTTTTATTGGTAATAGTACAGGGCATGATGCTTCACTCAAAACTGCGAGCTTCCAAAGCTTTCAGAAACGAGTTAGGCATAGTTATGCTCAAGGCCAAACCTTTTATCTTCTGCCTGGGAGAGTTCAGAGTAACCGATCATTAATTGCCTTTAATGTACTGCGTGTTATCGCTATCAGTTAATAAGCTTAGGTAGAACTATAGGTCTGCTGATGTCAGTAGAAAAGGCCATACTGTTTTCAGCCATATTCTTGGATTATCTTTGCAATAAATGCTGGCAAAATGTATTCATTTAATTGAATTTACATTTAATGGCAGGCGAGGCAGAATTCTCTCTTTAACCATAAAGTTCGATAAATCCACCAACGTTTCTTGAGAATCCATAATTTAGCTGATAAATCAGTTAATTATTTACATGCCTTATTCCAAATACTGCAGAAAGATAGTAATATGATTATGACCATATATCTCGTGGTTGGTTACCTTTCTCCTAGCTCAAAACTGTGTTCGAAACCATTTATTGCAGACAGCAGTTTTAGGTGGGCCAAAGTTTATGCGGATTTTCTTTATCTCACAGCCTTGATTGAGCCGTTCCGAGCTGCTGAGTTGACTGCACCTGCTAGCCTTCCCCAGCAACTAATGGAAGTTGAGCTTTTACGTTCGCTTTTTTCTTAACTAATGTTCGAACGTAAGCGTCTCATCTTTTTGCCATATGCAAATCCTCACAAAATCACTGTCCCTCAATTGTATGAGTTTAACCAATATTTCGTTCCACTTGCAGTCCGCTAGGGCAACTAAAATTTGGCCTATCACAGGAAAAATTATTGTTTCTACGGTAAAACGAATCTTAAATGTTACAAGTAAAGTTTAATAAAGGTAACAGCCCAACTGTATGAAAAAAGTGCCTGAAAAAATGATTAAACCCAACAATTTGGGTTCTAATGATGATCATTAGTCAAGTTTGAATAAGTATGGAGATTTAATCTGTTTTAGATTGATTGTGATCAACGGTTAAAAGTGGGTTGGTATTGTTCTAAGTGCCTACTATGCACATAGGGAAAAAAATGATCAAGCACACGGCAATGCTAGTAACAATTTTCTATACCATTCTCTGTTTAAGGCAAAGGAAATCAGTAATACATTTAGATATTCAGAAGAGGCAGTTATAATTATAGTTTCTAAGTAGATATATCAATAGGCTCCCCGTCATGCATTTGCACCTTGAAAACAATGAAGAATTATCAAAACCACAATTAAGCTGCTCTTCAGCCGATCGCTGTAAGTAAATTGACTCTTAATTACAATAATTTTTAGAAGAATTTTAAATGCGTGCAGATGCACAAAAATTCAATGAATGTCCACTTTGCGATATGAATGAATAGAGATTTGTACATATCTGCACCCGATATTCTACAAGTGACTTAGTCTGATTGAGGGGTATGTGAAAAGTGTGCCGTAACTAAAATTGTAAGCAGCAAATCATCATCTGCACTCATCAGTAACTGTCATCTCGCCGAAAATGTTTTTCTTTTTATCTTGCAGAGTAAGTTTACTGGCTTAAAAAAAATTGGAGTATTCGGTGGCTGAGAACACAAATCCACTTCGTCTAAAAGCGCTCTAGATTGACCCAGGCAGATAATCAGATCGTTCGTAATACTAACACGTTTGGCACTTAATGAAGGTAGACACAATTTTGCTCCTTACCTCTGTGCGTCTGATTCCAATCGTAGCATAGAATCCCGGCCCCACGGAGATTCCCGAGACCGTGGGATCAGGCTGGTCATTCTTGGAATGAACTAAAACCTTTAATCCTAACAGAGGGCTTCCATTTGTTACGTTTGACTCAGAATTATCATCCTAAATTTGTGAAGAATTGATAAGTAAATGAGCAAAAGATGTGAGATATTTAAAACAGGCAGCGCCTAAAAAAGCTTACCGCTTGTATGTTTATGTAGAGCTCTAATCCATTAGCTTCGGATGCGTGAGTCTGTTGCAAAGGCAGTTTTAGCAGAGATGAATCGCCTCCAATGCTGTCAAGGTCATCCTTGGTAACTTCTTTATTAAAAGTGTAGCAATTCCCATAGCTCGTCATTCGGTGGCGGAAAAACTAACCAGACACGATAGTCTTAAACAGTTGTTAATGGTGGCCACATGAACTCAGAAGCAACCAAAATGAGTTGCTCGCGCATGTTACCAAAATGCGTGGAGCAAGTACTGAAAACAATGCCCTGGCAGGCTTCACTCAGAGAGCAGGAAGTGCTAGCAATAGAAAGTGATAATTATCAACACAATAAATCCATTACAAAATATGCAAAATCTGGCAGTGCCATTCAAGTATTGAATGCAATAAATAGTTCATCGCAATATTTGTGACAAAAATGTATGATGCAAATCTTTCTAATCGGTCAAGGTTATATCGGAAAATTCACTTCTATTAAACAGCCAAGAAAGTGGGAATAGGAATCTACTATTTCCAACTGATAGAGTGGGCTTTTTATAAGTTCCCACTTGTCACTCTACGAAAGTCACGAACATTAATAAGGCAAGATATGCAAGATTATGCTTTGAACAACATTTGCTGTCTAATTTCGTATTCCGTGTCAAAATTAACGGTATTATCTATAAAATAGAATTAAATAAAAATTAATAATAATTAATTTGGGAACCTCAGTGGGATAGCAAAGTGAGTATAAAAATCCAGCTAATAGTGTGGGCTTATATAGTATGTGTTGTGCAGCATATGAGTGCCATGTAAGTGTTCTGACTCTGAGTGATCTTTTTCTGAACGACATTCTCAGGTCAAAAGTGAGTCTCACTACTTTCAACTCGATAAAATTGCGTAAAATTCGGGCATAGTCAGACTGGAATAAGTCATCCAAGTCGGTCCGTGCACTTCTCAAGTCTCTTCTTAACCTTGGCAAATCGATTCCAGCAATTTTTTCCGTACGAACCTCAAAACCAGTGGAAACCGTGCCTTTAGCTGGTATGCTCCAAAAGCCCGGAACTCACTACAGACGTCACGATGTTCCCTTACTTGACATTTAAAAAGACGCTGAAATCACATCTTTTTATCACAACGTTTGTTGGGTCTTTGTGCATGTACCTGTTTTATTGCTCGTGCCTACTGCTTGCTGTGCCTGCAGCTCGCGGATGTTACCACCCAACATTTGATAATATGCCTTATTCACAGCATTTGCCAAGTGCCTAGAGAAATATTTAGTTCTCTGAGGGCGCTATACAAATGTCTTATCATTAATTTTAATATAACCACATCAGTGCCGAGGAATTACAGTGGCTGCTAAGATCTAAAGCTAAGCCCGTTGCTTTTGAAAATTGCAATCGCCCCATTATACAAATTTTCGCGCGGATCAATTCACTCCTTACCAACGTATCGATTTCAAGGTGTTGTCCTTCAATTTTACATCGCCGTTAGTACCGTTCAATTGCCTGCCTCTCCGATCTGCTTGTCAATCATGCACGGCATTACACCACCGGCTGTTCTGTTACAAGTAGCTTAGCTGTACCTCTAAATAACCTCAAATCCCCTGATGACCATGTCTTTTCTTCGCATGCTATTGATGCCGGGACTAACAACCGATCGACATGAGAACAGCCACATCTGATATCACGTAATGTTTACAAGAGGCTACAAGTGCACAGGTTCTTTAAAATAGTTACTAGGCACGAGTGAACTGTCTTTATGTCTTCAAGCAGGTTTACACTGGAAATGTTACTACTAACCTATTAAACTATTCTTTAGAAAATCAGCTATGGTCCTAGAAAGAGGTTTAGTTGAGTTTTCTAAGGCGGTTATACAATGTGCTACTATTATTAGCATTATTTTGCGAAATCAAGACGTTACTGATAATTATAGAGGAACCATGCGATGACAGTCACCATTTCTTAAAGAATAGCAGATTTTAAATCACGTCGTCAATTAAAAGTTTAGGACTAATATTAGGCCTATATTAACCATTTATGTGGCTAAATGGTACAATGCAACTTTCCGTAATCAAACTCACCATAGAATTGCATTGAGTCCCGGCAAAGTAGCATTTCAAGAGGGTCGAGCTTGCGTTACCAGCAAACTGAGCGGCATTAAATTTGTCTACAAGATGCCAGCCTCTCTTGTAGGTGAAATTGTAGAGATCGATCGGAGTAACTGCAATGAAAAAATAGGAGCTTCTACGTTCATCGTAGAATAAAATATTTTATGGGTACCACCTGCGAAGCTCAATTTCGCTGGCTTATAAGTATTATCAATGGGCTCAATGACCAGCTATAGCATTTCACTTCTACACTGTTCCAACTAACAAGGTGATTCCCCAGAGTACTTTGGGACCACAGCCATTTCACAAACATATGCATTTATATTCTCAAAGGTTGGATAACGTTTTTCCACAAATGATAAGTGTAGATAACGGCAGAATGAACGCTAATGAACTTAATGATATGCACGAAAGCAGTCATTTAGTTAGTTTTCATTTAGTAAGGGTGCCAGCGCGCGAGCAAGTGGTGGCTGTGCTTATGCCTTGGTGTGGCGCCCGGCGCTGCATAGCAGTCTTGGCCGTCGCTCGATGCCTGAGTGCATCGGCTTTCACTCTTTCCAGTCCGAGCACTGCACTGCTGCAGACGCTCTCGGCAGTCAGGTAGTTGTTGTTACACGTTAAGCTTTTATGCTTCATACTGTTCAAAAGCAAGGATGCACGGGCAGGACTTGCTAATAACAAAAATGCTCAATATTTGCAAATCCAAATGTGAACCGACTTTTTAATACAATAATGTGAAATTAAAAAAACCCCAGTCATTAGTCTCCGCAAGAGTGCCGCAGCTCATGACACGACGGGATCTACATAATGGACGGTCGAAGTCATTGTGGATGGTTCTAGGGAGTGATTTCCCAGTATTGCACTGTATGGCCAGTTCCAAGCTACACTTATGTGTGCGAAATAAAACATCGTTTGTGAGCTTCTTTTTTTAGGAGCCATTTTTGCATAGCTGCCAACTTATCGGAGATGAAGTTAAACTGTTTTTTCAATGTTCCTCCCCACCGAGATTCTTATTCATAGATATTGGCGACATAACAAAAACATGTGTCCCTTGTTTTGCTTGATATTTCGGCAGGGTTTGATAATATTAATCCCCAAGTCCTTCTAGAGAGTCTCTCATCTCGCCTGGCATCACCTGTGCTGTACTGCATGACAATTGTTTATGTCAGTGGAGGATTCCAGAGTACTGATTTGAACCAAAAAAGATCACCCGAAATGTCACTGACTAATGAAGTACCTCGGGGCTCTGTTTTTGGTCCGCTTGTCTTAATAATAATAATAATAATAATAATATTGCACTTGATAAAGCGCCCTCAGAGAACTTAATCTCTTTCTAGGCGCTTTACATTTGCTGCAAAGTGATACGCAATAGAATAGTAAGTAAAATCATGCTTGAAAAACAAACAAAATGAATAACATGGTTAGGGGTTACATGCACTGGGTCAGCATGCAAATGTGGTTAGTGGCAGCATGAACAGTGTCAGCACGCATAAGCACATCGAGGACGAATCACAAGGACCCACTAAATGCTGTCCTAAATAGGTATGTTTTTAAGTTTCTTTTAAATGTGGTCAGGTCAGGGGATGTTCTGATGCAGGTCGGGAGGGAGTTCCAGGCTGTGGGAGCATACGAGCTAAATGCACGGTCTCCAAAGGATTTAAGGTTTGTGCGAGGTATTTCTAGACTGTTGGATTCCGAAAAGCGAGTGGTACGATGCTTTGCCTGATGGGTTAGTGTATCTGAAAGATAGGCTGGAGCCATAGAATGAAGAGACCTAAAAGTGAGCGACAAAACCTTGAAGTCAATCCGTTGCTTGACTGGTAACCAGTGCAGGTCGGCGAGAAGTGGAGTAATGTGGCAACTGCGACGCTCACGACAGACAAGCCTAGCTGCAGAGTTTTGCACCAGCTGCAATCGCCTGATCGTACATGCTGGTAGGCCAGTCAGCAGTGAGTTGCAGAAGTCGAGACGAGATGTCACGAATGCATGGACCAACTTGGACGTGGTATCCTTATCTAAACAAGCCCTAATTTTAGCAATGTTATGAAGCTGAAAATAGGCTGATTTGACTGTGGAGCTGATGTGGTCGTCTAACGAGAGGTCGCTTTGGAATATGACACCTAGATTTCGAGCTGATGCAACTGGAGATATGCTGGCAGAGCCAATTTTGAAAGTCAGCCTTTCCAATTTCTGAATAACACTAGGTTTGCCCATAACTAGTAAGTTAGTTTTATCATCGTTTAGTTTTAGAAAATTTGCTGCCATCCATGATCGGATGTCATCAATGCATGCAGCAAGTGAGTTGAGAGAATTTGAGGTGCTCGAAGGCTGGGAGGGATCAAAGCAAAGGTACAACTGAGTGTCATCCGCATAGAAGTGAAAGCCTAGATTGTGCTTGGCAATCACATCAGCGAGAGGGAGAGTATAAACGGTGAAAAGGACCGGACCTAGCACAGAGCCCTGAGGTACTCCATATTTTAGAGGTACTTCAGATGATCTTTGTCCATTCACGTCAACACTCTGGAGTCTCCCACTGAGATAGGACCTGAACCACTGCAGAGCAGTGCCAGTGATGCCCAGGCGAGATGAGAGGCGCTCTAGAAGTACTTTGTGATCGATGGTATCAAAAGCTGCCGAAAGATCGAGCAAAACAAGAAGAGACACTCTACCCATGTCTGCATTCCTAAGTAGGTCGTTGTATACCCGAAGCAATGCTGACTCTGTGGAGTGATTAGCTCTAAAGCCAGACTGGAACTTACTAGCAAGGTGTGAGGTTTCGATATACGAGTTCAGCTGGTCTGCCACGACCCGTTCCAGTGTCTTTGATAGGAATGGTAGAAGGGAGACTGGGCGGTAGTTGCTTAAGTTCTCTTGGTCTAGTGTAGCTTTCTTGAGAAGTGGCCTGACTACAGCTTTTTTGAAAGGTGCTGGGACCTGACCTGAGGCTAATGACATATTAATGATGTTGGTTATGCATGGCAGCAGCAGATCAATGTCTTCGCAGTATTTATCCTGCCTCATGCCGATGTAATCGCCAGGCACAATTAAGGGTTTCATTTTTATGCGGAAATTACTCAATTGTGATTTTGTTTTGACTCCTTCTGGCTCTCCGGCTCGACGAACTTTCTCAACTCCCTTGCTGCAAGCAGCACTGATATCTCCACATGAATGGCAGCAAACTTCTCAAACTAAATGACGGTACTAGTAACTTAATAGTAATTTCCGAACGAAATTTGACTCATAAGTTAGAAAGCTCAATGCTGAAAATTGGCTTTGTCAGCACATCTCCTGTTGCATCTGCACAAAACTTAGCTTTCTTACGCCACAGTGACCTTTCACTCGATGACATCAGCTCAACAGTAAGTCTGATGACTTTCAGCCACATGACTTTAATAAAGTTCGGGTTTGCTTGGATAAGAATACTGAATCCAAATTGGTCCGTACATTTGTAACATTCCGTCTCGACTTCTGCAACTCGCTACTTGCTGGTCTACGGGCCTGTGCAATCAGGCTCTTACAGTTGGTGCAAAACACTGAAACTATGATTGCCTGCCGTGAGAGGTGCAGTTGCGGCATCACACCACTTCTCGCTTACTTGCACTGGCTCTCAGTCAATCAGACTTTAAGGTTTTGTGACTCACTTTTAGGTGCCTTCATTTTGTGGCTCCAGCCTACCTGTCAGAGCTACTCTACCACCAGGCGAAATAACCTACAGACTGCTTTTCTGAATCAAATTGTTTACATCCACCTCATACGAATCTCAAATTCTCTGGAGACCCTGCCTTAAGATCGTACGCTTCTAAAGCCTGGAACTCTTATCCCGACTGATGTCACGACATTCCATGATTCGATGACATTTAAAAATAAGCTGAAAGTGCACCTATCTATTCGAGCATTCAGTGGGTCAATTTAATTCGTTATTTGTGTGCTCATCGGTGCTGACCCTGCGCATACTGTCACTAACCACATGTGCATGCTAACCTTTTGCATGTCACATCTAACCATGGTAGTCTTGTTGAACTGTTCTTGCTATTAATAACCATATTGCAATGCTTTCTCTACAGCAAACGTACAGTATCTAGACAGAGATTGAGTTTTCTGAGGACACTACAATCGTATTCCTAATATAATTTGATATCAAGTCAGCATTAGTGGTTAAACGTGCGAGTAAGAGGTTTCAAATATTCTGAAGCAAACGTTTTTGGATTTTTAGTGCATTGCTTATCAGTAAGTGAAAGAACAGTCTCATGAGATTCATCGCTCAACATTATCAATTGAAAAATTAAATAGACCACACTTACTTCTTCTTTGCTGACACCCTAATCCTACTTTCGCAAATGTTCGAGTTATAGTGGCTGAGAAAACCACAACTGCAATTGAGGCCTGTGATTAAAAGTGTTCTTTCTTGAGTGTTATGACCAAAATTGACTACCAGCCTATATTCTCTTGAATCCGCACGAAATCAGGGTGTCCCTTTCCAAAGAGACCTATCATTTGATGACCACGTCAACTCCACAATCGTCTGCCTACTTTCAGCTGCATAACATTTCTAAAATATTTTAGCTCGTTTAGGCGGAATACCACATTGAAATTGGTGCATGAATTTGTGACATCCCGTCTTGACTTCTGTAACTCACTGCTTGCTGGTCTACCGGCCTGTGCAATTAGGCACTTACAGCTGGTGCAAAACTCTGCAGATAGGCTTGTCTGTGGTGAACGTCGAAATTGCCATATAACACCACCTCTCGCCGATTTACACTGGCTACCTGTCGAAAAAAGTATAGACTTCAATTTTTTGTCACTCAATTTTAAGTCCTTACATTCTTTGGCTCCAGCTTACCCATCGCATCTGTTGTGCCCACCAGGCTAAGCATCGTGCCACCAGCTTCTTGGAATCTAACTATTTACCCATACTTCGTAAATACCTCAAATCCTTTGGAGACCGCGCCTTTAGTTCGTGTGCTCCTAAAGCCTGGTACTCACTCGTGACTTGCGTTACGACATGCCCTGACTTGGCCACATTCAAAAAGTAACTAAAACGCACCAATTTATCACACCATTTAGTGGGTCCATGTGATTAGACCTGTAGGTGAGTATGTGTGCTCACATTGTATTGGCTGGGATTTTATAGCGATTTTCCTTTGGTTTTTGGATACTACGTCGCTACCTTTTGAGTTAGAGGCAAAATTGGCCAACTGTCATGAATTAGAAACTGCTTCTAGTTTTTGGTTTGGCTAGTAGTTGGTCCAGCTGATCAATCAAAACCCAATGCTCTTCACTGACATCCCGCGAGAAAAACAACACCGGCTGACGTCCGTGGGCATGAGTTATTTTGTGGCATTCTGGGTAAGTTTCTGAACATGAGATGCTTAAGCGATGTAGCGACGGCTGAATTTACTTCTAAACGGAAGTCGCCATACGTCTGTTTATGGAATGCACCGACAAAACCGTTGTGGCGCAAAGTAATTAGCTATATATATATATATATATATATATATATATATATATATATATATATATATATATACATATATATATATATATATATATATAGCTATATATATATATATATATATATATATATATATATATATATATATATATATATATATATATATTTATTTACTGTGTGCCTCTCCCGGTTCCCACTGTCGTGGAGCTCCGAGCGTGGAGCTACTATACGACTGCCGACTATTGCTCATACTTTTCAGCGGTACTGAGCTGCTACTCCCATGCTACTGACTACCTAAAATTCTCCCCTGACTCTGTTATGCTTCAAACTTTCTCTTTGCTGCGTGAGATGGAGTCTGTTGGCAACCGAATGCGTACCAAAAGCTACTTCAGCTGTGAGTGCTCTATACAAAACTCTCCTGCGTAACACCCACATAGTTGTTTTGGCTCTGTGAAGTCACAAACGGAGATAGAATACATTAAATTGGTGGCAGGGCACCCACCTTTGTTCTTGTCTTGTTGAGCCATTTAGAGTGAATAATAGGGACGTCCGGTGTGAGGCAACGCCTCACTGTGACAGGATGTTTAAAACCCATAACACCGTGGCTGATTTTTTGGTTGATTTTAACCGGTTTTTAACGACAGGTAATAAACCAGGTTTCATAAGAACCATGAGCGAGCAATAGCTTTGTCTACTGGCTTTCTTTCTAGAATTAACTTAATGCGAACAGTAACCAATATTTCCGTGTTCTTTTCATTTCTTTGCGGTAACAACCAAATACTAGGCGACAAATTTTAAAAATTTACTTACTTCTTAATCGATTAGATCAATTCTGTGCTTATCAAATGTCTTGCATGGTGCTGAAAATATATGCCATATTGAGCATTACGAATTTGGTACAGCTTCAACTAGGAAGAAACTCTTCAACCGTGATACCCATCAGTTCACAGCACCAACAAGGCTGCAGAAGATGGCTTACAAAGTTGACCAAGCTAGTCCCAAGAGCCTCCTTCTTTACCTACCTATGATACACTTAGATCATATGACAACTTTAGTTAATTATATCAAATGTAACTACTGTGATTGAACGATGCTCCATTTCGACTGCTGAAGTCATGGTTTGCCTGTAGTTGATAGTTGCTTCGATTTTTTCTGCTCCGCTACATCACCTTGTTATTTTAGTGAAGTAAGAAAACGATTGCGAGACAAGGTCACATCAATCAGTACCCGATTTAGCTAAGCTGCTTAGCTGTAGCGGTTTCTAAGTATAGCCGGTATGTGTCTTACTAGCTCTAGTAAGAGACCAGTTTAGAAACTCAAAGAAGCATAGATATAGGACGACGTAAAAGAATGTAGCCGCAATGCCAGTGTTGTCAGACATATTCCTTCAGTCTGGCACACTGGCACGGCAGCGAAGTAGGTAGGGTGGTGGAAGGAGCATATCAAGGCACAACTAAATTCCCTAATCATAATATTTAATGGCAAGGTTGATCTTAAATTTTGACATAAACATGTTACAATTCATAGCCTAGATATTTTAACCCTACAAGTTGAATTATTTTAGGCAGATATGATATAGGTCTTGAGTTCAAGATTTCATCAACAGTAACGCATTGCAAAGTACAGCAGAGCTCTGCATTGAGTGACATTGCTTCTGAGGTAGCACTCATCGAGGAGTGGTGAGTGGTTGTTTGTGGTCCAAGGCAAGCTATAATCAATAATGAGGGGATTGAGAATGACTCTTCAATAATTGCCGAGTGAACACCTTCATGTGATCTTAAGATGCGGCTCCGTTCAACAGCTACATCTGCTCTCGTTGCCGTAACAAAAGCTCACAAGATAAATGCGTGCTGACGAAAGCGGACTGACGGAAGACCACCAAAAATGCGAGCCGTGCGAAAAACCGATAAACGCGTGTACGACACAAGAGTGTAAAGCCACAATTTTTCTAGCCGCCGCTCTCTCTTCCTCCCTAGCTCTATTTCTATCCGTCCATCTATTCGTCGCTGTAGCCTCCCCGATCAAGCTACCACTGTAGTCTCTTCTTTTCTCTACTCTAAAAGCCTGGCTAAGGCGGCCGCTCGAGCTCAGCTGCTTGAGCGGATGCCTTAGCGTCCGTGCAGATGACGCTCTAGTGCTGCTCTAGCAGCTGCTATAGGCACCCTGTTGTAGGCGTCACTCTAGCTGCATCAATAGCCGCCGCTCCAGCTGCCACTAGAGCCGACGCAACAGCAATAGCCGTCGCTCTAGCAGCCGCACCAGCTGCGTTGTGATGTTATTGTATGCTATGTATCTATATTATCTAATACAATACTATGAATACTAACATTTTTTAAAGTGATTCGTGACAATTTGCTTGGACTCCAATTTGTTGGCGCGCTTTGAACCTGTCATTGTTTGTATATTCCAGGTTTAATCAGTGCGTTTTTTCCCAGTGCTTAAATGCCGGGTTACTGCTAAATACCCTACCGAAGTAGATGCCCCGTAGTAGTTACATCTAAGATGGCATCATATTAAAAACACGATAGATTCCTATGCAACTGCTTGCAGCAAGTTATCCTGTAATCCCATAAACTAGTTTCATTTAAAAAACAGCCATCGTAATTATTACTAGTTTGATATTTTGTTCGGAGACCGCTATCAGTTAAAAAGAGACTTAGAAGCTGCAGCTAATGTGGCACTAGTAATTACTCACTCTGCATATAATTTAGAGCACAATTCAGTTAATTTGCTCTGAGAAAAAGATCAGGCGACGTCGAGATCGTTGGAGTACTTTAAAATACTCACTGCTGTTGCTCTCTTTAATTTTTAATGCATGAGTAAGCCTTTCTCAGGTCCTGTGTGGACAAAAAATTGGCTGTCAAATTCCTCCGCTTAAAGACCGTTGGCGACAGAAGCTTTAGCTCTGCAGGTCCTAGACTGTGGAACTCGCTTCCACAATTCTTACTCAATGACAACTACTCTCCTACTGCCGACTATGGCACATCCTTTTCAGCGGTCATGAGCTGCTACTTCCATGCTACTCACAAGCTCAACTGCTCTCCTGCTATGCTTCCAACTTTCTCAATGTTTCGTGAAACGATGTCTGTTGGCTACCGAATGCGTACCAAAAGCCACTTAGGCTGTGAGTGTGCTATACAAAACTCTCCTGCTTAACATTCACCTGGTCTTTATGACTTTGTGCAGTTACAAACGGAGTTACATTCATGGATTGTAACCATTCAAGCACCATGGCTCTATATCGGACAGCAGGATTACAATCCGTGGGAAACTTTAAATACTAATGATTAACAATAATAAAGAATAGAGTTACGTTGAACCTCTACCGGGCAGGGTGTGCTGTGCTATCAGTTAATCTTTCCCTGACAACTTCTCCTCTTTCCTACATTAAGCCAAAAGAGCTATGGTATTTGAGAACTGCGACAGTTTGATATACTCACAGTGTGCCGTGTTTGACCTAGATCCTTTATTAGTATATATGCCGTTCGCTTTATAATAGGCTGAAAAAGCTTGTTCAATTGCGTCAGGTGTCAGAAGTGACAACTTCCATCTAAAAATGTTTATGAAACAAGTATCTATTCAGAAATTATTGATTTTGCCACCGTATATAATACATTTTAATATAAGAAAGAAAAATAAATATGTTCAGGCACAAATTTCAATGACACTGTGTCTATTTTGGTCTTAAGCCTAAAGAAAAATATTAAAAATCCAACATGCAGTATGGCTTGATTTACATGCAGGGACTGACAGACTGGGTGTTTTTAGAGATCGCTCAATTAAAGAACTTACAGAGGAGTTTAGATAACGTTTTTAAACGATCTTTCAGCAGCTGATCAGCTACAACATGAACATGTGATATTTATTTATTCACAATGAACGTTTAATAAAACGTTCGAGAGCATACTCCAAAGTTTATGCTAATTTTAGACTGGTAGACAAAGTTTGTAGAAAAAATAAAGGACTTAAAGTGATGCATCATATTTTTTCTTCCATTTTGTTCACGTATTACGTTGTAAAAAAGACGCAAAACTGTGAACTATCACATGTCACTTAAGATTCCTCCTAAAGTCACATATGTTACTACCAACGAGTCGGGAATACATCTACAGATTCTAGGAAAAAAAATCAGAATAAAAAATCAAAATAGTGATACATGGCTAAAAGTTTAACGTCTCTCGAAAGAGCGACAACCCAGAATGGATCACTCAAGGCAGCATCACTATAGGCTGGTGTATGGTCTACATGCCAGCTACAAGTTACCTTGTGCAAGAATAGATAGCTATACAAAATTGAGGAGATACAAATTCACTTGCTTTGATATTCTGACCCGTGGTTTGTTAGGAAAGTTTTGAGATATAGTCCGGAAAATTAGAAGCAACTGATTGGCTAGCATAATTACAATGTGCCGAACAATTAAATCTCATTGACATGCTGAAGAGAACGTCTTTCTGTAATTCCGGTCACGCTGCCTATACAAGGGAAGGCCACTTAGGACCTCACATTAGCGTTTTAAAAAACGATCGATTAAAAGTGCGCCGGTTAACAATCAAAATTGCCGATTTTTAAAATCCTTCATCCAAATACATTAATTCTAAATTTATGATATAGTAATACTTCACACAAGCTTAATTTTGAAATAAAAATGAAATAATTCAAAAGACGTTTTTTACGTCTAGCAGCCTGAGAGGATCCACAACTGGAATACTTTAATATTGACTTCTCTTACTTAAGACGAATAATAAACACGTAAAGATAGTATAAATTGAGATATTAGAAACATGTAAAGTAATCTAGCGAATGCTACAGTACGCTTAGCCAAAGCGTGCATTACAATATCATGAGCTCAGCATCAATTGGTTGCGGTTCTGAATAATTAAGTTACATTCTTTACGAGTTTAGACTTAAATCCTATACAATTAAAATGCATTACCCGAAGTTTGTGCTGACAAGCAGGTTAGGAGAGACTGTAGTGAAAACAGTCAAAATGTAAATTGTTTCCGAGTTCTAAATCTTGGAGAATGTAAGTTTGCTTGAATATTTAAAAAGCCGCGAGAAAATATCTTTAAGAAATATAATTTATTTCTTGGTCACTATAAGTATATATCATTTTATAGAATAAGCAGTCTCAGAATATACCTCATTCGCGGTTAATGCTGGCTTTCTGTGGAATAATTGTGATAATCCAAGTCAGGATTCAACCTATGTATAATCAGGGCTCATAGTGGAGCGCTATGATAATGAAAATACATGAACGATAATTATTATGCAATTTCTCCACTTCTATAAGCAACGAGAATTAAACATTCAATCGCCTGGAAACGAACTGCACATGGATATGTTGCATTCAATCCACGAGTTTATGTGTCTATGTCTATGATGCCACACAAATAAGGTGGATGCCACAGTGGAAAGTATTCTTGAAGAGAATTTAAGCCAAACATGCTTTCGGCACTTAGATGATAGCCAAAAGATCCGGTCTTGCACAACGAAGGAAAACCAAATAGCTTGGCTGATGCTTGCTAATGGTCGAGAAAGTGAATGGCATTATAGTATGAGTTTAGAAAGGCGAGAGTAGATGATCTGGTGTGTGCCATAGATGATGCGCTGCATAAGAATTGTGAAAATCAGAGCCACTGTATAGCGCTCTGGATAGAAAGCTTTAAAATCCAATCGCCTAAAAGCGTAATGGCTTACCGATCAGTTTATTGGTCACTGAAAACCATAGTGTACGATGAACATACAACTGCTGCAACAGTATTGCTAGGTATTAAAGAACTAATTCATGGCATGCTCTATGGGTCAGAGGAGAATTTCGCCAATGTTTCCATTGATCACGAGGAATAAATATGGATTTTTCAGAATGCAACTTTAAACACTGAACAATATTCAAAATAGCCACGCCAATAAAGATCTCATGACGGCGCTTGAAAGTTGGCACTACAAACTGGTTTTGGCACAGAACCTCAGTCAACCCAAGGCGCCTAGAGTATCTCATGACAACGAGATCAATTTACGTTTACAATAGAGAAAACTAGTTAAGTCCATGATATAACGTCTGCAATGCCTGCATCTTGTCTATGTCGAATCAATTCATTCGTAAAAAGTCTACTTACCTATTATAGTTGCATATCGTTACCTGGGGGAAATCAATGCTGTCGGCAGAAACCTTGCTCACTGTAGTAACTGCATCATGCTTCAAATACTTCTGCACGTTGAGGTAACCTTGCCAGATTGTAACGCAGACTAAGACCAGCAGCAAAATTGACTTGACAACTTTCATGGGCAGTAGAGCCTCGATGGTGGGCTCAGCCGTGCTGCTACGCGAAGGCATGTTGGAGCATTCAATTGCAGTGCCTCAAGGCTAAGGCAAGATATTGGCAGTTAACGACGCTCTGTATATTGATGTCAGGGTACGTTACCAGAGCAGTCTTAGAATAGTCTCATAATCTTATTGATTTGTCACGGCTTAGTAAACAGCACAATAACAATTGCTCGGTCCAAGCACGAGCCGTGCCTACCCTGTACCCTTGACATGGAAAACAGCATGCACCTTCGTCTGACGATTCATGCAATAGCAATCTGAGCCGAACAATTTTAGGATCAAAGCTTAAGCTTAGGATGACAGTAGCTAGAATCTGTGATGGACACGGTCATCTACTAATGCAGATTGGCCGGAAGCCACTGGGCGACCAGTGTCGCGTGTAAATAGATGCATCAACAGTCAGATCGCTCATTAGTATTCAGCTAGGCCAGTTATGGGTCGTTTAAAACAAAGACCCCCAACCCTTTTCTTTAGAGCTAAAGAAATAATTCTAGATAGCACATACATAGAGATTGGCTTGGGAAAGCAGAGCTTTCAGAAAATCTTCACCAGAGCGAATCAAAATCCCTCTTTTTAAGCAGGTAATCTACCCATCAATAGTGCTTTATTGAGTTTCTAGAACAGGATACATCCAAACATAAATCTTCATGTTGAGTCTATGATCAGGATTAAAGAAAGTCAACGACCTGTGCATCAAAGCTTTGACATTTAGTTAGTGCTGGAAGTGAGAAACTCCTTTAACCCGTTTCTCTTTAGTAGCTTGCAATCGGAATGGTGCAGCTTTTTCGTTTGCTTAAGCTGTGCATACTGTCCCCCTGCTTAGTATCTACGTGAAGTCAATACTTGTCTGTAGCGGAAACTAGCGCCTAACGTGCAAAACATATAGAGCAAACGATAGACCTATATACTCAAGTGCTGAACAGCTTTTTACTTGAATAGATAGATTGACGTCATTGTGCCGAATACAAAGGCAAGAAACCCTAAGAGCTTGAAAGCATACCGATAGGTGCTTTGAGCATGGCCGTTTCCTTTTCTTAGGCTGCATGTTCAGCCACCATTTTTATAGTAAATCAATATCCAACGGCGGCTTTGGCGAATGCTCACATTGATTTTTTCAAAGCTTAAGCTGGCCATAACGAGAGATAGCCACCTATCCATAAGTCCATGATGTGAAGTTCCTATGGCTTTACAGACGCGAGAACCAGCAGGGGCATATCCAAAGGGCTAGGCGAATATATAGGTGTCAAAGAACATCTCGCTTTAAATCGAGTGCAACCAAGGAAGTATCCAACTTCTTGGCCTGCAACAGCACATAACTTCAGAATCTTCTGTGATGCCCAGTGAACTGAAAGGGGAGGTTGATAGCTGCAACAGGGAATGCTTTAACAACCAGGGTCACTAGTGGATGGCTTCAATCTTTATTAATCCAGACTGGATCAATCATACCTATTTGGTACCATCAGATCATTTGTAATATATGAGTCGATGTTGGCCACTAAATGGATGAATAAGAGCCAGCCCCGAGTTCAGCTGCTTCAATTTAGATTATGTACACCAAATGCCTCTGAAAACGTTTATTAGTGTCGCGACTTACGACTTCTCGCCTCCTGACATAGAGCGCTCTAACGTGCGTTCTTGTTCGTTGCAGAATTCTTCCGAAAACCGAAGTTCTTGCGAACATCGTATACGGAAACGATACAGCTAAGACCTGTTTAAAGTTATTCTGATTGTTTTTTGACCGTAGCGCGTAAGAAATTACGTGCCTATGGACATCTAAACGGTTTTCGCTTCGGGCTGCTGGGTCTCCCACGCCGGCGGCTGCATTAGCTACGCCGGCGGCTAGTAACCTACTTGTTAGTTATGGTCGTCAGCAGCTGCTATCGCTTCGTCATCGTATATCAAATGCATTCCTAGATATTAATGTTGTTGCTAAGATTCATGAACTATGCATTAACAAAAGGAAAGCACCCTGTAGCCGCGGCGGTGGCCGGAACCGCCAGCTTAGACGCTGCTCGTTTGGTATTCCTAGCATTGTCTCGAACCGCTTAGCACGCTCCCCCGCATGCGTCACTGTAAATCTCTCAAACTTAGTGGTCATCAGGCCTGTTGTAACCCAATCGGCAAGACTTAACGCTTGCCTTTGGAATCCTCGCTCAATGTGCAATAAACCTCTAGTAATAAACGACCTTATTTCTGAAAATGGTATCGACCTGCTCGCCCTAACTGAAACTTGGCTGTAATCGATAAACTGCCTGACAATTAAAGACGCTACTCCATCTGGTTTCACGTTCTTTCACACCCCTAGATCAATCAAAACTGGAGGTGGAGTTGCTATGATCGTGCGCTCGAAATTCAACTTCAAGCCATTTGCGGTACCCTCGAAGCAGTCTTTTGAATCAATTGTCCTGGTCTCACCCGAAAACAAGCTACCGATAGTGGCAGTAGTCTATCGCCCACCAGGTACCAAATCCTCCTTTATCTCAGATTTCTCCGATCTCATTTCGATTCTGGGTGCAAGAAATCGATCCTTCCTCGTTATGGGTGATTTCAACGTTCACTTTGATAACTTATCTGACGCTTTCAGCACCGAATTTCGTACATTGACAGACTCATCATCTCTTGTGACTCATGTGCATGGCCCTACCCACATCAAGGGTCACACACTCGACCAAATTTTCTCATATAACTGCACTTTGTCATCACCAGTTATCACCAAATCCTGCTTATCTGACCACATGCAGATCTTATTCAATCTACAGTGTGTGCCCACATTCTCCTCTAAAATAACCTGTGAATCGCGAAACCTCAAGACCCTTGACATCGATGCTGTCCGTGTGAGCATATCTGCTTCACCTTTGCTGCTCAGTCCTCCCTCCGATCTGTCATCACTGGTAGATTGCTACAACACGACACTAGCTGACACGCTCAACGAGTTTGCACCTTTGACAAAGCGCACTGTGCGCCCCCGCCCAGACGGCCTATGGTTTACCACAGACATTAAACTAGCCAAGTCTACTAAACGAAAGCTTGAAAGGGCATACAAAAGATCCGGACTAACTGTCCATCGACAGGCATATGAAGACTACTGTAGGTCGTACCAATCGATCCTAGCAAAGGCCAAGTCTAGCTTCTGTAGAAACATTGTTGAATCACAGATGCACAATCCAAAAATGCTGATGTCGACAATAAACCATCTCCTCAACCGTTCCCAGGTTAGCTCCTTACCAGATGATCCTTGTGATGATCTAGCCGATCGCTTCTCTCGATTCTTTGTGCAGAAGATAGACAAAATCAGGGAATCCATCCCTGCGATGACAACCTTCCCACTAGAATGCTGTTCCTCGGTTCCTGGCTGCGCCTCAATGTCTGCATTTAAACAGGTCACTAGTGATGTAGTCCAAAAGCTCGTATCTCAATCAAAGAAGACAACAAGTCCACTGGACCCTTTTCCCACTGTCCTGCTCCTACGTTGCATTGATCTGCTGCTGCCATGCATAACCAACATCATTAATATGTCATTAGCCTCAGGTCAGGTCCCAGCACCTTTCAAAAAAGCTGTAGTCAGGCCACTTCTCAAGAAAGCTACACTAGACCAAGAGAACTTAAGCGACTACCGCCCAGTCTCCCTTATACCATTCCTATCAAAGACACTGGAACGGGTCGTGGCAGACCAGCTGAACTCGTATATCGAAACCTCACACCTTGCTAGTAAGTTCCAGTCTGGCTTTAGAGCTAATCACTCCACAGAGTCAGCATTGCTTCGGGTATACAACGACCTACTTAGGAATGCAGACATGGGTAGAGTGTCTCTTCTTGTTTTGCTCGATCTTTCGGCAGCTTTTGATACCATCGATCACAAAGTACTTCTAGAGCGCCTCACATCTCGCCTGGGCATCACTGGCACTGCTCTGCAATGGTTCAGGTCCTATCTCAGTGGGAGACTCCAGAGTGTTAACGTGAATGGACAAAGATCATCTGAAGTACCTCTAAAATATGGAGTACCTCAGGGCTCTGTGCTAGGTCCGGTCCTTTTCACCGTTTATACTCTCCCTCTCGCTGATGTGATTGCCAAGCACAATCTAGGCTTTCACTTCTATGCGGATGACACTCAGTTGTACCTTTGCTTTGATCCCTCCCAGCCTTCGAGCACCTCAAATTCTCTCAACTCACTTGCTGCATGCATTGATGACATCCGATCATGGATGGCAGCAAATTTTCTAAAACTAAACGATGATAAAACTAACTTACTAGTTATGGGCAAACCTAGTGTTATTCAGAAATTGGAAAGGCTGACTTTCAAAATTGGCTCTGCCAGCATATCTCCAGTTGCATCAGCTCGAAATGTAGGTGTCATATTTCAAAGCGACCTCTCGTTAGACGACCACATCAGCTCCACAGTCAAATCAGCCTATTTCCAGCTTCATAACATTGCTAAAATTAGGGCTTGTTTAGATAAGGATACCACGTCCAAGTTGGTCCATGCATTCGTGACATCTCGTCTCGACTTCTGCAACTCACTGCTTACTGGCCTACCAGCATGTGCGATCAGGCGATTGCAGCTGGTGCAAAACTCTGCAGCTAGGCTTGTCTGTCGTGAGCGTCGCAGTTGCCACATTACTCAACTTCTCGCCGACCTGCACTGGTTACCAGTCAAGCAACGGATTGACGTCAAGGTTTTGTCGCTCACTTTTAGGTCTCTTCATTCTATGGCTCCAGCCTATCTTTCAGATATACTACCCCATCAGGCAAAGCATCGTACCACTCGCTTTTCGGAATCCAACAGTCTAGAAATACCTCGTACAAACCTTAAATCCTTTGGAGACCGTGCATTTAGCTCGTATGCTCCCACAGCCTGGAACTCCCTCCCGACCTGCATCAGAACATCCCCTGATCTGACCACATTTAAAAGAAACTTAAAAACATACCTATTTAGGACAGCATTTAGTGGGTCCTTGTGATTCGTCCTCGATGTGCTTATGCGTGCTGACACTGTTCATGCTGCCACTAACCACATTTGCATGCTGACCCAGTGCATGTAACCCCTAACCATGTTATTCATTTTGTTTGTTTTTCAAGCATGATTTTACTTACTATTCTATTGCGTATCACTTTGCAGCAAATGTAAAGCGCCTAGAAAGAGATTAAGTTCTCTGAGGGCGCTTTATCAAGTGCAATATTATTATTATTATTATTATTAGTGTTGTATCCACAAGATTAAAGTGCCTTTTTTTAAGATAATTGAGAAATGGTGTAAAAAGATCGTTATTTTCTTTGTTTTCCTCACTTAGAGAGGCAGGCTTTAGTTTTTGTGCATCAATAATTATTACGGCAAAGTGGTTTAAAACAACGAAATTTTTAATGATAATAACTGCTAATACCCAGTGTTTAAGCATGAAACGAGACAGATCTTACAGTCGAATACAGCTCTGTTTTAAGGTATATTTAGAAATTTTAACAGCGATTTATACCAGTTAATCTAACGTTACCTTTGATTTTCTCAAATTATTCACTAGATTTATGCAGATGAACTGTTTTGTCTGGACAATAGATTATAACAGTGGTTCTCAACTTTCCTAATGCGCCATGCTTTAATGCAGTTTCCCATGTTGTGCTGGCCCCCAACCAAAAACTTAGTGTGTGCGAACTGTGGAAATGCATGTTTTATGATGGTGTTAGGCGACAACTGCAAAAAGATAGTTCGGCCGCAAAACAGGTCGTGACCCAAATGTTGAGAATCACTGGAGCAGGAGCTTACACATTTCCGAGTGAAAGCACGATTCTTCTCTTTTGGCCAAATGCTAAATACATTTTGGCAGCATATATAATGCTGCATGGCAGGCCTTCCTTTTTCTCATGCTTCAGTCAATGCTTTCTCAAATTTACTGATAGCCACTCGGGCAGAATTAGGGGGTTTATGTCATTACGCTTTGACTATTCCTCACGTCAGATCCGTTATTTCGCTTAAGCTGGTTAAAGATAAAATTAGCTTCCCAGTTACGGAAAGTCAAGCATCACTAAAAACCTAGACGATCTCATCCTCAAGTATTATCCGTCTAGCATCTTTCAAGACGTCTGAAACCAGTGATCTGGGTACTTTACTACAAAAAAACTCATCATTGAACGTGACCAGTTATTCCGCTGTTAAGTCAACCTAATTTCAGTCTAGGAGCTTTTGTGAATCATGGCCTTCCTAGACTGTGATACGAGAGCAAATTTAACTTATGTGCTTATGATATCAATTCTACATGTACCCAAAGTCATACCCAGTTCATTCAGGATTCCCAGCTAGTAACCTTTATCTTCCAAAATTTTTAAACAACTCCACACCCAATCTGGTCTGCAAGTAATTGGCCTACCTATACAATTAAAGCATATTCGGTAGAGCTTCGCATGTTACCTACAAAGGATCGTATCAATTTCGAAATCATCTTTTTGGTTTTTCAGTTGACTTAACTCACTTAAAATTTCCTACGCATTCATTTCCCGCTCTCTTCAATTTTGCTCTCATAATTTGCTCCTCAGAATTCAGTCAACTATAATTTCTTCGAAAAACGTCTCAATATCTTGAAGATTCAGTTTTCAGGTAGTCTTTAAAGGAAGTATAAAAATAGCTTCCACGTAACGGCAGAACCTGCAATGAGCTTGCTACGTTGAAGTTGAAGCTATAGACAAATATGTTCCTGCAAACTTTCAATTCACCCCATTTGGTATGTCTTTATTATCGAATACTACCATGCATTATTCTGTGCATGTTGCTAGCCTAATGTTTTAAGGGCAGGTAGTTTAAATGGGTTCTTGAAGGATTTAAAACTCTCAGCTAAGGAATGATATTTGAGTGAATTTCACCAATCACCAATGATTAATTCTTTTGCTGGTAACCAAATCTTCAGAAATATATATGGTCTGTAGCTGAGATACAAGTGAGGAACTGTTGCTACTTAGCTGATGTCTTGAATTACCACCTCAAGGGTAGCTCCAATGTGTGCTAAGTTAAGACTACTAAGGAATTACAGCACCACTTTGTTATACAATGGCTTATATCGTGGATATTTCTGTTGCTTCACTAGCATATCTGGTGTATCAGTTACATTAACTTTGTCAAATAAAATCTTGAGGGCTTGTCAGATGAGCTGAGTTCCATACAATTTTTGGAGCTCCACTAAAAAGGCCTGGAGATATTTCTTCTAAATGGTGCTAACACGTGCGACGTAACACCCACATGTACACGAAAGACAATATATATTGACTTGGCAAAGGCAGTGATCCATAGCCTGGTCTTTAGTTTCCTAATAGGTTATTAGTCGGAGGTTGCGATCTATACAGATGAGAGTTAGTTTACCGCTAAAGGACCATGTCGTCTAACTATTCTTTTACCGAAGGATTCGAGTATCGTTAGTGGCACAGCCAACGGCTTGAAAAATATCAACGGGTTGTATGTCGTCTACCACGTTTGTAGAGCCATTCAAAAGGAAAGGCTGGCGAAGATGCATTACTGGACTAAACGGTCAGCTAAAAAAATAACCTATTAATTAATATGCTGCATAGATGGGGCACAGTGATTGGTGGTAATATGCCATCGTTGTGAATGTTTAACCCACAACGTATTTGCAAAGATATGCACAGGCACACTTGATTAACAAGAACCGACGTAGTCGCCAGAAAAAGGCTATTTTATCAGAATCAACGAGAAGAAAGTTTATCTTTAACTGGTGAGTTTATATATAACAATTCCATTTCTGGGCTGTTGCCGAAATTCTCTACCGACGGCTGCTATATGACAAGTGCAGAAATGGAATTGACATTGCTTGGTGTGCTTGATTGGATGGAAATATATACAGGGCCAAGAATAGATGCAAATATGTGTTAGCTATGGAATAATGATAGCCTAGATTGGGTTTTGTAATTGCATCGGTAAGAAAATGAGTGGATATTGCGCTAAGAAGTAGATTATGCACATGTCATTGGTGCAAAACACTTGTTTGTATGCTTATTAAATGACTACTGCCCAACGACTAAAATTTTGTGCATCTCAAACTGAACTGTGACTTGAGCTAAGATTAAGCCCCTGCGGGAACGTAAATGGCTTGCAAATTATGATCGAAATGGGTAAAATATACACTCCTGTACAATTTTGTAGTGCTCTCAGATTGTTAAAATAAACGGAGATAGTAAGGAGTGGGTGCAGGTCATTGACAGGATGTTGGTCAATTTCAATCAGTTTTGGTTGAAGCAAGCCAAAAATACTGTCAACAATATCATCCCATTTTAATCGGAGTGCATTTCACTAGCACTAGATAGGACTACTTCAGACGAGCCACAGGGTTCAAAAGGCCCGACATCACTTGCAAAGGATTTCCAGCAATAATAAACAAATAGTGAGCTGGGAGTAGCGAGAACAGCTAAAATCTGGAGACGGGCCACCAGACATCACTTTGTTTTTTTAACTGGAGGAGCTCCTAAATCAAAATATAAATAAAGGTCTCGCAGCCTCGGAAGTTTTTTGTGTGTAAAACCGGTTGGAACTCTGGCCGCAAATCACTTGCCGTCACCCAGCTGAAGGTTTTAGATTTCATGATGTGCATTGAGCATGTGGCGGTGGCTGAAAACGTGATTTAGAGTTTCTTTAATTGAGTAATGTGTTATTTTGGATAAAATGCTTAGAAATAGGACCACTGTGGAGAGTAAAGATTAAATGCAGCCGATGCCAAGCTTTTTTTGTTGCCAAAAGCACAGGTATTCAATGGTATTACTTGTTTTAGTCTAATTTTGTGTAGTTAAGATAAATATACTGCAGAACGTAAGTTCTAGAAGCAATCTGGTTAATCGAGTGTTTGATATACTGCGTGATTTGAATTTTATCGCAATTTTTTTATAAGTGCTGCAGCTGTCTGCCAATTGCAGACCCTTACAACTTGAAACCGTGCCTTTCAAGCCGACAGCATCGCCTTGCAATAGTCAACTGTTACGCACTTCCATACTAGATTGGCCCTTGTTTAACCGACTGTTATGTACATGCCAATTTGTACGATCAGGCGTGCCTGTTATAACTTTATTCAAATGCTCTGGGTAATACGGTGATTGTCGCCTGGATCCGCCTGTAGAGTTTTCTCAATTAGAGGACTTAGATACATCCACAGCTGTTGCCTGAAGCTCTGCTTGTTCGCTTTCAAAGTTTGGTCTCGTAGCACCCTAGGTGATCTCCCAAGGAGAGCTGCTGTGACTCAAACAAATCATTGGCTATCAGGGGTGATACAACTCCTACGATTGATCTAAACGCTCGCCTTTGGCAAACACACCTATTTAGGACAGCATTCAGCTGATCCCTGTGAGTCGTCCTTTATGTGCTTATGTGTGCTAGCACTGTGCATGCTGCCACTAACCATACCTGCAAGCTGAGCCTGTGCATGTCACCTCTAACCATGTTATTCATGTTGTTTATCAAGCATGATAATATTCACCATTCAAGCGCGTTTCCGTTTGCCGCAACTACAAAGCACCTAGAAATACATTACGTTATCTGAGGGTGCTTCATCAAGTTCATTATTATCATTATCATTATTATGCTCGCTAGGTATCCCATCAACACCTAATAATTCGCGATATTCTTAAGCAAGGTAGTCTCAAACAGCTTCCTTTGAAGGAGACCTCGCTGAAATAGACAAACAACCCAACCGTGAACTATACTACCTCGACAGGTTTCTCGTCCTTTCATAAACATAGGAGGCCTAGATAAAAACTTGGCATTAGAGTCACGATTTTTTATATTCCTTCCTTAATTTTAAATTGTTTTCAGTCACAAATTAAAAATTTTAAAGTTATTTTCGGTGTCAACAGTCTATCGCGTCTCTCATTTTTAGTTGCTCCTAAAATGGGGCAGTAACGAGTAGCTTCTATGGTACCAAGACCTTACCTCATTTTTTCTTATCTCCTGACGATTCTGTGTGCAAAATTTCATCTGTCCCCGTTTCAAGCCATTTTAAATTCAATTTCCCGGCTTAAATGATGCGGTCATAAGTGCCACATTTAGTGCACACATTGAATCGTTTTCTCTAGATGCTCATGTGCACGAACCTACTCACATAGGTTACGTACTTGATCGAATTTTCTCCCACAAGTGTATGTCATTTTTTCACTACTATTAACAAATTCTACTGATCAGATAAAATGCTGACGCAAGTCTGAGAAAGCATACACATGATCGTAACAGAGAGTAGATGTTCAGGCATACGAAGATTGCTGCAGATAGTAGCACTAGATCCTAGCAAAGGCCAAATGTAAATTCTATTATAATTATGTTAAGTCATGGATGGACAGTTCAAAAAAGCTGATGCCTACCATCAAATATCTAATTAACCTGCCCAGCTTAGCCTCTTACCTAGCGATTTTTTGGGTGACCTAGCCGATCACTTATCTGGCTTCTTTGTCAGAAAGATAGACGAGATCAGAGGATTTATCCCTCAATTCACTGCATACTCTCTAGACTTATGTCCCTACAGTGGTGCAGTTCTGTGCCTACATTCCAAAAGACCACGAGTGACCCAATTCCTGAACATCTTCTCCCAATTGTATAAGACAAATAGTCATCTAGACCCTTTTCCAACTGCCCGACTTCTACAATACATTGATCTGCTGCTGCCATACGTAATAAATATGTCCTGAATCTCAGATCACAAGGATGGCATTTCAAAAAGCTGTTGTCAATTTACTGATTAAGAAAGCTACACAAGAACTAGAGAGTTTGAGCAACTACCACCATATCTTTCTTATGAAGTTCCCATAAAAGACAACGGAACGAGTTGTGACAGACGAGCTGACGTCTTGCATTGAACTTAAGACCTAACAACTAACTTCCAGTCAGGTGTTAGAGCTAGTCAATCCACAGTGTCAGCATTGCGTCGGCTGTATAAGGACCGTTTCAGGAATGCAGACTTAGGTACGGTTTTATGCTTACTTTGCTCGAGGGCCTATCAATTAGGATGGGCATCGCTGGCACATCACTTCAAATGTTCAGATTCTCTTGCAGTGGGATAACTCAGTGCATTGATGAGAATGGATAGAGATCATTTGGGGAATCACTGACTTATGGTATAACTCAGAGGTATGCGCTTGGTACTGTTCCTTTAACGGTTTTTACTCTCCCTCTTGCCAATGTGATTGCCAAGCCCAATCGAGAATTGCATCACTAGGCAGATTATACTCAGTTTTACCTCTGTCTAGATCCCCCAGCCCTACAAGCATCGTATTACCTCAACTCCATTACTGCATGTATTTCTGACACAATCACACAGATGGCAGTAGAGTTTTTCAAATTTAACGAAAATTAAACCAACGAACTAGCTATGAATCACGCAATTGCGACTCGGAAATTTGTAACTTGATCATCTAAATTCCACACACACACACACAC
The DNA here is from genome assembly GCA_009760855.2 of Cristatella mucedo. Taxonomy (NCBI): domain Eukaryota; kingdom Metazoa; phylum Bryozoa; class Phylactolaemata; family Cristatellidae; genus Cristatella; species Cristatella mucedo. The sequence goes on along the minus strand of WPIO01000147.1, from coordinate 2,830 downwards.
ACACACACACACACACACACACACACACACACACACACACACACACACACACACACACACACACAAACACACAAACACACATACACATATATATATATATATATATATAAGTACCATATCTATGCTTAAGAACAATATATATATATATATATATATATATATATATTGTTCTTAAGTATGCACATATATATATTGTTATCAAAAAAGAGAGAGATATATATATATACATACGTGAGAACACAAAAATCCATGAGCAGACATGTACACACACCAGCACATGCATTAGGAAATGTGTGGTAGTTGTATGTTTGTGTTAACACGTTTGTCTTCTTATTGGGAAGTTGTACTAATTTATTAGTATGTGAGACCTACCGTCTCAGGTAGACATGCGTGAGCTTGTATATATTTGCTTTAGCGTATTTGTTTGCGTGTGTGAGTGCAGGCCTTGCTAAGCTTGAACATGCAACGCTACTCCTCTGGTTTCTTCTTGTTAAACTGCAGGGAAGAGAGTGCATTGTGCTTAGTGGTTGTATATGCAGTTATGGAGCATTCATGAAGGTGCAACGAAAAGCACAACATAACTCAGGAAATTAGTATTGGTCAATCGTACAAATCAATTATGCATATAGCAACAAAAAATACAAAGTGCACAAATGTGGAGGAATATGGTGAGCATATCCCGACGAGTAACGTAAAAACTCAAAACCAACAGCAAATAATTACGTCTTTCTTCGATCTTACTTTCCACTCGTGAATAATAATTGTAATAATAATAATAAAACAGTCAACTTCACTTTTAAGAATGCGCTTTGGCCGTAAAATAGGCATTATTAAGTGCCAAGTATTCTCACATGCCAAATGAGGCTAATATTGCTTAGAGCTTAACCAGAATTTCTTTAGTGTCAATTTAACAAAGTAAAACAATCAAAGCGCACATAATAATGCAATTTTCTTCTGGATTTGATTTTTGTTTTCCCAATATATACTATGATTGCATCATACTCATTTTATTCTGTGAATTTTGCTGCAGGTAATGATGAACAGTTCCCAGCTTATGTTGTGCTTCTTTTTAATTTAATGCATCCACCTCCGGTGACTGCATTTTATCAAGCTCTTACGTGCGGTTGTCACCATCTTTATTTTGATTCTTTCGAAATACTTGCTCCCAAAAATCAGCATCGCTTAACATGCCAAGGCATGCCACTTCGTTATCGCGGTCTGCAAAAGCCTCGAAATATTCTTGCCTGACTGATTCTCCTAGCTCAGTAGCGACTGCTGGATTCTTCAGAGCATCATCTTCACTGTCACCTGAACCAAAGGCTGGGAAGCCAGATTCTCCGAAACAGTTTCTACCGAAGCAGGCGACACCTGATACCACGCCTGCTTCCCCATACGCAAAGCAACTAGTCTATACATTGAAATTTCGTTATTAATAATTGAGCATCTATCTTCGATATCATTAATCAGCCACATGGCTAGTGTCCTGAAGTGGACTTTCATGCTGCTGATGATTCCGTGATCCAGTGGCTGTATAAGAAATGTTGTGTTTGGTGGCATGACATTCTGTTTGAAATTCTTAATATGAACTTCTACTTTATGAAATGCTGTGCGAGTCTGAAATCGGAATGATTTTTCTATGCCCGGTTTAATTTAAGACGAATATCAGCCCAAATTTGACGGTCGAGCAGTTCGAAAAAACTGGATTAGTACTTTTTCCAATTAAATGCTGTCCTTTGTCAGTGCTATTACAATTGCAAAGAAAAATTACAGTCATTTTTTCTTTCTGCGTCTTTGCAGCAATCAGTTGACTATTAGTGACATCTAATTATGCCCGATGGCTGCGGTTTGAACGCCAGGCCTGTTTCGTTGGCACTAAAGATGTCCGATACGTTGCACCCTTCAATCGAGGTGGGAAAAAGGTGAGCTGTCCAATTTCATACTCTGGTATTATCTACAGCGGCACGTTCACCAATAATCTTCATAAACGTAATGTTGTGCAGAATTTTAGGACGACATAGCCAGCCATTGTTTGGAACAAATGACGTAAAACCAAGAGTCACACCTAGCTGCCTGGCCTTCTGTGTCATGAATGGGACATTTGTCGCAGCACTTGTGCTGTCTCATGTAATGAATACATTTGACCAGCTCTCATCGGCGACTTCTTTTTTGGACTTGCATGCTTCCTTTTTTTTGGTTCTGATCCCCTTAGGTGAGTGCTTCATGGTAAATCCTTTTTTCTGCTTTCCTTATTTTGGAGATGGTCGACTGACTCATGTTGAACTACTCAGCCAAGAAGGTTTGTCTTTTCAATGCCTCCAAAACTTGTGGCTTTTTCTCAACTGTGAGCTTATTATTTTTTAAGCACTATCTCGTATAATGCTATGCAGAATTTATCAAATAAGTAGTCATTAGCCCATCTAAAAAGGACAGCTTAATGACCGAGCAACCGTCACTAGTTCAGGTAGCGGTACAATGCGAGCAACGTGAAAGACCGAAGCTAGCAACTCGCTAACTGCAACAACACAACTGTGTTCGATATTCTGCATGCAGCACTAACGGAAAAACCTTACAGGAAAAGCACAACGGTAGCCTTTATATTGCGACTGATACGACAGGTGAATTCCAGCTGACCGCTGTGACATCAAGCAGACTCACATAATATTCATAATAAAAATGTCCTTGATCAAGCGCCCTGAGAGAACTTTATCTCTCTCAAGGCGCTTTACATTTGCTAAAAAGGGAATGCGATTCAATGGTGAGTAGTATAATGCTTGATAACCAAACAAAATGGATAACATGGTTAGGGGTGACATGCACAGGGTCAGCATGC